>JACBWW010000048.1:4746628-4821024 GCA_020086605.1 Lanius collurio
TATAGGCACATCCAGTCTCCTTAAACATTTTGAAATGAAGACACTTTAAATACTTCCTTTTTTATCTCTCCTAGTTTGAATTTAGTGATCCATCTCCATTTTTATATGCTGAATGATCTATCATTTTTTAGTACAACAACAACATCAACATCAATCGCAGTGTCTGCTCCTAGGGCTTCAAGAATACTGGCACATTAAATGGTTATATAATCTTTAGAAATGGAAGGAATCTATCATGCTAAGTTGTGTGAAACAGAAGTGTCTTCTGGATTTACTTTATAAACATAGACTTTGAATTTAACTTGTTGCTTCCTCTGAACATTTCTTTTACAATAAGCCTAACACCAAATGTTAAGACATCAGATTATAAAAATGAATACTATTTTTAGATTTTCACACAAAAGGTAGCACTGTGTAAGAGAAGTGAAACTCCTATTTGACTTGTATTTTTTTTGAGAAAAGACAATTCTTAACAGCACATGAGTTTGAAAATTCTTTTTTAATTTTTTAATATTCTGATAATACAGAGAAGTATTTATTTCCTATGAAGTCCTATTACAAAGATAATGCTGTCCCTGCATGCCCAATTCAGATGTTTCACTCTCTCAAAACTTATTCCTTTCTGAAAGTTCATAAACAAAAAAAAATCAATCAAATTAAAAATTAGAAATGCGATCCCTGTATCTCTTTATAATATTTATAATAATGCCCTCAATGATTAAGGGAAAAAAATTGATAAATTGTTCTGCTTTTTAAAATTGATCCTGCCTAATTAACGTCACAGAGCTTATTTTGCAACGTCTGTCTCCTTGGCAGTTCACCCTATGTTCCTTAGTAAGGATCATGATACTATTGTATGCAAAGCTTTAAAACAATTCCTTGGAAGATAAATGAAGATAAACCAGTCTCATGAAAATTAAAAAGGGGCAGTGCTGTGCAGTTTGTAAGGCAAAGCATGTAACCTCATTTTAAATCACTCAGTATCATTAAAATCAATTACTTCACACTTTCATCAAACTGATGTAACTGTTTGATGTACCAGAAGAATAATTTCCTCTCCATGTAGAATATACCCTCCACTTCATCTTCTTCTTGCCACTTGTCACTTCCTTGCAGTACTGGTTTTCATCCCACTCTTCTTTGCCAGTGGATTGATTATATTTATGCACTAGGCAACTGATTATTTCCTTCAGGTCAGAGAGTGATCATCAACTCCAGTGTGTTCGAACTAACTCCTTGCTTTTGCTACCTTTCAGGTAAATTCCGTTTTTTTGCAAATATCCATACTCACTGAAAATATCAGGCTATTAAAAGTAAAGCTAAATATGTATACAATTATACATTTTTATGTATAACGTTTGCTTTGATCCTTTTTTTGTATGATTTTACTGCTTGAAATTCCTATATAATTGCGTTTCTTGCAATCTCTCCTTAACAATTAGATTAGATTCTTCTCAAGGGATCTTTTAACAGCAAGAGGATCCTGGGTACCAAACACAAAGAACTGTTGGCTAGTAGGCTGTACGTGCTTCCCAGTCTCAGTTCAAGCTTTAAAGGAGTGACATACTTCAGAGGATTTTCTTTTCCTTGAAAATCGATTGAGTTTTACCAGAGGATTCTTTGGGAACTTTCACTTTTACAGAAGTTCTATAGAGCTCAATTATAATGTATTAGTGAGGGAGATCAGCATAGCTATTTAGACAAAACACCAAATAAGAAATCTGAAAATGTGAATAGTCTAAAACTGGTTCCTAGTTGTTATGAAAGAAAAAAATAGAATCTGCTCTCTCCCTAGATACATAAAAAAAAAAAAAAAAAAAAAAAAAAAAAAAAAGTCATGTCTTGTCAGAGCATTTCCTTTTTTTCCTTTCAAACAATATTAATCAAATGCACTGCATTTGCCATCTTGATGTCAGTGGAGTTTCTAGTGAAATGTGTTGCATTGCAATCTATGTGGCAATTTACAGCTATAGAGATATATTTAGTTGGTCAGTTCTGGAAGACTCATTTAAGCATGGTGGGGGGTGTTTTCATGTGTTTTTGTGTGTCAAATATGCTACCACTGCATCCTCTAGGAGATTAAATCTAGCAAAGATTTTATAGTAATAAAGTGAAATATAGACAAGTATCTCAAAATCAGTTGAAATATCTTGTCAAATTAGTTTGACAAACTTATTCCAAGAAATTCAGTTGATGAAATGAAAACTATAAATGTTGCACAAAATTCTTTAATCAGCAATGAAAAACACTTTTTTTCTTGATCAAAAAATGAATGCAGTATTATTTATTTTGAAACCTTCAGAAAAGATTTTTAATTTTATTCTCTACTTCTCCAAAGCAAGCCATTTAACAAATATTTTTAAGCATTTTGGCCTCTCATTTTGTCCCAATGCCAATTTTTTATTAGCTGGTTATAAAACAGCAACAGTATTAGTCTGGTTTTGTTTTATTTTCTTTCCTATGCAGTCCAATTACATCTTATTTGCAGAATTTTATTTCATACAAAGAAAAAAACAAAAGTAAAAAGAACAAATTATTTCAGTGCAAAAGGTATGTCTGTGCAATGTAAGGAATCACTCTGCCTAAGAGAATGGTAGCTGTGCCCTTCTATTAGTGGCTTTAAGAAATGAATATTGGTATATAAACCAAATCACAAAAATTATGAAATCTCAAACTACAGAAGTTGTATGATAGCTAGAGGCCAAAATGACAGCCACACAGTCATAAAAAATTAAGACAAATAAAAAAAAAAAAATCTTCAATACATCTTTGACGGATTGTCCTGTAACTGAGTCATTTCATCATAATCCACATCTTGCTGAGGAGACATTTGCAGTTGCAGGTGTTTGAGATGTCCCCAGGGAATTCTGCTTTGCAGTTTGGTCTGTTATCAACAACACTGAGTTGTCAAGGGGCATATGCTTCTGTGCCTTATTATTCTGCTAAGATGCACAGCTTTCAGCAAAAAACTGGAAACAAGAAAGTGGCTTTGGCCATTAGCCTCTGAGAAATAGACAGCTGTCAGAAGGCTTTACTTCCTGCAGAGCAAGATGATTTCAGTGAATCAAACCATGGTAATCCCCACTTTGGCAGAATATATTTCTGGTTTTTAAGCCATGTTTTACTTCATGTGGCATTATCCAGTCACAGAAAGCAGCAGAAGTAAGGAGAATCACATCCTGTTGCCTGTTTTAATTTTTACAGCTGGGTAAAAAGAAGGGAGTATTTTTGTAACAAAATATGCAAGAAAAAAAAAATCTATTTCAATTCCAGCTGTGTCAAAACATGCAGAAACACATTTGATCTATTACAGCTGACATGACCCATCTTAAGCAGTGCACACTGACAATTATTAATAATTATAGAATTAGATTAAGTGATTCATAATATGTGCTACTCCCTTCTTTGCATACCACAAGTTATGCTGCTAGGTATAGAGTAGCCTGAATGAGTGGTGTGAGGGGTTAATTTGGGTTGTTGGGTTTTTTGCTTTTCAATGATATGGTGAGAAGCTCACCAGAGATGATTTGACTATTTGTTCTTTTGTTTATCAATCAGTGTTTGGTTAACCAAACATTTGATTTAGCAGAATGTATACTCTAAAACATGCATATCCTGGGACTTATTGTATTTTTCTTTCAGATACATCAAGCTGTTGTTGGCTTGAGGTCATATTTTTTATTTCATTGGGTTTTGACAAGGAGTGAGAGGGTGGTATTGATTTTTATTCTCCAACAAGTATATTGAATTAACTCAATTCTTTAACAAAATAGTTATGTTAAATAGAAATGGTCCAATAAACCCAAAACAAACTACGAATTTGCTTTCTGCTTGTAAGTGACAAAAATGAGCCAGCTTGAGCTATGTTCTCACATTTGACTGAGTTTCTGAATAAGAAAATGATAAAATAAGAAACAATTTCAGAGAAAGGCTGTTTTCTAGGTAGTTTAAATGTTTGTCAGTAAATAGTATAACAAATTTCCATATATCAACATTATTATTTGTTTTTGATAAGCAAAAGACTAATTTAAGGCTCTATAGGGACTCCAAAGAAGTGATGTTCAACTCCTTTGAGCTTTAAAACAGTTTTTATTTAAAGGAATTATATTTTTAATCATGAAAATGTCTTATGAACTGGCATTCACTAAAACTGTGGACCAGCTTGATCAACACAAACAATTCCAGCTTTTAGATCAAGTACAACCTCATGAATAGAAGCCAAACAGCTAAAAAAGTATCAGTGTAGGCTATATCACTTCATAGATGATGGTTTTTATTCAAATAAATTAGCTAATATGCTCCAAAATAATTATTCAGCTCAAAATAAGTATCTACATTTCTAAAAGTAAGAAAATGAAGGAAGAATGATATTGCCTATTTTCTCATTCCATATCATGGTAAAAGAATACTTTCCATGATTGTCAGAACTTCAGTACTTGAATTGTAATTATATGCAGAATGCATGGAAATTAATATCTGCTACATCTGTGAGGTGAAGCATTCTGCCCCAATTCTTTAAAGAAAACATCTCAAGTATACTAGAGAAAGGTTTTAATCTCTGAAGCTAGATATTGTGAAACAGACATTGGAAGAATAAATATTTATAAATGGAAGAACATAAGCTCTTTAGGGTGAAACAGAATGCCAAACAAGGGCCTGTAGAGAAATTCTGTCCCGATACTGCATCCAATTTTTCCATCTCCCTACTGTTGCTGCCAATCCACAGATTCTGACTGGCAACAAACTCCTTTCAGTCTCTTTTGTGTATCTTCCAAAAGAATTTCTTTCTTACTCTTCTGGGGCTTTTAAATCCTGCTCCCTCCTAATTCTTCTTTCTTTCCGGTCTCCTGCTCTTTCCTAACCTTGTAACTTCCTTTCTAATTTTCACAGCTTAGTTTTTTATCTCTCTTCTTTCTCCACTCAGCTCCAGTAAAGTGTTTTCCCCAGTGTTTTGCTGAATTGCTAGAGGGATAGCAATCTTTCCATTGAGGTTTCACAGGAGCCACACACAGAGCAATCAGGCAGAATTCCTTTCTGCTCTAAGCCTTTTACCAAATGGGAAACACAACATGCATGCATAAAACGGTGTGAAAATTAACAAAACCCATAATTTATGATAGCAAAGAATAACATTCTTAACCTTCTAAGTCACTGAAGAACGAAAAAGAAAGTGCTCAAAGTGAAGTGAAAAATAAATTTTTTAAAAAATCAAAATCTAAAGCAAAAATTAGATTCAAACAATCAAAAGTTTTCCTTTAATTCAAACAATTCTTCAATTTGATCCAGTAATTTTTTTGTTGCATTTATTTTACTTAAGGCTGATTGGGAGGAAGAAGTAACTAGAAGGTGTGTTATAATGTGTAATCAAATGCCTTTTGTATATTCGTTGTCGCTGTACTCCCTATAAAAAGTGTAATCATTTCTTCTCCTGTTTTATAGACTCACTTGTAGTTAAGAATCTCAACACAGGTGGTTGCTGAAGAACTCTAGAACCTTATCTTTTCACATCACAAAACTTTAGGATATGATTTAATATATTGTTTGAATATTACCTTGTTATCTATTACACCTTGAATAGTGTAAATACAAAAAAACCAAGGGTAATGATAGTTAATTAATGGCAGCAAATGAAAGAAACTTTTGCAACCTTCTAATTGTATTAAATACACCAATGAATACCATCTTGAAAAATGTGACTTTACAAATATTTTGAAGAGCTTGCCTTATATTATCATTGCTTAAAACATACAAAAAAACCCACAGTTACATTTAGTAAAAGCACAGAATTTACATACTTCACCTGTAAGAGGGACATAACAATTTGTTTATTGATATGAAACAGATTTAAAAAATTAAATAGTTCATGTGGCAGTGTTTTCACAAGATTAAAGTCAATGTACACTGGTTATTTACTGCACAGAGGACAGAGTCAGATAAGGCTGTCAAGGAGACACTTTTGTTGATTCAAGAGGCTTAGAAAGGACCCCATTTGCTTTCTAAGCTTCTCAGAAGGGAGTTTAGGTGTGGCTGGACACAGATTTAGTCAAGGGCTTCTGCCTAAAGGAGTACATATGGACAGTCAATTCTTTATCTCACTTAGCTTTCAAGGTTTAACATTTTAATCACAGAGAATCTGTTGTTGCAAGGAATTTCTCAGCCTCAAGGATAGATCTTCAGATGTGTCCTGACTCAAGGAGAGATCCTATCATGCAACCTGTGGATGTGCAGGAGAGCTCAGTGGGCCCTGGGCTGTCCACTATTGATGGAGTAAGATAATTGACTCATATTTGCATACTGATTACAGATGTTAGTTTCTTCCACACCTGACTTGAACTGGACCTGCCTCAGCACTGTGTTTAGCTGGATATTTTACTCTAATTTGCCTTTGGCTAATCTGTTGTTATTTAACTCCCCTAAATCCACTTTCAGTGACCACATGCATCCATTGGACAGCCACTGTTGATTATCACTTGAGCAGAGTTACAGGAAATAAAGGCCACTGTATTTAAAATTTGCAACAATATTCACAATATTTACCTAATAAAAATAACATCTTCTCAAGACAATATCCACTAATATGAATTATGTATTTTGAAGCAAAATGTGTTAAATGTCTGATTTATGGCACATTGAGGTGTCTAAACTTTAATGAAACATTTACAATAAATAGAAGAAATAACCTTCCAGGTTTCATGAATACTTCAGGTGACATTGACCTTTTTAGGTCAGAGTTTAAATGGGATGTAAATTTTCCATGAGATTGTAAAAAGTGAATATAAGTATATGTAAGCACAAACTCTTTATACTACCATTTACTGTTCCTTTAAACCACAATAATTTAAATTTTAGTTGCTAAAGTCACTTCCAAGGGTTCAGAAGTGTCCCCACCCAGGTTAGATGTGGCCTTGAGCAACCCCTTCTAGTTGGATGGCATCCCTGCCCATGGCAATCAAGTCAGAACTAGATGATCTTTATGGTCCCTTCCAATCCAAGCCTTCCTTACTCTGTGATTCTTTGGCATGATTATTGTAGAGAGTACTCTCTAAATGTTTAAAAATCTGTTAGTTATTCCAATTTGTCAGAAACTAGTCTCTGACACAGAGATAACGTTCCTGGCAAGTGTCTTTAATTAGCAGCATGACATCGTATAAAGTAGTGGCAGTAGTGGAGAGCATTCAGCCTTATATGTGAGAAATATCAGGTCTTTATGTATATCTGTATGTCAATTTTGGTAACTACACTGAAGTAATCTCAATAATAATGATAAAATAAAAAGGAAGCAAAATAAGTAAAAGAAAACAATATCTTTTCCTCTATACAGTCTTCTCTGTGTAATGACTTCCTTAAAATGCTTCAGGAGTGAAACCAACAGTTGTCAGAGAGATAACATGAGGCTGAGGAACAAGGCTTAGCCTTGCATGGTGACTGACAAATAAGCCAGAGATGTTTGTAACCTATTTAGGAATAAAAAATACCTTAACACAGGGTCCTGATGAATTTTATCAAACCATGCAGAGCCCTAACTCAGCCTGTGAATGGCAGGAAGACGCCATGGGAAGAGGATGTCATTGTCATGTCACCCACACCTCGCGAGGATTTTTCACACAGGGAGCTGCTCCATCCTGCCTGTGAAAAGCTGTGTTTTTGTTTGAGATGGCTGGGAGGCTCGGGTTGCCATCAACAGGAGTTACAGTAAAATTTGAAGATATACTATGATGGAGGCAGTAGCACGGAGGCATTCACAGAAATTTTGACAATGCTGTCCACCCTGCTTTCTTCCTGGCAAAGGTTTTGTGGGACATAACACTATTTCTTTGATACACGTTCATAGCTCTGCAGTCCTGTTCTGTTTCTCAGTCACATTTGTGGGAAGACAAGTAGAGTACACATACAATTTCCTCACCCCTCTTTCTCCTTCCTATCAGAGAAGCCAAAATAGGTATTTACAGGCCACACTATCTTCCAATATATAGGAGGGTTCAATAATGACTTTTAACAAAGTCAAAGATAAGATATTGTTTTTTAAAAACTATCTGCTCTAGAAGTGTTCCATTATTCCTATCTTCCTTAGCAGCAACAAAAGAGATAAGTTTTAGTAGAATTGGTCATAATTTCAAGTTCTTTGTACAGAATAAAGCAAAGGAGGTATTTTAATTTTTTGCTCCTGGTGTGCATAACAGCTCTTCCTTTAGCATAGTCTTATTTTTAAACTTCCAGCTGCTAGAAACATTGCTGCAATTTCCATTGATGTTCCCTTTGAGTAAAAAAAGTCAGTAATTTAGCCAACAGCAACAGGCTGATTAGATTTGTTTCATACTGATCAATCAAAGCAGTGTCTTGATCTCACTGGCCTTCAGACACTGCTTTAGAAAGCACAGCCTTAGGAAAAATATTTTGCCTTTCTTTTTCATTCTTTTCTAAATAAACTCAGCAACTAAGAAAAAAAATGAAAGCAATTTGCTTAACTTTGTTTTATATCACATGAAAATATTGATTAAACACCACACAAGTAAAGAGAAGCAGAAACACAGGCAAATATAAATAAAGCAAGGCTTCAACATAGAAAGATTTATGTACTAGAAATGCAACTGAATATAAAAAAGACAGATGTTGAGCAGGAAGACACAAATATGAGAAAAATCATGAAAGAAAAGAAGAATCACAGAGAGCAAAATTAATATCTGAAAGAAAATTGGCTAATAAAAATACAGTATTATGTAATTTCCTTTTCTTAAAGTGTTCTGGTACAAATACAATGTGTACACAAAGAACAGTGTACCATAATAGATAAATATCTCCTATTCATAATAAAAAATTGATTAGAGAACTGGTGACCTGACAGAAGAAGAATAGCTAGAATACACAAGTACAATCATGTCAAAACACCAATTAAAGATCCAAACAAAGCTTAGTTGTACAATGTATTAGCTAGTGAGTTCAGGAGGCTAGTTATTGATTAAAAAATCCAAACAAATGCACAAACAAAATAAAACAAAAGAATAACAACAACATAAAACAAACAAACAAAAATCCTAAACCAAACAAAAAAGTCCCAAATCAGAAAACTAAAAAGTTTCAAATAAACAATTAAATATATACCATGGTGCAAGTATGTTAGAGGAAATAGTATTTCATGTGAGAACAGTTTTTCTGGGAGGGCTTCAAGCTTGGTGTGACACAGGCTTATTAATAGTGTGACAAGATGCATGGATATATGTTTATAGATGATAGATATAGAAAAATAAAATCACATAATTGATCTTAAAAAACCTCAAATGGTAAGGAGGCTGCAACTACTATTACTGTTTGGGATGGAATCTTAGGATGTAGACTAGAATTAAGATTATCAACACCAAATGGAATAGAAATTATGAATTTGCTAACCTATACGACAAATTTCAGAGGAAATCCTATTGCTGTCACTCTATTAGAAAAAACAAATAAACAAAAAAGCTACAGTTATTTTCACTTTATTTTAGAAAATAAGAGCTAAAAAGTTTTTTTTCAGATCACTGCAAAAGGTTAAAGGGGAAGTAAAAAGACCTGAAAAGAAAATAAAATGATTAACAGAAGAGCTAGAAATGATCTTGGCCTTGAAAAAATATGATTTTTTAGATTTTTCAAATATGCCATAAAATGAAAGTCAAACTAAGCAAAGACAATGTACAGGAAAGCAAATCAAGCAAACCAACTAATTCTAGCTTATTATTTATTATTATTATTTAAATTTCAATATATCTCAAAAAAAAAAAAAAAAAGGAAAACCTGAAATTATACATATCAAATCTCCTTTTTACAACAAGTGGTGCATGTGATCATTGTATATATGGTTACAGCCTTCACTGTGACCTAAATAATTTCAATTAGAAATAACCAAGCTCCTAACATCATTACCTCTGCACTCAAATTTTGGTGAAAAATGGCTTACAAAATATATTGTCTATGATGGAAGACATGCATATATTTTTAACTCTGCAGTTTTACAAGAACATCAATGAAATAGAGATTGACACCTATTGATCTTTCATTTTAATGAGGGAATATCCATAACATCACATAACAGGAGATCTCTTTACATTCAAAGAGACTGAGTAGCCTGAGCACAGAATGAAATTTAGATCCTGAAAGTAGACTTAAAATTTGCAGTTGTTGACTGAAAATAATTTTTCAGCCATTTGAAATCTTGCTTTGAGTGCCCAGGCACACTGCTAAGTTTACAGGCAGTGTCTGGTTCCTCTGAATTGAAACCACAGAAGAGAACCTGTCTAGGAGAGCAGTGGGGATTCACAGTACTGCTGTGGGACATTATCCTCTCTTTGGGGTTTATATTCAGAACCTCTTCTAGATTTCACTGTGTGAACCAGGTCACTTTTTTTCTTGTAAATACAGTAATTAGTGCACTTCACCAAAGTGATATATATCTTAAAAAGATAAAGATAGAAAACTCAAAATGAAATATAATTAAGGGAAATGATGCACTGGAAGCAATTGAAACTTTATGTTATTAAATGCAACATCAGAAACAAAAAAAACTGTGCTGCTCCTAGATGTGAAGAGGAATCTGATACATACTTGCATAGCGTATTCAGGTTGCTGTAGAGATATGCCATAGTTAGAAATGCTATGCTCCATCCATTAGAAAGAAGTGGAGCTTTAGGTGCTATATCTTCTTAAAAGCAACAGTCTGTGAAAGTGATCATTTACAGCGCAGTTTGCTGAGTAATGCTAAGGTTATAGGCATCTATGATCTCTATTGTGATGTCCTTGAATACAAAAAACCCCCATGAAAATGGAATACTACCTTAAATTTAAAGAAAAAAATAATCTGTTGGGCTTTCTTTTTTTATGTTAAGCAAATAATTTGTCATTACATCATTACTAGAAAAGCCTAGAAAAAGCAACTATTGTATGGCTTTGTTCATACATAAGAGTATATAGTACACTCAATATGTTATTTTTCTTTGGCATTTTTTTTTTTTTTTTTGCAATATTATTGGGTACCTAGATTTAGATAGAGGACATAAGGAATTTTGCCCTTCTGTATTATTAAATCCTCTTTTAGTGCTTTGGTTTTTGTTGGGAAAAAGTTAATATTCTTAATAGAAGCTGGTAAGCAGCTATTATTTGGATTTTTCCTGACATTGATGTTGATAACAGATGTTTTAGCTATTGCTGAGAAGTGCTTACACAGCCTCAAGGCTTCTTCTGCTTCTCACACCACCCCCACCAATGAGGAGTTGGGAGGAGCACAAGAAGTTGGGAGGGGACACTGCTGGGACAGCTGACCCCAAGTGACCAAAGGGATATTCCATACCGTTGGCATCACTGTCAGCATATTAAACTGGGGGAAGAAGAAGGAGAGGGAGGAGGCTTGGAGTGATGATGCTGTCTTCCAAAATAACTGTTACTCCTGATGGAGCCCTGCTTTCCTGGAGACGGCTGGAGACCTGCCTGCCCATGGGAAGTGGGGAATGAACTTGTTTTGCTCTGCTGACACGAATATCTTTTGTTTTGCCTATTAAACTGTCTTTATCTCAGCTCCTGAGTTTTCTCATTTTCACCTTTCCAAATCTAGCCCCCATTGTACTGTGGTGAAAAGTGAATGAACAACTATGTGGGTTTTAGTTGCTGACTGGGATTAAACCACAACAATCCCAAACTAAGCCTGGGCTGGCAGAGGGCCAGGGCATCGCTGCTGTTCCTGTGTTGCTGTACTGAGCAGGTTGGAACTCCACTGTGAACTTGAATTGAAGGAATGTGCCTGTAGGCATGGCATTATGGCCAATGGAGGAGGCCACACTGGAACAGGTGCACCTCAGAACTTCTGTAGCTCTGGATAATTTTGTACTCCAGCAGCTATTCCCCTCAGGAGTCTGTGGCTCATAAACACTGCACCACACTGGGCACCAGAAAGGTCAGTCATTATTTAACCCCAGCTGGAAGCTGAGCACCACACAGCTCTTAGATCATCTAACTAGCTAGTTCCCTCTTTCAGCTGAAAAGTGATGGATAAGAGCCAGTTAGTGATAACTTTTGCATGTTTCTGTGTGGGAACTCAGCACTTCTGTACAACAAATCCATGTCATTACACAGAAGCTTCTCATGGTTTAAATATGCATCACCTCTTTGGGAATCATGTGGGAACTCACACATCTAATTTGTTCAATAATAGCTACTTATAACTTCTTTTGTGTATTAAGCTTACTTATCCTATACTTATACCTTATACACACTTATGCATAACCTATATAATTCACTTACTTATGCTTACTTAACACACTGCCTATACATTTTACTAATTTATCTATAACACAGCACATATACATTTTGCAACTGCTGTGCATGAGATTACACATTACTTGATTGGTCCCTTAAGTTGTCCAAGAGCTCCACACATACTTTTCAGATAATAAGATAGGTTCCTAATCCAGTGCAGCACAGTCCTCTTTATCTATTCCTTGCTGTCTTGCTATTTTAGCCTTTAAGCTTCTCTTTTCTCAATTGCAATTCAGCACAGTTTATCTTTCAGTACCTTTCAGTCCCTTTTGAAGCTCCAGATCCAGGCAAGCAGAGTCAAGGTGATGGCAGCAACAAAACCCATCCAGTGATCAGCAGCCAAGTTAGTCCAGGAAGTCCAAACAACCAGACAGCACAGGACAGAGAGCAGATACAAGCCCCTCTCACCTCTCTTCTTCTTCTCTCTTCCACTGAAACTTCTGGTTGGGCTTAAAAACTCTCCAGGAGCTGACCTGATACACCTGAAGGTGGATGGCCAGGTGAAGCTGGTGAGGGTAATTCCAGCCTGGTCTCTCTCTGAGGGCTCCAATAGGAATAACTAAAAATGCTTTGGCTGGGGCACACTATCATGGTTCAAAACACCTTACAACAATTCTGTCTGGTCTCACTATCAAAGATTGCTATATTGGACTGCATGTTTTTATGTGACAGCTTGAGAATGAGCTTGCTTTGATCAGTCTGCTGAAGCTTCACTATTGTGTAGTTTGGCTAGCAGGCAGCAGTCAAAGATTAGTGACCCAGCCAATAATCAGAATAGTAAATCTGAAATGTTTCTTTCTCGCAGAGGAACTTGGGAGGTTAGGTAATTAGTGGAAAATGCTAGTAAGAGTCACTCTTTAATATTTTAAACCCTATAATCCACTTAAATTAGGCAGAAGAAACTAGTCCTTTGGCAATATCAGCCATATTTAAAGAAATCTAAATTTAGGTGGTAACATTTGAAGTACAATACAATGAAGATCAGGGCAATCATGAATAGCAGAATCTGGCCCAGAATTCATCTTGGTGTCCAGAAACCTTTATGCACTTATATTATCCCAAAGTTGCTGTACCAAGTGTGCTTCCTATCATATAATTCATGTCCTTTTTATGATAATACAAATATTTTTGGGTAAAATTTGAAAAAAAAAAGTTAGTTGTGATTAGGTGGTCTGGTCTTTGCTCCTTTCCTCCTCCACCTTTGTTCCTGAACCATAATTTCCACTGGGGGAAAAAAAAAAATCGTAAAAAACCTGGGCTTTGGTAATTCAAATATTGACCTATGAAGGAAAGAAGGGAAAACACGCCATGAGCAGTCATCAGTTGTGCATGATGGGAAAATTATTTTCTTTGTCTTCAATATTCAAAATAGAGAAAGTACTGCCTATCCATTATTGCCCATCTTGAAGGAATAGAATCAGCATACTTTAAAACCAAGTGTTTAACTGGTAATGATCACAAGTATTAGAGTAGAAAAAATAACCCATTTCCCTTTAAATAAACCAAAACAACACAACAGAACTATTGTCAGCAGAAATTCAAGCAATCTGAAAAATAACCCACAATAGTAGGTTCTTTTAGAACTGATTATGCCAGTGAACAAAATAAATCATCACAACAACAATTTGACACCAAGGGCTCCAAAGCTTGACATGAAAATGCCTTTCTTGAAGCCTTTCAGCATAATAAAATTCTTGAGGAATACTCCTAGAGAGGCTCCTACAAGCAAAAAGAAAACTTTGCTTCCAGCATATTAGTGTCATCTTAGTATATTTATGAACACTTCAAAAGATGGATTTACAAATTAAGTAAGTGCTGACTTTGAGATGCCCCAATAAATGTTAAAGAGCAAAAAGCAGTAGGTAGCAAGGGAATTTCTTGATGTTTTGTTGTGTTATTTTTCATCTGTTACAAGAGAAAAATAAACTAAATAATCAGAAAAGCTCAGCAAGCCTCTTACATATGGAGAAACCCAAAAACAGTATTCAAACTAATTAAAAAAAAAAAAAATAATCAAAGTGGAGAGATTCAGGTTATAAGTCAAAAATATGTATGAGTGATACTGTTGCCTATGACAAGTTGCATAAAGTACACACTAATATAAGATGTGGCACATCATATGCTGTGAGATACTTAATATGTATCCCCTAACTTTTTCCACATCTTACTATAATTTCTACAGTTATGTAGAGGAGCACAGAATGTAACATTTGAAGGAAGAGTATGGGTGTGATCCAAGGTCTTTCCCTCATGGCAATATCACATGATTATTATTCAGCTGTATTTAAGAAATAGGTCTTTTTGTCTCCACTAATTTTTCAAGGTTGTTCAAGAAATTCAGTTCCATGTCAGTTCATTATTCTCACCTAAATTTCATGCTCATTTCCTTGAAAGGCAATATTCTTTTAAAGCTAAATAACTCATCTCCCCATAAAGCAGTTACCTCTCTTCTCCTCCTTTTCCTTCAGGCAATAAATTTAATAAAAATCCACGTTTTCTACACTAATATTTCATTCAGTTTGGCTTTATAAAAAACAAGTGCCTACTTTAAAATCTTGCATAGAGAGCAGGAATTACCCACTCTGTTCTTTTTTACTTTGTGCAGAGGAATGTTGGCTATTTTGCAATCATTTTGTACTGCCAGGAATTTGGTACTTAATTAACATACCTCAATTCTTAAAATATTCTGAAACAGACCATAACTTGTTTTCTTAATGAGAATGAGTTCATTTCTTGAAATAGTAATGGATAATGAGATTCCTCAAAATAATAGTTACCTAGACTTCTGAAATACATATAATATCTGAAATAAGGACATAGCCCTATCATGGATGACAAGGAAGACAATTCTTTAGCTAAAATTGGGATCATAGTCTCTACTTAGTAACAAGTCCATATTTTTAAATAAAATTTGACCCTCTACAGCTGAAAGGGGACATGGTGAAATCTTTATGAGAACAGGGTCTGCACACAACTCTGTATTCAACAATCAGCTCTCCAATTTCACTAAACAGAAATAGTTGATAGACCACACCTGAAGGAAAAAGCAGATGCCTACCCATGATACAATCCTAAGTCATTTGAAATTCCTTTGATGCCAAATCAGTTTCCACACTGCACGGCAAATTCTGGATTGGAGGCTGATGCTGAATATGAACAGCATTCATTCAGGTATATTAATTACACATCCTACAGTGCCTCATCAATGTAAGACTTTAATTATTCTCAGGCAAATTGCTTAGCCACATAATATAATTAATAGTTACAGTGCATTAAACACTGTTGGCCATGCAGGAGTAGGATAAAGTGCCTTGCAGATAATGGTATCCTTTTCAGGAAAGGGTCAATCAATTTCTACTTCTAACATCATGTTTTGAGATAGAGTAAAAAATGAAAATATCTTGGTCCATAACAGCCATTAAAATTCTTTATAAAAGAAAAGTTTAGTTTCTTGAGATTAAAAATAAACAAATAAATAATTTAATTTAGTGTTACTTTATCATGTTTTCATTAAATTTTCTTACATGCTTGTCAGTAAAGTTCAAATTAACATAATCTTGATTCATCTGCAATTCATGCAAGTTTACCTAATACATTCTGAATCACTGGATTATTCCTGACTCCAGTGTAGAGTACATCAATCCCCCTTTTGCCTATTCTACAATGAATTTATTATAAATTGAAATAAATTAGAGTCTGTAGGAGACAGCAAACATTTGGTAGGAGAATAAAAATACACTTTGTTTCCTAGGGCTGACAAGGTAAGTGATAAATCTGTTTACATAATGGGATAATAAACCTAGATACTAACATAGACCAAAACCCCCCACTTTTATGTGGCATTATGGTAGCATATAGATTAGCATTTCAATAAAGATTTTGTCTTTACCACATTTCAAATGACTGTGTTCTGCAGTACCATTCATGACTTAAGGAGTGCTACATATACAGCTATATCAATAAAACAGTGCATGTTCACTACTTTATATTATTAGAAGTTATTCCTTCTTATACCAGGAAAATTATTTCATTAAGTTTAAATTTCATTTCAGAAATGCCACATTAAATATTTTATGAACCAACCAAAATTGCAAAAAGCATTTAGTCATATTTGGAAAATTAAGTTCTTAAAGTCATAACAAGATTTTCAAACATTTAAATTTCTGTGGCTGAAGCATCACAAAAGGCAGAAATATGAATTAAGGATCCTCCATTACTGAAAAAAATAATGATGAGTTAGTAGAGTTTTTTAAAAGTTGAATACAAAAATGACTTCACATTAACAGTTCCTTCTTTTTAGCAGTTACTTTCATTAACTAATTGATTAAAAAAAATCCATATTGTTTCCTCAGTGACCTCTTCAAATGTCTAAAACACATAGTAATTTGCTTATTTTCTTTTTTAACATTTCTTGATGGAAACTAATAGCTTATACTCATCACTGTATCTTCTGTAGAAATCAACGATTTTTTTCTATGTTCCTTGTTGAATAGCTTTTTTCCATGCAACTAAAGAAGTATTTGAATTATTTGAATTACTTTATTGAACTTTTTCCAGAAAGAAAAGGAAAAAGTATGTACATGATCAAAAGAACTTGAAAGCTGAATTTTTTTCAGCATGTACAGTTTGATCTTATAAATTGCACCAGATTTGTCTTTTGCCTTACCCTTGTGAGTAATCTCATTGAACTCTAGGACTTTTCTCACGATAAAGCATTTGCCGAACTGGCCCTGAGATAGAACAGGAAATTAAAGATTCATAGAATTGCTCATAGTGGAGGTCATAATGCACTTTCATCATATCTGTGTGGTAACTCACTTTGCTGACTGTGTTCCTGGCACTGCAGCTTTTATTATGCTCTTTTTTTTTTCCTTTTCCCTATGGTTGAGATCAGTTATCTGATTTTACGTGGGAGTGAAAAACATTTTCTTACAAATTTGAAGTTAAAAAAAGATAATATCTAACAATATTTTTATATGCTCTCGGAAACTTATCTCTCCTCACAGACACATAGAAACAGTCACTATCTAGACTTGAGTAACTCACAAGTCCAGCATTTGACATAAAGAATTTCTCTGCTGTGTAGTTATACAAAAACCTTAGATATTGCTATTTCACAGGGCAGTAGCAATTTTTTGCTGCTGTTCAGAAACCTGTTTAATATAACTTCCTCAGTCTCATCAAGCAGCATGGGAGCTCTGTTACTCTTGGAAACCTGACAGCCTAGATGAGTATTCCTGCTGGTTTATGATTGGCATGTACTCCCATTTTGCATCAATCAAAGATCTGAGTGTTGCTTGAACTCCTTTCAGAAATGGTACTGCATCTTTCAAATGGGTTTAAACTATGTTTCTATGCCTTACACAACTAATGTTTAACTGACATCTCATTTAATATAAAAGGAAAAATATTTCATTAACTCCCACTCAAAAACCTTCAGTTTGACTTCCTTAAGTTCCTAGTCTGACAGTAGATAGACTTTTTTAAGGGAGGCATTTACAAGGAACAGGTTATCTGTATTAACAGTCAATTATGGAGATGGGATTCTGTGGAGAAAAATCCCATTTAATTCAGTTTTCTGATTAAAAATTTACAAAATTTTGCCATTTTTACACATCTTCCTTCAGTGGAGTGAGTTTCTCTGTAGTAGAGTGCATTCTGAAAGACCAGTGACTTTAAAATCAATGGAAAATTTTTGGGGCCAGACCCACAATGACATTCCCCTGTTAAAGGACTTGAACACATAACTATTATTATTCTGAAAAGGGAAAAAAATCCCATGTCAGGATAATATGTGGACAAAACATACTTGGGTTTACAAAGGCTCTTAAAGTTATCACATAGACATTTTAAGAAAGTTAAGACAGCATGGGGTAAAAGAACAAATACTGCAGGAACTCAGCACTTCTGTACAAGATATGATTATGCAGGAGCTTTAAAACACTCTAAAACATACATCACCTCTTTGGGCATCACGCAGGAACTCACACATCTTCCAATTTTGACTTGATTCCTACTTATCACCTCTTTTGTGTATTTAGCTTACTTATATATCCTACCAACTTACACATACTTATACATAAGCTATACAGTTCACTTACTTATACATAACTCACTAGCTTACTCTATTTTTACCTAACACAGTACATACACGTTTTACTTACTTAACACAGCACTTCTACCTAACACAGCAGTTTTACATTTTACCTTACTAATACATTCTACAACTTATCCATAATACAGCACACATGCATTTTGCAACTGATGTTCATAAGATTACACACTACTTGATTGGTCCCTTTACTATGTCCAAGAGCTCCACACACACTTTTCATATAAGATTGGGTCCTAATTCAGTGCAGCACAGTCCTCCTTATCTATTCCTTGCTGTCATTGTATCTAGCCTTTCAGCTTCGCCTTTCACAAATCTTTTTCAATTTAGCAGTTTATCTTTCAGTCCCTTTTGATGCTCCAGATCCAGGCAAGCAGAGTCAAGACAAGAGCAGCAACAAAACCCATCCAGTGATCAGCAGCCAAGCTAGGCCAAAAAAATCCAAACAAGACATGGCAGAGAACAGATACAAACCTATCTCTCTTCTCTCACCAGGCCATCTGGCTGGGCTTAAGAACCCTCCAGGAGCTGACCTGCTACACCTGAAGGTGGATGGCCAGGTGAAGCTGGTGAGGGTAATTCCAGCTTGGTCTCACTCTGAGGGCTCCAGTAGGAATAACTAAAGATGGTTTGGCTGGGGCACACTATCATGATTCAAAACACCTTACAACAAAATACTTGATGGACAAATAATTAGTTATAAGACAGGTAACGACATGAGTAAATTATTAGCTTTTGCAATAGATCATTACCCCTGACAGAATTCTGTGGGGTCCATGCAATGACTTGTGCTGTTTAAGGTATTGACAAGAGATGTGAAAAAATACATCAGAAATACACTTGTGGAAGAATTGTAGAAGGACAATATAAAACTGAGTGACCAGGAAAAAAAATTGCCGAAGAAATTCAGTGTATGTAAAAAGTGCATACCTGCTAAAAAACAATCCAAATTTCACAAATAAAATTATGGACTCTGACCTGGAAGCTGCCATACAGGACTAGCAAAAAGGGATTATGATAGTACATGAATTTTTTTTTTTCATTTTGGAAGAAGTTGAAAAGCAAACAAACAAATAGAAATTACAATCAAAGGAATAAAATCAATTTCTAAAAAAATAGAAATACAATTATCCTGACAAATCCATGCTTTGTCTGCATTATATAGTTTGCTGGCTTGTTTGACTGAGCTTTTTGTTTTTGTTTCGTTTTTTTTTTTTTTTTTTTTAGTGATGTTGTCCTGTTGCAAAGTTAAAAGATATATTCCAAATGATGAGTAACTGAACAGGCTGAAAATCTTCAGTTTGAAAAAGAGATGTCTTGAAATAAATATCATGGACATCTGTCAAATAGTGAGTGATGTGAACAGAATGGACAGTGATCAACTCTTCATTGCTACATAAACAGAAATAAGGACCTAATATTAAAGAGGAGGAGGAAAATTTGGAGAAATAGAAGGATATACCTACTTAGAAACAGCTCAAGGAATGTCTTTGTTGCCATCCAGTTTCAAAATTGGATGCAAAATTTTTCCCAACTTCAAGAAGGAAAAAAACAAAAAAGATCAGTTAAGAGCAAGTGAATAGACCTCACATATCAGAAATTCCCAGAGCTAAAGACAGATGACAACACCCAGGAAGCACTTATGAGCAACGTCTTTGTTTCTTGGTGTAGTAACTTCAAGACAAAAAAAAAAAAAAAAGAAATCTTGACTGAGTTGACTGTTCGTCCGGAATCAATAAACTGTTCATCTTATTTTACAGATAATGTGAAAAGTTTTAAAACATGGCAGCTCTGGTTACAGTGCAGCTCCAAAGTCAATCTCTGTAAACACTTGAATATGTGCTGCCAGACATGCCAAGACTGGCTGCTATGATGACTCTGATAAAGTTGGGAGATGCTTTACTAAGTGGACTTTGAAACTTAATTATCTTCAAAAAGGACTTGAGGAAACATTACTAGCAAGGTTTTTTATATGAATATGAGAACCATAAAAATCTTTATTTACTTCTGCCAAAATTTTTCCCCTTTAGATGAAGAATCAAATATCCACTGGGTTATGGGAAAGAAAGAATGTGAAAAAAGAAATTGTTAAGATATTAACTTGTAATAATAGAGATGGAGGGCCACATAAGAAGATGTAGAGGTATTTTATATAAAATGCAGAAACCAACAATAGATTAAAGACAAGAACATAAATTTTCCCTTTTTGGAAATAGTTCCTTAGCTCCCTTATGATAAAACTCTCATTCTTCCCTGCATAGTGACAGTTTAAGAAGGCAAATAAGAGATTTTTTCATTCAATGTGGAAAAGTAGTTTCACCTGGGATATGTCAGAAAACGTAATGATGGGTATTCCATTTCTTTATTCCTTTAATCTCCACTAAATGCAATATGAATAAATATTAGGCTAAATATTTTTCATGTTTTGACTTTACTTTTGATATTTGTTCTTTTAAGTAGTCCAAAAGGTAAAGTATCCCCATTTTTTTTTTAAATGCTTTTTTAAAATGAAGTGCTGCCACTAAAGCAAATTAAACCAAGACTGAATTTTGTTTGCCAAGGCAATGTAGTTTTAAAATAATTGCAGGATACTTTGATATGGCTTTCATGGGTGCATGAATAGATTAAATGAAGTTACCATTTTTAGTCTCTGAAATAGGTGATGTAAAGATTAAATTTGTATTTAAATGAATGCTGGCTGAAGAATACTCCCTCCTCCCCAGTAGTAAAACTAATATATACAATAAAGGAAAAGGAATTTTATTCTTGTGCAGGATACAGATGTAAATTTATTTCCAATGCAATAAATTTTATTTTAAAAATATTATTTGTATTACAGATTAACTGCTTAACACTTTTTTCAAATATACCTTCAATGAGCAACTTTTCCTTCACATACTTGAAATATTATGAGTTTAAGAGAAGAGATATATTTCTCAGATATATCAATTGTTAGTTTAACATAATTTTAAATATTTCTTTCTGATCTTTTAACTTGCCTACAAGAAATTTCACCCAGTCTATGCTGTTTAATTAGATGTATTCTGCTATCAGCATTAGGTCATTTCAACACTTGAGCGTCACAAAAGTATGTTTCCTAATTCTAGTGCTTGCAGTATCTGATACAGTTGTGGTGCAAGCTTAGAAATGTACCAGGCATTCCAGCAGAATACCAGAGCTTCCACTGCATAGCAATAACAAAGACCTCCAGCCAGAACTTCCCAGTTAATGACAACTTGACTAATTAATTGATAGATTCAGCAACATAAGGCCTGGACATTAGAAATTTCATTATGCACAAGAAGAAGCATGAATCATACAGACTTTACACTTTGTTGAAAGAAAAGTATTCAAGCTGTTTCATTGCTATTAGAGACTGATGATTAAAATAAATAATCATTATAACAGAAATAAATAACAGGCTTTGTGAATCATGATGCTTTGAAACCATTGAAACAATTATATGTAGTTATAGCCTAGTGAGTATTTCCTCATTTTCATATCCATGAAATAGATATATCTATTAGTATTCCACTTATTTTCTTTCTGCTCCAACTCTTTTTCCTTTTACCTGCCCCTATCCTGGGAGAATACCTCTATGTCATCCTGAAAATTGCTTCCTTTTGTACTTTTGTTTTCCATTCCTAACAAAATATCTCTTTAGCTTTATCTTTATCATATGTTGCAGGAAGTATGCTAAAGTTTAGAATCAAAGCTGAAATGGCTTGTAGTTAGTATGAACGTCCCCTTCTATCGCTGGAGCTTAAGAATTTAATGTATGTCTTCTACTGCTTTGACTTCAAAGCTGATGGTGCTAGGGAAGAGCAAATGAAGAAGAATTTAATAGTAGGCAAATTTTCTTACAAGATTAAATTCTGCCTTTAGTATTGTCTTTATGGGTCCTTCCAATACAAACCACTCTATGATTTAATGATTGTGAAAAAAAAAAAAAACAGTAAAATTAACTAAAAAACAAACCAACAACAGAAAGCCTCAAAACTAAAAAAAAAAAAAAAAAAAACCAAACAAAAAAAAACAAACCATAAAACTAACTGTCCTGTTTTAGTAGTAAACTACGCCTCTAACAGTAATTAATTAATAGTAAACATCACAAACTATGTTAGTCTTCCATTTTACAATACACTTCTCTTAACATATTTGTATTCATCAGCCACTTCCCAAATTATCAAATATCTATTGAAGTTCTAAAATATCTAGACTTTTAAAATATTTTAAAATAATTTCTAACAGGGAACTAAACACTGTATTAGCCTCTGGCTACACAAAATTAATAAACATAAATTTCAGCACTTAATAGTAAGGTCACACTGAGAAATTTTCTAGTATCTTTCTCTCTCTTGCAAAACCTCTAGTCACTGGCCTGTCTGTTGGTAGACAAATCATAGATCCTTTCAATACAGCTGAAGCCATGATAAGTTGAGGGCATTACAAGACAGTGGCAAGTGTCGGAATTTTTAGAATCCCTAATGGTGTAGCCCAAGATATTTCAAATTATTAGCAACATTCAGAAGACTTTTTTTCACTCTGTATCTACAGTCTCCCCTGTTTAAACAGAGTCCAAAGTTCAACTGCAGCTCCAAACCAAAAAGTTAAAATACACCTGTTATAAATTATAGACAACTATATCTGAGCTAGCTGTCTATACTGTTTTTATAGCTAATGAAGAGGAACAGAATAAGCAAATCCTAAGGGATTTGTTTTAGGAATCCCACATGAAAAACTTTCTAAAAATGTCCCCACTGCAATGACAGTAAAATAAGGCAAGGGTAATTAACATAGTTGTGGATATTTGTGTCTTTACCTTTTCTGTGGGTGTTAAGTTCTAGCTTGTTCCTGGAAGCCCCAACCCACCTCATTTCAGCCTACACTGTACTTAGAGTCAATTCTGAGTTCAGTTAGAGAGACAGCAGTGCTTTATGGAAAGCAGTACCTGTTCTTATTTTGCTCCCTGAAGATATTTAAGGAGTCCATAATTCCCATATTTCATCAAGGTGTTTTACCCAATGGACTATCAAACTCTCTAAAATGCTGCCACTAAATCTGACAATGAACTATCCACAGGAAAAAAAAATCCAGATTTTAATGGGACAAAGAAGAGAAATAAGCTACATAGGACATTACTGTGTAAATAATTCATTCAGGGAATACAGACATATTGGATTAAAGGAGTACCCTCAGTGTTGGTATTTTTGTAATCTGTTACCTGTTTATTGGGCTGCTTATACATCTTGCACTTAAGTCTTATTTGATAAAATGCCTTAATGGGAATGGGGAGAAAGACAAAAGGTAGATTACTTCCCTTCCACCTAATTTATGAAGGGATTCATAAGAATACATTTTCTAAAGCATCTGGAGACTTTCTGAACATGTTATTAAGAATAAAAGACATAGTCTGAAATTTAATGGTTGTCTTGCTAAATGTCACTTACTCCAATAACATTCTTCAACTATTTCTTTTAAAAATATTCAGTGTCTACATAAATATATTATTAACATGTATGTGCACACAGGTGTTAACACACACTCCTGAAAAATATTTTAATTTGCTAAGAATATTGTAAATTAAACCTGTTATACTTAAAAACTATTATAGACACTGTAAAACCCCTACAAGCAACAATTTGATTCCCAACGTCTTCAAAGATTTTATGTTCTATCAGGTATTTTGTCCTCATTTTGTTATGATCATGTGCAACAAATGAATAATTTCAGTTCCTTTCTTTTAATTTTCAAGGAATTTGAGTAACATGGAAAATATTGGGCACTTAGTGGGGCAGTGCTGGTTCAGAGACTGCCACATGGTCTATTACCACTCCTGAGACTCACTGGAGCTTTATAAATTGCCTTACAAATGATCTCTTTTTCTCTTTTTTTGAGTTAGTGAGTATTTAGGGAGTATTCGTTTTCACTTCTCTTAGTGGTTTCTAAACAAACAACATCAAAATTATAACAGTTTTCAGCACTTCAGAATCTCAATATTAAAAAAAAAAAAATCATCAAAACAAATCCCAAACCCAACCCAAAACAAAACAAAAACCTCCCCCCTCAATTATTGAAGTTTGTAAAAAGTCTTCCCTGTAGGTACATGATGTATACCTTCTAATGTTTATTTTAAAAATTAATTTATAATTCTATATCAATCTGAATAGAAGACAACAGTGTTACTTCACAATAGTAATAATTTTAGTCTTAAAAGCTTCAAACATATTTTTCAACTAACATTTAAATCCAGTGTTAAAACAGTACTGACATTAGAAGTATTTTCTTGGATTTTTCTCTGGGTTACAATACTATTGTTTCAATGTCCATTGTGTCTTTGTCATTTTCTATCTCTCTTTTGGTATTTTTATCTCCTCTTTTTGTTTTGCACACATGCTCTGATGAAAACACTTTTCACCTGAGGTTTCCCACTTGTGTTATTTATATCCTAGTACAGTGTTATGTATGTTTTTATTCTGGAATGGTAACATATATGGACAATTCATAATTTTATTCATAAATAATGTCTCTTTTCGTTATCCAGTTTCATAGAGAAGACTAATGCCATTTTATAGCAATCTCTTGAAAGGGTAATAACTATAATCTTATGCCAAATCAAAAATATTGGTCCAAACAAATACAGGAGTTTATAAGGAGTTCCAAGAGGACTACATTCTTTAAAGAAATTAAATATGTAAAATCATAACTAATACAGAAAAATGTACATGCATGAGTACGTATTTATCTTTTTTTTTTTGTTACAATTATCTATCACATTTAATCTAATGACATATTGTCTTGATTACATTTCAATTTACACTAACATAATTAGATTTTTTTAATCTAAAACAGGAGAAAAATGTAACTTCAGTGCAAATTACTCAGACAGTTTGGTAAAAAACCTCCCACAGATAAAACGTGCTCTAGTTAAACATTTCTGTGATGAATTCCCCCACCTCCTGCCCCTAAATTTTAATTATAGACCAGGTGACCTTATTTAATTTCAGATAGAGATAATTTTCTTCATAGTACTGGTATAGTGATGTAGGCTTGAATTTAGTATAAGAATAATGTTGATAACACAATATTTTTAGCTGTTGCTGAGAAGTGCTTACTCTAAGTGAGGGAATCTTCAGGTTCTCATGCTCTGCATGCATTCTCAAGCAGGTGCACAAGAAGCCAGGAGGGAGCACAGCCAGGACAGCTGACCCAAACTAACCAAAGAGATATTCCATGGCAGAGAACATCATGTTCAGTATATGAACTGGGGAAGATGGCCAGGAGTGGAATTTGGTCAGGGTGAGGCTGGATATCAGTCAGCAGGTAGTGAGCAACTCTGTGTGTATCATTTGTCTTTTTTGAGGGATTTATTTATCTCTCTTTTTATTGTTTCCTTTATCATTACCATTTTATTGATATTATCATACTTTTTTCATTTTAGTTATATTTTATTTCTATTATTTATCTGCTTTACATGAAGCTAAAATTTTTACTTTATTTCTGAACCACTTTGCCTTCTCAGGCAGGTTGGGTGATAGAGATGGACAGTAAGTGGCTGTATGGTACAACTTAGTGGCAGATGGGGTTAAATCATGACAGCTGGGTGTATTTTTTGCACATTAGTAGGCCCTGCAAATGCAATAAAAAGGGACTTTGACTCTGCCAGAACTAATGTGTTTCTAAATCTGAAATTGTAACACTCCATATACACAGTACAAATACAGAAACTAGGCAGAATAGGAAGAACGAGACACTTGGAGAAGGAGAGTCATTTACATGTAGATCTAAAAATACATTAAAACTACCCTGTGCTTCCTCTCATTTAACTGATTACATATGGGAAATATGTAAGTGTTCTTCAGCTGCTACTATAAGAAGTTGTTAAGAAGGTAAACATAAGCACTTTTTATTAAAGAGTCGCCACAAAATTGTTCTACTTTTTCCACTTCTGAATCAATTAGGTGACTTTATTAAAATATCTATTAACAAGTCTGAACATCTTGCACTCTATTCTCAACAAGGGAAGTCAGGATGTAATTGGTAACCATGACATCTTTCTGAGCAACATTTTTTTTTCCTTTAACACACTCCTGGATTCTGAAGCTAGCAGTTACACATAGATCTAAAGGATTTATGAATGTTATGATTTTTTTTTTTTTTTTTATGTATGAGGACATAGGTGAGGTGCTTACTTTGTTTCTGGTTTTGGTTTTATTTTTTGCTTTGCTTGATTTTGTGGAGCATACATGACATTTAGCAGGAAACAAAAACCTTTTCATACCAACCATACAAAGGAATGTTCCCATAGCAGTGGCATGATAGAAGGTTCTCACCTGTGGGAGGTTTTCAAGACCCGCTGGCACAAAGCCCTGACTTAGCATCAGACCTGCCCCTACTTTTGAGCAGGAGATTGTGCTGGGTACTTCCTGAGGCAACTTCTAGTGTGTGCATGATTCTATAAATTTCTGAGAATGATAGCTTATCACTCTCTAAAATCATGATTCTATAATTCTGATTTACTTTAAACTTCATGTAGGAATAGGATACTAAAACAAAATTCTTCCAGTCAGGCTCTTAATCCCATCAGCACTGATTTAAAGAAAAATAATTAATAAAATTAGCAAGACTTGAAAGCTTCAGACTTGATAGTTGAACAGGCTTGTTACTAAGCTTAAATCACAAGAGTTTTAAGTATATGTAATTTTCAGCTTAGAAAACTATTGCATCAGATAGATCTTGCATAATTTATGCTTGATATAAATCCAAACGGCAGTTCCATATATTCTCAATATATCTGCACACCTTTAGTTACTATTCCAATCTTTCTATCCTATTCTCAATAACCTGTTACCTATTAGTGCATATAATTGAGAGAGTTAAAATATAACGGAATAATTAAATGTTGTTACCATCAAGCTGGGTGAGTTGTTCTGTACCACAAATGATAACACAAAATACTTGTGGGATGCTCACCCATTTTCAATAAGAATACTCTGAGAGTGTTTACTGAATCTAAACACTTCCCTTACTAAGGGAGCCAAGTAGGAAAGTTTCTGTTTTGTTATACTTGAAGTAGTCATTGACATAGCTGTGCTAAACCTCCTGTGTTCCCAGATAAGTAGAGAAAGGCAACTTCAGCATTCAGTGTGTAAAACAACTACATTATTTAGCTACAGGCTACAGTCATGGCTAGCCAGAAGGTAATGTGTATATGTTTGTACAGAGTTCAGAGCACTCACATTTGCCCTAATCAAAAATGGAAGTTAGGGCAACTGCAGATTTTCTGTCCATTAATGTGAATATGAAATGTGTATTGCAAAAATCCCTCTGAATACAAATATCAGTAACTCAATTTGGAATAATTTATGGTTAGTAGGATTTGCTTTTAAGGAAGTAATAAATATTTAATACAGCAGTAGTGGGAAATGGTTTCGATTAAGCAAATAACATAAATACAATCTCTATATTTATTTTATGACATTTTCTTCTTGTCATAAGCACAGAGATTGGGCTGCCAATGACTGCAAAGCTCCTGGGAATCACTAAAGACTCAGCAATACCACGTAGAGGAGGAGACTGAGAAGATTTTTAAGCACTTTGGAGGAGATATATTTATATCTGACATGTAGATCAAAAACTGCATGGGACAAACTGTGTCAGAATTACCATACTGGGCAGTGAAAACCATTTTAAGAATATCAATGTGAATATGATATGTTGCCTCAGACATGGGGCCCATTCGGCCCAATACCCTCCTTCTTTCCAGCTGCAAACTGGAAGTTTGTAATGACTTGGGGTGTTGCAGTACAAATGGCCTCTATGACTCTAGAGGGAATGAAAACAGCTGAGTCCTGGTGGTCAGGCACCAACGTTTAAGATCACCTCTGTGGTGATGGCAAGCTCCCAGAATCATTGGGTTCCTTAATTTGCTTAGAACAAGTTGCTTGGTCTCTACCCAGTTTTACGTAAAAGAACATAAATATTTATCCCTTTAATTGAATATGTATCAGTTCTGGAAAGTTCCATGTTCCTCAATGCCCTATTGGTTACTCCCTATTACCCTCCTATAAGTGTTCCTCACTGGTTAATTCCTTGTGGACTCCTTCCCTCTTGCCCTTCCCTACTGGGTATTGCCCTTTTCTTTGTTCCAATTTCTTTGAGTATAAAATCCCTGGACCCTGCTGTGTTGTCTGCTCTTTGTCCCTGGATCCTTCACTGGCAATAAATCTGCTCGTGGAACCCAGAGAGTCCCTCCTTTTTGTTTACCGTAGCCCACACGCCTAAACAGCTTAGCTAGGGGCTAGCTCTCTCGAGTGAGGAGCTCACTCCTTGGATCTGCAGGGTCACTGCCTGAGAGGCACAGCCAGACCTCCAGGCTTTCCCCTGCCTCAGTGTGCCCTCATTGGGGCTTTACAAGTAAATCCCAGAAAATAGAGCTTGAAGTCCAGCTGGAGGTATATATGGCTATTTTTATTTCTTTCCTTGCTGCTTGGTTTAATCAGTTCTTTTTTTTTGTCTGAAATCAAGACTTGAAACTTAGAAGAGCTTAGAAAAGAAGAGAAATTTTAACCGAAATAATAATGCACAGTGCATCCTGAAAAAAATACCACCAGAGACTGAAAAATTCAACTGAAAGACATGCTGACCAAAATAAGAAACTGTTTGTGGATGGAAACATTAAGATCTATGACATGGAGGCTTAGGGCTTCAAGAATTGACGGTTACCAAGCAGACAGCTATCAATTAAAATTCAGAGACTATAGACCATTAAATTCCATTAGGAAATCATTGCTACTATACTACTTCTCCAAGGACATGGATAGAAAATATTCAGTAATTGCTAGATTTAAGGTCATTGTTTAGATACCTCTTTTAATAGTTTAAAAGTTGCACTTTATTCCACATATCTATTGAAATAAAAATGGGAAACTCTGTTTAATCT
Source organism: Lanius collurio (assembly GCA_020086605.1). Lineage (NCBI taxonomy): Eukaryota > Metazoa > Chordata > Aves > Passeriformes > Laniidae > Lanius > Lanius collurio. The sequence goes on from JACBWW010000048.1 coordinate 4,775,959, forward strand.
TTTATATTTGAGTTTAAAAAGGAGAGGATGGAAAATACAACTAGAGTAGTGTTAAATTGCAACAGTAAGAACAATAGGAAAACTGTAGAATAGTCTATAAATTATTTTTAACTCTGGCCATTTTGCAAAGCAGCCAATTTAATAATTGACTATTCTATATATAAATTCTACCGGCATGTCAAAAGTTATAGCTTCTGATTGGAATTACAGAGAAAATATATAATATAAGGTGCTGAAAAAAATTAAATTTCTTTAATGACAATTACTGATTTAATATTTCACAACATAGTTTCCTAGAGGCTATTTCTCCTGGGAAAACTCATTTACACTGACTGATACAGCAATATTTTGCTTAGAAATAGTGCTTTTAGGAACTTGTACCTCTAGATGCATTATGCAAATGAAGTTTTTCTTATAATAAACAATTAACAATTACTGATTGATGATTTCGCTGTAAATTACTGTTGTTTTTTTTCTTGGTCCATGTCTATAAGTAGATCTTGTTATTCTCAAGTGTTCCAGCCATTTCAATTGACTGGTTTTTTGTTTTTTTTTTTTACTATATGAATTGACAGAAACATTGTATGTGACTGCTCAGTATCTATATTGGAAAATATTGCTCTATTGCTTAACTTCAAGTGCTTAAATAACAACAAAAAAAATTGGTCTACATCATCAGTTTTATATGAAGCACTTTCTCTCTTTTACAGGAAAAACAGTAATACAAGGGGAAGTATCAGAAAAACAGAGGAGGGGCCTCAATAGTTTTTTAAAATATTAAGAGTGTTTTGGAGGAATGTTCTTCACAAAAATTAAACTTATTCAAGATTCATGGGCGGTATTCAAGTTAAATTTAAATGGTCTGATCACAATCACAAGAGGAGGTACATACTTGATTCTAGCTGTGAGCAGTACTATCACATTTTGTCCTGCAATAGCTTCTTCCAATCAGATTTTTTTCTTCAATTTACCTTCTATTCTGAAGTAATAAAGAATTGAAAAACATGAGAACATTGTTTTGCTTTAAATTTGCAGCTTTGACTGAACAAACCATTGAGGCAACTGAATTCTGCTTAAGACTATTTGTGTGTAAGATAGAATAGTATGTAGTTTGCAAGGTGTGTTTAGTAAACTGAACAAAGCTCTTAGTGGGCACAGTTGCTGCAATTTTTAGAATATAGCATGAGAAATACATGATACTACATTTTCTTGTTGGTTGCAGAACTTACACCAAAATTGAATGCAATGGGTTTTATTTATTTTAGGCAGCCAAATTGAGAGCTCCCACATATGTCACTCACCAGCTGATAGATATTGAGGTAAGATTGCTCCTTGTTCAGTTGCAGCTGTGGAAGTTAGTCCACTGTCCACAGAATATCCAGAGGGGCATAAGAAAAATTTGGAAGTTAATGAATGGTAGAGCAATTTTTCTTGCACTTTGGTTGATACCTTTTGTTTTGTATAGAATTTGGACCTCTCTTCTAGGATCTATAATAGATTTTCTTGATCAGCTAGATTAAACATTAAACTAGTTTTCCCCAATATTGTTCTTGAAGAAACCAGGGAGAATTACAGGAATTTATTTTAAATGCCCAAACTAGGCAAACAAGATCTCATCCTGAAGGTTTAGGAAGTTATATATATAGACATTCACTAACATCCTAGAGGACAGACAGTTTATTCAGAAGGAGGGAAAAAGCTATTTATCTAAGTCAGTCTGACTAAGACTCCATCTAGATCAAGTGGTTTTGCTTATATGTGTTCACATGTGTCCATATGTACATACATATGGGCTATTTTTATATATGCTCTGTGATGATAATGCCTCTGAAATTCTAATTAACAAACTTTTCAAGGTTCTTTAGCTTTTTATGACTAGCTTCCCAGTAATCACATAACCCTGTTGGCATGGCTGATTTAATATTACTTCTTCACAAAAAAGAGTGATGATAATTAACCCTGAATAAAAATACACAATAAGAAAATTATACTTTATGCCAAAATTGTCTTTTTTACAACTTGTACTTCCTCTACTGCCTGCAGTTGTTCACATATCCATTCCCCTTCATCAAGTAGGTCTGTTTACCTTGGCTCAGTGAGTCTAGCTGAGTACAGGTATCTGAATGAAGTTATTTTTGTTTGGGTGGCTTTTTATCTTAATCTGTTTCAAACAGTGACTTCAAGCACAATCTTGTTTTATATTGGGTATAGGTGGCAAGTTTTCCACAGTGGAGTCTACAAGAGAGTGCGGAGATTGAGAAAGACACAGACTCTGCTGGATGCTAGCAAAGCAGCAAGCCAATTTATTACAGTAGTTACCAGCATTTATAGTTCTCTAATTTCCAGACAAATTTTTCCACTTAGCTCTCCTTTGCCCCTGTTCCCATAGCAACATTATCAAGTCCTTGCAGACATCCCCCTTGCACCAGTGGTAACCTTATTCACATCTTCTTTTGTGCCAAAGTGCTCAGGTCATGGCATCCTCTTTGTTCCTTCTTTGCTTCTGGTTCTTGCCTTGAGCTTTATCTGTCCCACGGCTTTTGCTGTACCGAGGCTAGGAGATCTGCACAGCTGTCAGCTTCCGTCGCTGCCTGGCTCCTGACACAAGTGTGGCTCTCACATGTTATCGCATGTCACATGGTCCCACCTAGTTGCACAACGGACCTGCCACAGGACACAGCCCAGTCTGTCAGCCAAGCTGGTGGTACTTGTGGGCAAAAATATTTAAGAGGGGGAAAATGTTGCACAGACAGGGAGGAGTGAGAGAAAAAATGAGAAACAGACCTAAGAACACCAAAGTCAGAGAATACAGAGAGGTAGGAAGTGTTACAAGTCCTGCATAAGAGATTCAAATTCAATTGAAGCCCTTAGAGTGAGCCATGCCAGAGCAGATAACCACATTGCAGTCTATTCCACTGGGGACCCTGACCCAGAGCAACTGAATATTTCCTGAAGGAATTGTGATCTACCAAGAGCTTACACTGGACAAAATTTTGCTGACAGGAAAGTAGCCCATAGAGGACTTACTCTGGAGCAGGTTTACTCTAAAACCTTTAGGTAGAGAGGATCCAGAGAGGAGTAGGGCAAACTTGTAAGAAGGAAAAAGTAACAGGGAGTAACTGCTATGGATTGTCCACAGCCTTCTGTCCCCATAATCCTTGCCCCTATGGGAATAGACTAGGAGGAAGAATTGGAAATGCAGGGTTGAAATTAAGTTATTGAAAAAGAGGTGTGTTTTGATTTTGGTTTTGTTTCCAGTCATCCAGATCTATCTCAGTTTGCAATAAATTTTCTCTAAGCTGGCTTTCTTTTGCCCATTATGGTAACTTTTAAGTGATTTCACTGTCTGTATTTTGATCCATGAGCTTTATAATCTTATTTTCTTTCCCTGTCCTGCTAAGGAGAGGGAGTGAGACAGGCGGGGTGAGAGTCTGGCAGCTGGTCAAGGTTAATCCACTGCATGTTTCAATCTGTATTTTAATGTAAATTTAATTCTGGTCAAAGTTTTAATTCTGTGTCAGAAATTTGATAATTTAGGTCTGGGTTTATCATTTCACTGTTAACACTTTCAAATGAAGGCCCCAATTTAGAAGGCACAAAGGGATATGCAAATGATCCTTTGCATTTTAATCTGAATAGCACCTTGGAGCAATACCTTTTATAAAATTTGAATTGCTTCTGCTAGCAATACCTCCATTAATTTTTGGCAGAAAATTTTAATTGCAAACATAGCACTATGTTTATGATTATTTTTTAAATTAATAAAAGACATTATATGAATAATTGTTAAAAGATAATATTTCTCAATATTAATATACTCTATCCTTACTTCATTTAGATTATACATGGAGATCATAAACAAAAGGAAGGAAGTATTTGTAAATTCATACTTCAAATTCAAGAAGAAAAAAGCAAACAGGGAAACAAAAGGTAAAAAAATGTGAAATTTTAATGTTACATTCTCGTAGAGAATTTTCATTCTTTTAGTTCTGGAGTGCCTGAGGTCCCAGTGTACAGATCAGGCTTCCTGCCCACATTCACGGAGACTGGAGAGATGCAAATATGAGAAACATGTTAACTTCTTTAAACATTTATTTCTCATCATGCTGTAGCAGGGAAAATTAACTTCAGAGAAGCAAAATAGTGAAACTGTTAGAAACATTAAATGATTGAAGTCAGAAGAGGCCTCTTGGAATCATCAGATCCAAACCCTAGGTCAAAGCAGGGTCAAATAGAGTTTGGGCTCTTTTTTTATCAAGTTTGGCATTTCTCCAAGGATGGAGCCTCCACATTCTGACTGGGCAGTCTGTTCCAATGTTTAATCAAACTTAGAGTGAAAAAGTTTGGGGCTTGGGTTTTTTTGACAGGGGCAGGGGAGAATGGGTGTGGTGGTGTGGGGGGTGTTTGTTGCTGTTTTTTATTTTTGTTGTTTCTTGTACTTTGTTATTAAATTAATTTGAAAAAAAAAAATAGGGTGATTTGTAGTTTTGTGAGTGTTCAGGTATTTCTGAAGAACTGAGTGAATCTCTGTATCTAAATAATACCATCATGGAAAGGCTTAGGTTGGAAGGGACCTTAAAGATCACCTGGTTCGATCCACCCATCCTATGGGCAGGGATGACATGCATTAGATCAGGATGCACAAGGCCCAATCCAACCTGGCCTTGAACAACTTCCAGGAAGCTCTTCCAGTGTCTGACCACCTCTGACTTCCTAGCATCTAATTTAAATCTCTCTTCTTTTAGTTTAAAACTGGCCCTCCTTGCCCTATCATTATATGCCTGTGTAAAAAGTTGCTCTTCCTCTTTTTTATAAGCCCCCTTTAAGTACTGGAACTCTGATCATCTTTGTGGCCTCCTCCTGACCCACTCTAACAGGTTGATGTCTTTTTTGTGCTGAGGACCCCAGATCTGGATGCAGTACTCCAAGTGGAATCTCAGGAGGGCAAGAGTAGAAGGACAGAATCATCTTCCTCAACCTGCTGGACATACTCCTTTTGATTCATTTCAGGATAGAGTTTGCCCTCTGGACTGAAAACTCACATTGTTGGCTCCTGTCCAGCTTTTTGTCCACCATAACCTTCTCCACTGGGTTGCACTCAATGAGTTCTTGCACTCTGTACTCATGTCTGGGGTTGCCCCAACCCAGCTGCAGGACCTTGTATTGGACTAGTTGAACATCATGAGATTCCCATGAGCCCATTTCTCAAGTTTGTCCACATCCCACTGGATGGCATCTCTTCCTTCTCTTATGTCAACTGCACCACTCAGCTTGTAAATGGTACAAGTGACCATCAATCTAAAATGTATGTTATTCATAGTATTTTTGTGATTCCTGTGTTATAATGATAGTTGAGATTTATACCCCTTTAAAGAGAGAAAATAATGATGGAAATGCTCAAGTGTACAGTTTGTGAACACTTAGATTGAAATCTGTTTGCAGTAGCGCTCAGAAAATACCTCATCATTCAGAAATCCTGTCTGAAAAGGCACCAAAACTCATAAATGACAGCATTTCTTAAAGTACTATTTGTAAATACATTTACCCCTTACAACTAACCTCTCCTGTGTGCACTTACTGCCATGAAAAATAAAAAATAATTTATTGCGCAGTTAAGCAGACAAAACATAAATAAAAATTCCTTACTTGTTGAACAATCCCCAGCTGACTACCTCCAATTATTTTTGTAGAATCTCAGAATGGTTTGGGTTGTAGGAAATCTTTAAAGTTCATCTCGTTCCAACCACCCTGACATGGACAGGGACACTTTCCAAGAGATCAAGTTTTTGAATGCGCTGTCCAACCTGGCCTTGAACACTTTCAATAATGAGACATCTACCACCCTTGTGGGCAAACTGTTCCAGTGTCTCACTACCTACAAGGTAAAAAATAAATAAATAATTCTTCCTTATGGCCAATCTAAACCTGTACTCTTTCAGTTTAAACCCATTATCCCATGTCTGACCACTTCATGCTCTTATGAGAAATCCTCTCTACAGCTTTCTTTTAGGCCCCCTCTAGTGCTGGAAGGCTGCTATAGAGCTTTTTCTTCTCTAGACTGGGAAACCTCAGCCTTTTTCAGAAAAAAGATGTTGCAACCCTCTGACTACTTCAGTGGCTCTCTTTTGAATCCAATTCTAACAGTTCCATCTCTTTCATACCACAGGACTGGATTTATATTTCAAGTCACTTCTCATGAGAGTGGAATAGAGAAAGATGAACCCCTCTCAGTGTACTGGCCATGTGTTTTTTATGAGCCCAGAATAGGACTGTCTTTCTGAGCTGTAAATTCTGGGTTATAAAACCTGGATGAGCTGGATGGCCCAGATTGGTTTTCTGGGCCATTCATTGCTGATCCGTATCAATTATTTTTGCCCATCAGTATTGTCAAATCCTTTCCTTCAACTTTTGTCTCTATCAATTTGCCACCCAGTCTGTACTGATATTGTGGATTGCCCTTACCTACTTATGTTACTAAGGTATCTGAGTAGTATCTTCTGAATCTTTGAGCAAAGTGGAAAGTATTTTTTTGGTAGCAAGCCTACTGCTGAATGTCAGCGCACCTACAGCTGTCTCTTGCCTTCTCATCTAACTTGCACTTGCCAGCATGACAACTTCTAGATTACTTCCTGTTGTTTTTCCTGATGTTTCCAGATCCTTTTTTGCAATTTTTAGACCAGAATCTGTGCTGTTCATTTAATGAAAAGGCATTTATTGACCTGAAAAGTCAGTATTTACCGTGAGATACCTATAGAGTAAACTTTTTCCAGTATAAAACATAGAGCCACACTGTTCAAGTTCCTCTGAGCAGAAACTGCTAAGAACTGCTAGTGTTGGTCACTTCGCATATGTCAGAGACTGAAATATTATAGTCTATGACTTAAACAGTTTATTAAAGGATTTTTAAAACTGTGTTACAAGAGCTGCAGAGAAGACTACCACACCCTGAATGGGGCCCTGACTGAGGGCTTACACCTCTCACTGTGAAGATAAAGTAACAGCTCAGGGCTGGGGACATTCACAGAGCACAAGCTTAACACCTCCAAGGTGGTGACCACAGCCCCAGGGCTATCAGCTGCCAGGCTCACACAGACCCTCGAACCAAAGGGTGGAGGGAGGAGAGGCTTTGGGTAACTTGGAAAAGCCTCTGGTCAGAGGTGCAGTGACCTCCCAGCCTCCACTGTGCAGAGGAGTCCAGTTGAGGGGTCCTCACCGGGAGAGAGAAGCTTATCCACAGCAGAAGGGGGGGACATGGCCCATCAAAGGGGCCTCCCTCAAAGGGGTCCCCAGACCCTGCACCAGAACACCAGAGATGATGCAACAGACCCTCAGTGCTGCAAGGGACAGTGTCAGGCCAGCCCCTGCAAGGGGAGAGGCGTGGGTGTTCCCACCTGGCCCACAGTGTGTATTAACCCACGGGACTCTGTGCTCCTCAGCATGTGGCAGTGTGTGGTGGCGTGTGGTGGCGTGTGGTGGCGTGTGGTGGCATGTGGCAGTGTGTGGCATCATGGCCATGGCAGCCATGGGGAACCCTCACCACCAGCAGAGCAGATGGAGGGGAGCAACGAGACATCATCGGGAACCCCAGATGGGTGATCTGCTTCCACCTAACCCCTGTCACCTCTCCCTGTTCCCCCAAACTCCAAGCACACTTCTTTTTCTATTTCTTTCTTTGTCTTCTCTTTCCTTCTCTTTGCCTATCTACTATTAAATAAAATACATCCATTTTTTTGCTATGAACATCTAACCTTGTTTGGTTTTAATATCGTTTCTAGGAATATTTTGAACCACTTGGTTTTAATCTCATTTCTGGGGATATTTTGAACCTTCTAAATTCTTTCTGGTTTATGCAAAGAGACTTAGCTTTCTTTGCTTTTCTGGGTTTAAACCTGATTGTAACAGCATAGCATACAATTATTCAAATTATTCTGTGCTTGGAATCTTTGAGACATTCATTATCTTACAAAATATAATTTGTAATATACAAGATGGAATAATTTTTTTGGAAAAAAATAAACAGGCTTACTTGCCTGCTTTGTTTCACTACAAAAATCACAGAATCACTGAATCATCAAGGCTGGAAGTTACCTTCAAGACCACCTAGTACAACCATCAACTTAACACTACCATAATCACCCCTGAAAAATATCCACAAAATATTTCTATGACATAACATAAATTGCTACTAGATTACAGAATTTATTGTGACTCCTAGCATGAAAAATGTTTTACTTATGCCTCAGTTTCAAAAGTCATGAGATTATACCAAACTCCATAATTAAAATCTAATGGTTTATATAAAAAAATAGTATTAATCAAATGCATAATGATAATTCCCATGAAAGGAGAGTTAAAAGATTGCAAGTCTTCAGGATTGTAGTTTAGTTGCTAAATTTGTGATACCTTTGACTTACACTTCCATGGTGAAAACTATTGGTACAAAAGTAAACTGTTCATTACATTAAATCACTTTGTGCAAGTTGACCTAAATTCTCTCATACACATATATAGATGCAGACATAGATCTGGACAGAGATTATACAGATACAGATATATATGTATATATGGAGAGATTTACACAGAGTAAAATGAAAAATTCTTAATTAAATATTCATATTTTAATTTGAATTTGGGTCTTATAATATAAGTCCATCACAGGAATGAAGAGAGGGAATAGCAGCATAACAAAAAACCAAGAGTATCTCCCTTGTATGAGCAGCATAAGAATAATGAACTAACCATATTGGCTAGGAACCTTCTAATAAGTCAGGAAGGTTTTAATTGTGGAGGAATTGTGTTGGAGGATAATACTGGCTATTTAAATTGTTGAACAGAAATATCTGAGCTGTGTGGTTCACTCAGATAACACTAGTTCTTTACAGTGTTTTCCATAAATTATGTTCTTTTAACCCAAGTAGTTTCATTATACTTACTGTATAATTAAATTACTACATTAGTATTAGTAGTCAAATTTGCATATTGCAAAGAAAAAAGTAATGTTGTTTCATTCAAAAAATGTTAAATGAATTTTGAAAATGAATATTTATTAAGTATTGTGAAATAGATTTGATGATGATTTTTAATTGTGCTGCTTGTCTTTATAATTGCAGCATTATTCTTATGTAAATTGGTGTATTGAGAAGCTGGAGAAAAGCAATTCTCTGGTTTCCTATCAATGTTAGCATAAGACTAATGAAAACCATGTGAGGCACACAAACCCTTGCACTCCCACTGGGTCATTGTGAGGTCACATATATACATACTGACTTTATGTGGCAAGGTTTTAGTAGTGGAGGGTTTCCTTCTCTTGAGAAAAGATAAATTTTTGCCCCCATGTGAGACAGAGCAAGTTTCAGGTTTTGATTTTGCTTTTGTTTCTTGTTGTCCCACTCTTTTATTAATTGGTAAAAAATATTTTTTCCCCTAGTTGAGAAGGGAATGCTAATAAAAGAAAGCCTAGTAATGGGACCAGAGCCAATGCACACAATCTGAAACACAGGGGATGCCCTCTGAACATCAGAAAACATATTTTTTTTCACTGTGAGGTTGTCCAGGCACTTTGTGTAGTCCTTCTCCTCAGACATAGTAAAAATTAGTCTGGGCGTGTTCCTGATCAATTTACTGAGGGTGGTCCCTCTGGAGCAGGAGCAGCTAGACCACATGGCCTCCAGAGGTCCCTTCTAACCTCAACCATTCTGAATCTGTGTATGATAAGAAAGTATTCAGCAAAATATAATCAAAGACACAAAAAATACTGAACTAATAACCTATAGAGAAATTAAAATTAAAGGAATATAATATGCTTGAAAATGTAGAAATTATGTAACTAGTTTGAGCTGGATATTGAAGGGGATTTTGAAAAGAGTTTAAAAATCTTTGAAAGACAGAACTTACTGACTACTGCTGGTAGTGGTGAAATCCCCATACCCAAGCTTTCCAGGACACTCCTATTTGGACAATGCCCAAATGTCCATTGTGATTAGATAGGGCGGTGATGAGTTGAATATATGACAGCTTAAAATGATAGAATGGAAACAGATGAGAAATCTTTCAGCTGTAAAATGTACATTGGAACAAAATGATGGGATTAGGAAAGAGCACCAATGATCTGTGTTATCATATGGGGCTCTAACAAGGGAAATAAGAGAAGTTATTCAACTCTTCTGGCACCACAACACAAAGTTTTCAGACACATCACACTTATATAATGAACAGAACGAAAATTATCTTGCATGCAGTAATTAAACTATGAAATCTCTTGGCACAGCAGTAAACAAATGCTTTTAGCTGGACAGGACAATGCAAGGATTCAAAGACACTTTGTAGCACAACAGTTTCATCAGCGGCTATTAAACTGAGATTATCTATGTGCGAGTTTTATTTCAATCAGAAGTTCCCTTTAGAAAGGTTTTCTACATTTAATGCATTTTTCCTTATTAAACATGTGTTGAAATATGCAATCTATATTCCTTTTGTAGGAAACTACATTGAAGGATGAAGGCTGGGAGCACATCTGATGTGGTGTAAGGGTTAATATTTATTTAACCCACACTGTGAAGTTAGATTTAGGCCAGAGCAATCATTCTCCCCCACCAAGCAAAACAGATAAGGTGTTGTCCTCTGGACTAATTAATTCTCTTTCAGATGTTCACTGCATTGTACTAATTTTTAACACAGTCCCTATGGTCTAGGTTGGATCAGCTCATGAAGTGCTTAATCTATACTTTATCCTTATTTTCCTCCTCAAGTATCTAATTTGTCCTGAGCTGGTTCTAAGCATGTTTTAAGTGTGGTAGCCTTTCTGGTGGTCAAGTGACTATTGCTTGACTTGTTCTTATTTTAGTTCTCTTATGTGTCTGGTAAAACAGTCTTTTAATTCAATTTATTGGCAATTCATGCAAACATTCCTAGTTGACTGTTCTTTCTGTGTGATACATGCAGTCTCTCCCAGTTGCCTCAGCAAGGTGACAGGAAGTGCAGAACTGTGAGGTCAGTGCAAAATATTTTCTTTCTCATGTTCCTCGTTTTGTTTTCCTCCACTGCACCATATTATTTACTCATTTTCTTCTCCTTTAGCATGGGTCATCTGTGAGCTGTAGTCACTCAGAAATGTCCCTGTCCTGCCATGAGTTGCTCACTGACAGTAGTTCCTTGGGCTGCCCTGCCACACCATGGGCTTCCTGCAGAAGAACATTCTCTTGAATATTGTGCCTTCTTCCAAGATTGCCTCTCTAGCTTAGTCCACAAAAATGACCTTTTCCTTGTTTTCCTTTGCTACTTCCAGTTCTCCTTCCATGTGTCCTCATGACTACCATTTTCCCTTAAATATGTCTGAAGCAGGGTGCTGGGAGTTTCCCTTCAGTTTTGACTCACATCAGTGTTAGCACTGCCGGGATGGACTTTGGAGAAATATGCATAACATTTTTTTTTTTAAAGCAACTGCACTATTTTAAATTTCTGATGTGTATTTTTATCCAAAAATATTAACTTAAAGAGAAATACTTAGATAAATTTTTCTAAGTAATTTTCATGTACTCTTATTATGTGGTCTATTAAATAATACTTTATAATACACACATGCTATTTTTTGTGGGTTTATTGCTATGGCAACATATTTCAAATTTAATAATTTTCTGTAGTGTAATCATCTGTTCTTAGTCATATTTTGTGGGGTATTTAGTTTGTGTTTTTTTAGTTGGTTGGTTGGTTGGATTTTGGTCATAACAGTTAGCAAGCAAGCCATAAAAATGTATTTTTATAATACAAATTAAATTAAACACACACACAATTTTTTTTTCCATATTTATTATAGAGAGCAAAAATGTAATAATTGTGAGATAGAGGGAAAATAGTTTAATGTAAATTCTCACTAAATTATTCCATTTTGCTTCTAGCTTTGTTTCAGAAAGAAAAGCTTGTTTTGAATCAATTTCATGAAATGTTTACTATCAAACAGAATTCCAAAGGCAAATATTTTTAGAACTTTAAGAAGCTGCAAGCTGTTACAGGGATTCTTGTTGTTTCATTTTCTTTCTTCTTGCTTCATGCAGTTTCCATAAAAAAGGCAATATACTGTGCAAGTAACTCTTCAGATAAATACATTTGCAGTGCTATCCGAGACTGAATTCAATTCTGAGTTAAACCATGCCTGCCAATTATTTCCAGCTATTTGATAGACCAGTTCTATTCAATTTAAATTCCATTCGCAACAAAAATATACAACAAAACGATGCACTCAGAAAATGATACTTTGGGAGAGACAGGAACAATAAACAGTTTTATTTTCTTTACTGTTCCTTTTGTGGAAGTAAAAAGAAGATCAGCAAGAATCTGCAAAAAATGGCATATTATACTACTAGCACTGTGGATATTCTGAAGCTGTTGTCAAGGAAAGATGTATGAGTAAGTCAGGGGTAAAAAAATCTCTCAAATTCAAGTCTTAAAAAAAAAAAATCCCCCCAGTCCCCCCCAAATCTGTCTGCTTTCAAAATATGTTTTAAAATGAATACTTATATTTCCTAGCTAAAGACATTATTTCAGTTTTTCAACTAAATATAGAGTGATACTAAATTTTAAACCTATATCTTGTACACCATATAGGCAGGAATTTCTACCTTAGTTTCTGTTGAGGGTAATAAAAATTCTGCAGAGGGTAAGAAAGAATGTACTTCTAAAATACGAGAAAATTGCATAGTCGTCTTTTCTGAGTTGGGATCTTTCTAATAAAGGGAGTAAAAGAGAAAGGTCACAGAGAATTATTTTTACCTCCTGTATGTTTCCCTTCTTCACATATTCATAGCCTAATACATTTACAAAGTATTCCACAGACTACTGGATCTGCAGTATACCTGATTGCTTTCCTCAAGTGAGGCATAAAATTTGTTTTCTACTCATAACCTTCACTGACTTTGACTGGCATAACATACAAAGGAAAAAAAAGATATTGTCATTATAATTACATAATAATTTTGCAATTATTTTAGTATCTTCTATCAGTACAGTTAGATAATATGTTAATCTATGTCTGTATTATTTGACCTCTAACTATATGAGACAATGTTGTTTTTTCATGTAAGCTAGTCACAGTCTATGTGCAAATGTATGTCAATGATAATTAGATTTCGCAGGGACAAAATCCATTTAACTGTCTAGATAATATATAATATACATCTTTAAGCACAGGTGTATAAAAACAGATATTACAATGTAATTTTTTATTATTATTTTGTAATTATTAACAATTAACTTCTGGGGGAAAAAAGTCCCCATTGGTTTATAATTCTTGTGAATTCTTATTAGAATAAGGTCTATTCAGTCATCCTAATTTCAGTGTACACTTGTCTTTACAGATACTTCACATTGGTATGAAGCAATTTCATGCCCACATTGTTTAACTTGAAGTTCTCTTGAAGATTAGCACATGAAAAGCATCATATTTTTCCTGCACTTTGCTTTAAAGTGGTGGCTTGATTCTTATATAAAGCAAAACTTCACTAATTTGCTTAGCATTTTGCAAGAAATATGACAGGTTAAGATTATTTTATGTTGTAGAATTGAATAAAATTTTGGGACTATATTTTTAAAGGAATATTAAATAGAAAACTATATTACATCTTGCCGGAAACTGAAAAGCAATTTGTCTGTTGCCTGTACTAGGTTTAATGATTTACTTTCTGGAGAAATCAGTCCATCTCTTTTTAGGAACAGTTAATTCCAGTTTAAAAAAAGCAAAAGAAATAGAATGGATGTACTCAAGATTGGAAACTTAAATCAGGTGTGCATTTTACTGGTTTGAGATTCTTGCAAAGAATTTCAAGGCCAAGCTTTAATTTTCAGCCTGTCTGAACTCCCTTCTAAGCTTTTTTTGCAGCTCTAGACTGGACTATACAAGGAAACGAGAATAGTTTATGGCACAACACCATTATTTGTAAAACAAAATCACTTTTCCTCACACAGTTTTTAAAATTCATTGCATATTGTACTTATTGTGTATGAACTGCTTTTTTCAGTGGGCTTACTAGTGAAAAATTGTTTACTGTTTTTTTGTCATGTTAACAAAAATAATATTTTTACATATCAGAAAGGTCAACATTTTAGAAATTTATTGTTTGCAGAGAAAAGATTCTGATTTTCTTCAATATTTACCTTCTAATAATACTTTACAAGGTTTGGTTTGCTTTTAATGAGCATTGGAACTGAATGTCTACCAACAAAACTGTCTTTTATGTTTGCCAAACTGAATATATTGCAGAGTTAAAATCATACAGGTTGGGCAATTGTAATTATACTGATTTTTAGTGTTAGAACTACTTATTAAGAGAAGAGAAGGTACATTCTCGACTTTTTTTTCCCCCCCTATTAATCAGGACCATTATAATGTTGTAAGGTGTTTTGAATCAAGATAGTGTGCCCCAGCCAAATCATCTGTAGTTATTCCTACTGGAGCCCTCAGAGAGAGACCAGGCTGGAATTACCCTCACCAGCTTCACCTGGCCATCCACCTTCAGGTGTAGCAGATCAGCTCCTGGAGGGTTTTTAAGCCCAGTCAGAAGAGTCAGTTAAGAGAGAAGAAGATGAGAAGAGAGAGGTAGGGTGGGCTTGTGTCTGTGCCCTGTCCTTTTCTGTCTTGATTTCCTGGACTAACTTAGCTGCTGATCAATGGATGGGTTTTGTTGCTGCCATCGTCTTGACTCTGCTTTGCCTGGATCTAGAGCATCAAGGACTGAAAGGTAAACTGTGCTAAACTGGGAAAGAAGAAGTTAAAAAACTAAACACTAAGACATTAAGGAATAGATAAAAAGGATTGTGCTGCATGGGACTAAAACCAGTCCTATTTCCTAAAACGTGTGTGCAGAGCTTTTGGACAAAGTGGAGGGACCAATCAAGCAAGGTGTAATCTCATGCACTGCAGTTACAAAATGTATATGTGCTGTATTATGGATAAATTAGTAAAATGTGTAAGTACTGTATTAAGTATGTGAAAAGTATAAGTAAGTAAATGTGTGTGTACAGTGTTAGGTAAAAGTAGGTAAAAAAAAGTGTATAAACAGTGAGTTATGTATACATCAGTGAACTGTATAGGTTATGTATGAGTATGTAAAAGTAGGTAAAATGTGTAAGTATAAGTAAGCAAATACCCAAAAGAGGTGATAAGTAGGTATTAAGTAAAAACTGCAAGATGTGAGTGCCTGCATGATGCCCAAAGTGGTGATGTGTATTTTAGAGTATTTTAAATCTTCTGTGTAATCGTAATGATTCATTGTACAGAAGTGCTGAGTTCCACCATTATTATTGCAAAAATTTTCTGAAAAGTTAATGTAAATCAATAATTTCATAACTTTCTTTACAGATAATAAACTTTTAAGCTGTGGACTTTCTTTAATGTTTAATTTTTTACACCCAATAATCCATGAATGATTCAGTGATCATACCTGTTGCACCTTCATTTGACTTAGAATCCTAAGGTGTTTATTTGTTCCCTGTTCTCATCACTCAGAAATGATGCAAAGCCTATGAAATACTGGATCACAGTATGGATAAAAAGGGGTGTCATTTATAATGTAGAACTAAAAACCTGGAAAAGTTTAGTAAGTCTGGAGAAGATTATGATGCTCAGTAGATCATATCTATTTCAATCAACATCCTATAATCACTTTTTTCAAGGATCAATACTCCAACAGTCATTTCCCATCACTAATACCAGATACTGGTAATGCTTTTGGATTAAATTAATTAAATTCAGAGTAATTATTGTCACTATGAGAGTGAGGCCTAGAAATTAGAGGAAGGTATCTGACACACATCAGTAAGGTCATGTTCAGATTTTCCTGAAAAGTGCACAATTTACAGTCTTACAGCTTATTTTTTTCTTTGCAAAAAACTTCAGGTACAGTTCTGAGTGATAACAGAACTATTTCAAGAGTCATTTTCAGATTCTGGGGTATTACTGAATCTAGAGAGTTCCTGTCATCCTGCCCTTGCCATATTGGAAGGCAAAGCCTCTATCTTCTTTTAGCTCTCCACTGTCTTTAGAATAATTTTCAGTGGGCAACTGCACTGACCTTCTGTACACTCAACATTTCACCTCCCACAAAGAGTTTCAGCCCAGCAAAAAACATTATTTACCTGGACACAGTAATTGCAGCTCTTGCACTAAATGAGAGACAAAGACTGATGCCTGTCTCCAATATGAAGTAGAACAGACTGGGTCATAATCACGATATTTACAGCTACCCCCTTCTGTAATAAATTTGTTCAGGAGAGAGGTTTGGAGCAGTGTAGAACAGAGGCAGCATGTGAGCTAAGAGCGTAAGGCTGCACTGTTTGAACTGGTTCTTCATTCTCTTTTATTGATGTACTGCTCTGTAACAGGACACGGGTACTCTTTATATCATTGCTTCTACTGATCTGAGGAAGATCTGAAGCACCCTCCACATCCATTACTGTCTTCAGAGCACTCAACTATTACTTCATACAACTCTCTCAAAAAATATATGTGATTAAAGAGAAATTTATCACAGACTGTGTAAAAATCTTAAATCAAATCCATCTGTAAGGGTGTGTTGAAGGAGAGTATTTTCTCCTCTAAGGGCATCTGGTCAAAGGAGTCATCAATCAGAACCCTGTGAAGACAGACCTGACCAAGAAATTACAAACCTTGCCACTGGCCTGAAGAGTATGTAGGGGTTCTACAATGTTTTTGCTTTTTTTTTTTTTTTTTTTTTTTTTTTTTTTTTTTTTTTCCCCAGCTGAGTGGATAAAGAAAGGGGGAGACAAACCTGTTGGTTATAAAAGCTGTCCAGTTAATAAAGACAATAATCAGAAGCAAGTAATTCACACTAGTTGATGAAGTATCAAGAAACTGCAAGCATACTGGAACTTTGCAACTCAGAAGGACGCAAATCTGAGGGTTGAGGGTGTTGGAATGGGTTAGTGTGAACATGCAGTGTACAGAGGAAGGGGGAGAAGGGAGAAACAAAGGAAGTATAGACAGAAAAGTATGTAAAATAGGGCTGATGGCATGTCAATCAGCTGGCTGGTGCATTTATCTGACAATGCTCTGCACTTGATCACCACAGTTTGTCCTGTCTTCTCATAGTTTCTTATTAAATCTTTTCTTAACTATGTGCGTGCATACTATTGCTATCCACATCATATGTGTGTGAATGCTGCAGGGACTTGGTGCCAGCTACTGAGGGGACCAGCAAGGGTGGACAGGGTGCCAGCTCCTGGAGTCAGACTGGGCTCCACGCCTGTGCCATCAGCTACTGGAGCCAGTCGGGTTCTTGGAGTTTGCTGAGGCAGGAACAGTGTCTGTTCCCGAAAACACTGTCCTGGTTTTGGCTGGGATAGAGTTAATTTTCTTCTTAGCATCTGGTACACTGCTGGAGAAAATTAACTCTGTCCCAGCCAAAACCAGGACAAGCCACTGGAGGAACAAGGGAGAGGGAAGCAAGTGATGGGCTCAGCAACCATATCTGTAGTGAGTTAGACTTCAGGTCATAGCCCATGTCCCTTGTGTTGGGTTATGGGAGTGATTGTCTACGCCTTCCTCAAGCCAGATGTATGTGGGATGTGCTATGGGATTCACTGGCAAACTCCAAACTGGAGCAGCTGGCAAGTAGGGTGCCGAGGTTTGGGAAGGTATAGAGAGGTGGGCAGGATCTATGCTGGTATTTAGTGGAGTCCTGTGAGTGTGAAGTGCCTGTGGGATGGGTGTGTGAATGCTGTGTGTTAGCAGTGAGCAGCCAGTTGGACCTGCTGGTGAGTCGAGAGTGTGGGGGGTAGATAAAAGTGAGTGGGATCCAGGCAGGGCTGCTGGGTAGAGAATTGCACCACTCAGGGCATCTGTGAACGTGCATGTGATTGAGAACCTGGAGACTTTACATATCCACTGCCCAAGAGACCTCCCTCCCCTGCCAGCCTATCCCAGGAAGGGACATGGCTGGCTGGGCTTATGCCTGGTGTGAGTCATGAAAATGTGATGCTGTTAAAGGCAGCTCCTTGCCTGTGTGACAGGCTGTGTCTGTGTCCTCTGTGTGAGTGTGTCTTTATGTGTCTCTCTGGGATATATGCTCAGCTCTGCTGTTGGCTGAAGCTGCAAACAGGAAAGCACCAGCCACTCCCTCAGACTGGACACAGAGAAGGTGCTTGGGCAGTGAGCTGGGTCCAGTGGCCATACAGGACAGGTCTCTGTCCAGAGCAGCTGCAGTAGGTGGCCCTGCTCTTAAAATTTGTTATCAGAATCAGCTTCCAAAACTGCTTCTTTTGCAACCCAGGGTATGAAGAAAGCCCAAAAGATTTCACTTGGTTTTGGATTATTAATGCTTGCATGCCTAATATTCAAAATAATTACCATAGAAGGTCCCACAGAAAGGCCTTTCTTCTTTGCAATATCAGGGTTCTCAGGGTTCATCTGTATCTGTCAGATGACAGAAGAAATAGGTGGAGATATGTGGTAAGAATATAAGGTAAAATAAAAACACATACTGAAACCAGAATTATCCTCAAAATACCATTAAATCTGAATTCTCTTGAATCTACTTCTAATGTATATAAATAGTGTCTCATCTACATAGGTAAAGATGCTGCCACCTATTATGATTTTATTTGGATATGGCTACAGATATAAAACCTTTTTTCTTTTTATTTTCCTGAGGTGTTATGGCAAAAACAATTTATAAAGGCAGCAAGATGGATTAGACACTTCTTGAGAAGGTAGGCACATTTAGTACTGACTAGATGAAACTGGAAGCAAACAGCAAACTGGGGCAAAAGAGTGAAGTAATTTTACATCATTCAGTTATTTGGTATTATTGAGGACTGCCTAAAGTTTGCTATTCCCCCCAAATGGTCTCCGCACCATAAGAATAAAGATGTGCAGAATACTGACATTATTCAGTCTTAAAACTTTATGCGCATGGTGAAGTTAATAATTTGTCCCCACCTTATCTCTGTAAAGCTGTGTTCTAATCCAGAACTCTATCAATTCCATTAGGAACATTTTAAGAATCTGACTGTTTTGTGAAGGAAGACAGTAGCCCAGATATAGGTTGCCTTCATATCCACATGACTGTATATGATGACATTTATAACATTCACATCCTAGGGGCTTCCTGTCCCAGAAGAGGTCTTCTACTTTAAAATACAAAGTATCATTTGCAGACCTGGCTTTATTGTTCATTCCAAGTAATCTGAAAACACAGCATGCTCTTCAACATGACATTTCTTATTCCCCTCCCTCTCTCCATTTTCTAGCCCTCTTCTCTGTAGTTTAAGCCCTTCCTTATCTATGCTTAAACTCCTGCTGTCTCACACATTTATCTACTTCCAGTATTTTCCTCAAAGTGCCCCTTAAGCCAATACATTTCAACTGTTTAAACAGATACTGGAATCTAAAATGATCCCAATGGAAAATGAAATAAACTAGGCATGCCATA
The DNA here is from genome assembly GCA_020086605.1 of Lanius collurio. Taxonomy (NCBI): domain Eukaryota; kingdom Metazoa; phylum Chordata; class Aves; order Passeriformes; family Laniidae; genus Lanius; species Lanius collurio. The sequence goes on from JACBWW010000048.1 coordinate 4,795,398, forward strand.
TGGATGAGACTTATATAAGCAAATATAGCTGTTCACGTGGAAATGTGTAAATTTGAAATGGCCCAGGCTTCCTTCAGTGATTCATCTCATGTTTATCCAGATTAAATGAACCATGACCTAAAAGTATGAATGCAAACATGAGGATATGACATATATGTAAAAAAAAAGAAAAGTAGAATGAAATAAAGTTTATGATGATCAAGCATTATATCTTATTAATAATGATCCATCATTGAGATAATTCTTAATTTAAGCTTGGTTTAGATCTTGGCCAATTGAAGTCACTGCAAAAAATTCTTCATGAGGATAGTGGTCCCTTCATCGGAATCATGTGAATGGAGAAGTTAGACTTGTGTACAGCATCTGAGTTTGCCATGGATAAACAAGGGAAGCAAAAGCCTTCAAAAGCTGTGGGATTCCTAAGGAGCTGTGCTGGCAAGCAAAAGAACTCCTGAGGGAAGTCAGTAGACTGCAGCATCAGAAAAATCAGAGACTACATAGATTGTCTCTGAGGCTTCAGGAGCCAAAACCTTCACCTGCAGTGGAGGGGTAGGGAGAGCTTGTGTTTCAGAATTGAAACACCCTTCATGATGAAGCTGGTGACTCCACACACAAGAAGGATGGCTCTTACCCTACCCAACCAATGATTTGCAGTTAGAGTAACTTCACTGTCCTCATAACTGAGGAGGAGTAAGGAATGCTGTAAAAATTTGAGTGTTTCTGGTGACTGAGCATGAGCCATTCTGGACCAGCAGAAGAAAACAGATACAGTGGTAGGAGACTCTGCTGTGAGCAATGATGGCCCCCATCTGTTGACCTGTCTCCTCACCTAGAGAGGTCTACTGCATGATAGTGTCTTGATTTGAAAGGTTATGGGGAGCTTGTTAAGGCTTATCCATCCCTCTTCAGTGTTGCTCTCTGCTGATCTTCCATTTGGGCTGTATGAGGAAGAACCTGTTCCTGTCAGATTGAAGCACGGTGGCCATTTACACCTGGAATGCCATGTTGAGTTCTAGGCTCCCTGGTACAACAGAGAACTTAATAGACTGACTGAAGCAAAGGTGATTAAGGCACTGCAACATCTTTCATTTGAAGGGTGACAGGGATCTTACTCTGTTCAGCTTGGAGCAGAGAAGTGTTTATGGGGGGAAGGGAGGACAACACACAGCAGATTTTGTCAATATGTATGATGAAATTGAAGACAATGAAGATGAGGGAACCAGATTTTCCCCACTACTGCTCACTGATAGGATAACAGAAAATGGTAGAAATTAAAGAATATAATAATTAATCTAATTTAAAGAGAACTCTTCTGCAATGAGGGTTTTCATACCCAGAAAGAGGCTGTCCAGGGGTTGTGGAGTCTCCATGTGGGGAGACAGTCNGCAGGAGAAGGAAATGGTTAAACTGAGCAACTCAATCTCCCCTCTGGTTGCAGTGTCTTAGCTCTCAATACTGGACCACTAATGTACCTTCCAGCCAACTCTGTCATTAACTTCCCTTTTTTTTAAGAGCATCCATAAGTCTCAGTGTGTAGAAGGGGGCATACAGAATTCCCATTCCTTTCTGACACTTTTCTTGTGATGAGATCATACTAGAGGATTGCTGATGCTGCATTTCTCTGTGACGGTATTCTTACACCAGTCTTCAGGTATGCAACATCTACCAGAGGTGCTGGTTCATTATGATACCAGTAAGAAAGGCACTTAGACCAAAATATCACTTAAAATGTAGTTTTCTAGAGCCAACACTATAAAGAAAGAAGGGATAGTACAGATAATAATATTTTCCTTTTTATGCTGGGGACCCTAATTTCTACAGCATCAAACAAATCTTCAATAAACATGCAGCAGGCCATGCAGATCACAACTTAAGAAAGCTTACCTTATTTTGCTGCTCTGAGCTCCGACAGGATTTTCTTACAAGAAAAGCAGTTCTATTCATAATGTCTACTGTTGAGACGTATGTAACACTGACATATTTGATTATAGCCTCAAATTTACTTCAAAGATGCCTACAGGAATAATATCTTTTCTAATACTCTGCTTTTAAATTTACTTATTTTGTCTATACAATCTATCTTTTAAAATCTTGATTTTGTATTAAATATATATATAGTTATTTAGAGGACCTACTGAGTGCATCTGTGTTGAAATGCTTTTCTGTTTTGCCTAAAGGGCTGCTCTTCATTCTGTTCTACCTCAATATTATCATTCTGTTTCTTACTCTTGAGATAAATGAATTCAAATGAAGTAGATAGGAAATTCTTCCTTTGAAAGATTATAAATACAAATTTGTGTTATGCCCCAGTTCAGCTATACTATTCATTAGTTAATTCGTCCTAGAGAAATCTGAATTTACATACTTCTTCTGTTTTGGAGAAAATCAAATCCTTCCTAAGATTCTCCTAAAGTATTACTTCCAGTGTGAAATTACTGAAATTGAAAAGCTGCACAGTAATTTAATTTAAATTAAGCTGTAGAAGTATTGTACTATTTTTTTATTATCATTGTTGATGTTAGCCTATATATTGACACTCAAATGATTATTTGAAAGTGCATTTTGTAGTGTAGCTGATCACTGGAAACCCTATAAACTTTAACACTGTGAAGGTTAGTGGATTTACAGTGGTAACATATAATTTAACAAGATGGCCCCTAATGCAGAAAGAAAGAAGGCAATATAATAACTTGTGAAGCAAATTTCACTCGAAGAGTCAGGAGGTGATGTCAACTAGCAAAGATTTATTAGTACTTTAAGAGCCTGTGACCTAAGGAACTTCAAGCAGGAGAGACATAGGTTTTATGAGTTTACTTGAGGACATATCCTTAATTAAGAGCCATAAAAAATATGCTGTTGAAACTCAATTGTTCTTTAGCGATCAGCTCTTCTAACATTAAATGACACCCTAAAATTTTAATGGTTTTCCATTAGTTGAAATAATGCTGTTTAACATCTTAATGGTTATAGCAGAATGCTGTAAATTAGATAATCTATGTCCTCATCGTTATTCTGACACTTGCTTTGGTGAGGTTGAAAAGTCAGCATCTCCCTGCAACTCCTATCTTCTCCAAAATTGTAAATCAAATATTGTATCATTTTCTAGGTTTACTGCGATATTGACCTTCTCTAACTCTACAAGTATGATATCACTCAGTGGTCTTTCACATGTTTCCTTCCTAGAGTAAAACTCCCATTTTCTTAGTGGTTTCAATTTCAGTTCCTCAATTTCAACTGTGATAACCTTGGGTTATTTGGCTTCTGGTAATATAAGACAATTAAAGGACTTTCATGTAAAGTAATAAATGTCATTTGCAAAAATCTCTAAAAGTTATTGATGATTAAAAACTATCTCCACTTGTCCAACAGCCTTCTATTTATGGACAATGATACATGAACACTCATTACATGTTCTCCTCTCCCAAGCTCTTTTTCACTGTCTGTTCTTTATCTAAATTATCTCTCAGGCTCTCAGAAGTGTTGCTGGGCTTTGCTATTCTGGGATTTGCTTTAAAACTGTTATTAGGAAATTAGTATTTATGTTATCATGGAAATGATAATATAAATGCACAGTAAGAACGCTGTTACAGGGTTGGTTTGTTTGTTTTCCCCAGGAATTCTGCTGTTGGTTCTTTTCTAGGAACTAAAAAGATTTTCACATGATGAACTGCACATCAAAGTTCATTCTTCATGCAGCTTGGACCTGATATTTTTTATTTCATGATTGTGGTGAGGATTACTTAATAGAATGCTGAAAAGACACTAGAAATATGATTTACCAACTGATTTATTACCACCTTGTGGGACATCTGACAGAAATAACAGCTCAGTTATTTCTATAGACATAGTGTTGTGTGTTCCTTTTTCATACACATTTATACAATAATTGCTTTGACAGAAATTTCAATAACCTTGTGTGTTAATACTAGTAGTGGTGATTAACTGTTAGTGACTTTTGAAGTGTACCATGATTGAAAGAAATTATAAATCCTACTTACTCTGTGATGAGTCTGACTGAGATGGGACTAATTTTCTTCATAGTAGTATGGATTGGTGACTAAATCAATATTGATAATACACAGTGTTTTGGCTGTTACCAAAGAGTGGTTGCACAGCATCAAGGTTCTCTCTTTTGCTCACTCTGCTCCCACTTGTCTCCCTTAGTGATTAGCTGAAAGTATAGAAGAAGCTGGTAATGGACACAGCTGGAATAGCTGACCAGCATTGACCTAGGCACTATTCCATAACACAAGATGTGCTCAGTAATACAAGCTCATGGAAAGGAGGGGGAGGGGGGCAATAGCCAAGATTATGATGTTTGACTTCCTAAGTAACTATTATTCATGCTTTCCTGGAAGTGGCTGAAAATCTGTGTGATGATTGGAAGCAGTGAATGAATTCCTTATTTAGCTTTGCTTGAATGCACAGCTTTATTTCCCATCTATTGAACATCTAGATCCCTGAAGCTTCCCTGTAATTTTCCATGACCCACAGGAGAGGGAAGTGAGTGAGCAGCTTTGTGGGTGCTTCACTGTTGGTCAGGGTCAGCCTACTACAGTCATATTCTTGCTTTTACTGTTAAATGCTAAGGCAATCAATTTATATCCATTCTAAATTAAGAAAGGATATAAAAGATTTAATCAGAAAAGTATAAAATTAAGAGGAAAATTATTTTGCAGATAAAAGTTTTAAGACTAAATTAAATTTGTATCTCTCGAGGGAATAATGATGACTTTTTTTCTTCATTAAATTTGATACTATATCTTGAACAACTGTACCCAAAAAATCAGAAGTCAGTCATAATTTGACTTGGATTTTGCTTCGCTAGAGTAAATACAGTCCCACGTCAAGTGGGGCTTTAGTTAAAATATTTATATGCATTTATGAAGAACATGATTAAATATCTTTGACTTTTTAGAAGGTTTCATAAATTGTTATATTCAGTATAAAGAATAAATGAAAGAAAAGACATAGAAAACTAAAATGTAAATATTCATAATGTTCAAAATGTCATGTATCTTGAGATAAAATTACATGCTTATATTGAAAAATAAGGCTGGCTGACTTGAACTTTTCAATTCCTTGAAATCGAACCGCTTGTAAAGATTGCTATGTGATAGGTTACTGTCTTTGTACTCAGGCATCTTGGATGAGACATTGTAGGCAACAGATTGCTCAGAGTTTTTTCACTCCTGAAGCCAAGTTTCACTTAGCTGTGCTCATAAGTTTGGGTTTATTTGAATATAAATTCTAGAAGAATAACAACTCTCTCAAAACTCCTTTTTATTTTCACCTTTTTTAAAGCCCACTGCAGGCAGACAATCTATTTAGATTTTGCAGTGGTGGGGGTAGTCTATTGGTTACCAAGAGAATAAAATACCTACCCAGTTAAAAGACAATTTCTATAGAGAAATTTATGTCATACTGTACTTTATTGCCATAATTCTTTGTAATAGTGGGGGTTTTTTATTTGTTTGTTTGTTTGGGTTTTTTTAAGTGATACTAATAAGTAAATTGAGCTTATCAGATCCACTGTCAAAAATAATACTATAGTGGTTTAGTCTCAGCTGGCAACAAAGCTCTGTGCAGCTGCTTGCTCACTCAGCACACAGCAAGCTAGGGGAGAGAAACAGAAGAGTCAAAGTAGGAAAATTCATGGGTTGAGAAAAAAATGAAGCAAAAGCCATGTGTGCAAGCAAAGCAATGCAAGGAATTCATTCACTACTTCCCATCTGCATGATTATGATGCTGTGTTCCCTCTTGTGCAGCTTCTTGTCTACCCCCAGCCTCCTTGCTGGTGGGATGGAGTGAGAGGCAAAAAGGCCTCGATGCTATGGAAGCCCCGTTCAGCAATAACATAAACATCCCTGTGTCATCAACACTATTTCCAGCACAAATCCTAAACACAGACCCATACTAATTACTATGCGGAAAACTAACTTTATCCCAGCAAAAACCAGCACAGATACTTACAGCAATTAAAGCTGCATATACCTGTGTCTTTGTATCACATATCTTTGAATAGAAAGTAAGTAGACCATATCATAGGATATGAAGAGAAAAAAATTTCCTCCCATTCTGTCACAAAAGTAGGGCAACAAAAATGGATAATAAATTCTCAAGGTTTTTTTCTACCTTTATTTACTATTCAAGGCTTTTAAATTCATCTCTATTTCAGGAAGTGGTCTCTGGCTCAATTTTTATACCACTTTTAAAAAGAAATTTTCAATGTAGAAAGACCACATACTTCCACATCAAGAAGAAATTTTATTACCCGTCCTCCAATGATTTATTTTAATGAACATCAGAATTAAATAAAATGTGGAACACCTCCCAAATGCATCTAAGATTCAAACTCTCCATTAACCTTTTTGGTGTAAGCAATAGGAGTCTAAGGTTGTTTCTGTAACTTTAGACCTTTACAGTAAACACTGATCACTAGTCAGATGTCCTAAAAACACCCTAAAAAATTTCTTGGTCTGGAAAGACTGGAAGAAACTGAAAAATTGGTAAATATTTAAGATCTTCATAATTTATTCTATAGTATTTTTGAGTTTCTTTTTCTTGCAAATTTCCTTTATGATGGTGGTAGCTGACATAATTTTCATGAAGATATTAACTGTTGAGTTTTATAGTGGGTACTTGTCACAAGCAAATAAAACAATAGCAGTACTATGTTAATTTGTCTTTGAAATATGTTGAGAGAGATTTGGAGTTTTTGTTTTGGTTCAGGTTTTTTTTTCTGTTTTAATTCTCCATAGGTTTTCTGAACATATGTTGAGAGGTTTTATTGCAATTTTTTTATATTTTATTTAAGCTTCATTGTTTATTTGTTTTTTTAAGCTTCACTGTTTTCTGCTCTGCTTACCAGGCACACTTATTGCCTTCTGCTGCTTCAATTCAGTCCTCAAAATTATTTAAAACCTCCTGTTGTGTTTATATTCCCCAGATCTATCCTTCTGTTCTACCTTAGTTGGGGTAGAGTTAATTTTCTCCTGAATAGCTAATATGGTGGATTTAGAATAAGCACAATACTGATAACACACTGATATTTGATTTGTTGCTAAGTAGTGCTTACCCTAAATCAAGAGCTTTTCAGGTTCCTGTGCTCTGCCAGTGAGCAGGTGCACAAGAAGCTGTGAGGAAGCACAACCAGGATGGCTGATCCAAACTGACCAAAGGGGTAATTCCATACCACAGAACTTCATATAGAGTATATAAACTGAGGGGATCTGGCCAGGATGGACTGATTGCTGCTCAGAGTTGGGTTGGGCATCAGACAGCAGGAGGTGAGCAATTGTGTAGTTTACCATTCTTTTTTCCCTTGGATATTATTTTGCCTCATTTTTTTTTGTCTCCCTTTTCATGATAATAATTATTATTTACATTATATTTTACTTAATTTAAGTTATTAAACTGTTCTTATCTTAACCCATGGGTTTTACCTTTTTCTGTTTCTCTTTCCCATCCCACCGGGGAGGTGAATGAGCATGTGGCTGTGTTATTCATAGTTGCTGTCTGGGGTTAAACCACAACATCTTTCTACTGGATTCACTGACCTCTTGCATGCATGAATATAACTTCAGTATATGAGAATTTTGACAGTGCATTGGTGTAATTCTACATCTATGCATATGTCTAGCTGGAATTCATTTGTTTACTTACTCAAAGTGGGTTATACTTCAGGAACAATCACCTCAAAATGCCTATTATGGAATTTGCAGTTTTGATCACATCACATGTTACAAAGCCATACCTTCAATTTTTATTATATTTCTATATTTTATTACATTTCTGTATCATATTTCTGAAATTCTGACTTACTCATACTGAAATAAATACACACGCATAGACTGACAATGCAGTTCAAGGACCAGAACTAAGAAAACAACACTTCATAGAGAGAAAAAATCCCCAAGAATTGGACTAAATATAATTTTCCTTATTTACATTTAGTTTGCTTTTGAATTAGTTCTCTAAACTGTCTGAGTGTTTGCCAGCATGAAAACCAGTTACTACTCATGGCACACATGACTGAGGATAGAGACAGAGGCAAAAAGGATAAACTCAAATTAGACTGGTGTAAGCGGGCATGGAGCTGAACTCTTAAGAAAATATGTGGGGATTTTGGCTTAGCCTAATGGAAGTTAATAGCAGATATGATTATTCTTCTTAAATACAAGGAGAAAATATTAAGATAAAAGCAGTAATTTCAAATACTGATAGGCATAAATTAGTATAAACTGGTCATGTCTAAGTTTAGGTTTGACCTTAAATGGGGTCTTTAACATGTAGTTGCTCACAATAGCAGAGGATTAAACTTAGATGATTGACAAAGTTGCTTTAAGGCCTGCGTTCCTTGAAAAATAGAAAGGGAACAAAGAAAGCCATAGGAAAATGAGGATTTTAGGAGAGGAATTGTCTGAAAATGGAGACTGGATCTGTGTATCATTAAAATAATGTATACATAGACTATCAATCTGCAAAAAGCAGTTAACATACCTAAAGATATCTTGGAAAATTTGAAGCTAAAAGTAATACAAGTATGAAACTGAAGTAGACAGTTGCTTTAAAGTATGAACATTGTTTTTTGTTCCCTGAGATATCTGTTACTGAATTTTGAGCTATGCATGACACATTGGTGAATCTTGGGACACAAAATGCAGCTGTTTGTGGTTGCTGGAATACATAGGATCATAGAATAGTGTGGGTTGGAAGGAAATATTAAAGGTCATCTAGTCCAAACCCTCTGAAATAAACAGGTACATCTTTAACTAGATCATCTTCCTCCATGCCACATCCAACCTGATCCTGAACACTTCCAATAATAGGGCATTCACAACTTCCCTCAGCAACCTGTCCCAGTGTTTCACCATACCTGCCCCGGTATCTTTCACTGCCTGTGCATTTCTTTCTTGTCCTTTAGTTTGTCTCACAGGCCTTTACTCATCTCTGCTGATCTTTGGCCTTCTTTTATTGGTTTCTTACACATGGGGATTGAGAGATCTTGCACTCTGTGAATAATGTCTTCAAAGGTCTGTCAGCTCTTTTGAGCTCCTTTGTCCCTGAGGGCAGTTTCCCAGGGGAACCTATTGACTAACTCCAACATGACTTCTGGAACTCACAACCAAATCTAGGAAATCCATTCTCAACCTTTCATCACTTACTAGACCTTTTTTTTCCCTCTTAATTACTGGGTCTTTTTCTTATTCTATTAAAACAGATAGTTACAGAGATTGGAAGGGGTTATAGTGTACATGATTCATTTGGATATCAGAGTGAGCCTGCATGAAGTGTTATTTGCATTTTGCACACTTTTCTCCTTAAGTATCCAATTGATCCCGATACTAAATAATTTAAAAACATTACCAAGTCTGCAATCTGAAGTGCTCAGAAGTACTTCAGAAGTAGGAATAATATAGCAAATACTGCCTGTGGATATTTAATTTTATCCCTCTGTGTGTAAAGGTGGTGAAGTGTAAAGGGAAGATTGCGGAAACAGTTTATCTGCGCAATAAATTGTTAGGCACCTAGATTAAATCAGAACTCAGACAGATGGATGCAATTAAAGACTGGCCTGCTCCCAAGTTGAGAAAGCAGATGCAGCCCTTTATAGGAATGATTTCTCTTTCACTTTGACACCATGTCTTCACCTATGACCAAACCATGCAGGAAGTAAAGGCTAGAAAATAAAGTTTGCACTAATCATTTAAAGGCTATTATTAGACTAATGAAAACCAGAAGCCGGTGAAGACTGACAATATTCTTGAGTTTTCCAGACATGCTGTTAAATTCTAGAGAGGGAATAAGTGAAAAATAGTCTCACAGATCCTTACTTATTCTTAAAAAAAAAAAAAAAAAAGGATTTATATTGATACAGTTGAAATGTCAACAGATATGATATTAAAATAGGAGAAATTTTGTTTTTGAATAAAGCAAAGTGTTTGAAGCACAGAAAATTATATAAAAAAAAGAGAAAAAGAAAAACCTACAAGGGTGAACATTTATTTTATTTACTTTAAACTGTAATTTTGAATGCTGACTTTTTCACTAGCACACCAGAAGTCAAGAGCATTTACATTAGGGAATTTAGCTGACCTCTCACAGTAGATGTTTGACTTTAATTACAAAAACAAAATAAAACAAACCGAAGGAAAAAAAAAAAAATCAAACAAAAACCAACTTCAGTTTAACAAAAGCAGTTAAGAAAGCTTCAGTTTGTGCATTTTAAAGATGTTTGAGTTATGTCAGAAATAAAACTGTGTGAAAAGTTTTTCTTTCTTATATTTAAATTACTTACAAAATGATGTTATGGGAAGAAACTTTAGGCTAGATAAATCTAGCCTAAAGTTGGTCTTATCAGAGGAAGTTCTATATTCGGAAAATATATTAAAATATTAATAACAATATATTTTCAGAGCTAGATAATTTTACTGACTTGTATTGTTAGAAGGCTTAAGTTTTTCATCCATCATGGCCTCCACTGTTTATACTGTTAGTATCTTTCCTTCTTGTTTTCAATTTTTTTTTTTTGTTTAATTTCGTTTCTTTTTTTTTTTTTTCTGTGAAATATTTCATTACATTTATTTTGCCTTGCTATGAAGTTTGTGCAATTATATAGAGGGAGACGAAACATTAATAAAACCAAGATCTCCAGGAGGTTTTGAAAACATTAACATTTAATTTAGTAATTTAAACTTGAAACTATCACCTTACTTACTTGTCATAAACTAAAATAATTTTTTGCAACATAGATAGTGCAGGGGCTGTGTTACCACAAAGAGCTATCTGGGGTGGATGGGAGAAGCCCATAAAATTAGAATAAATAGCCTGGTTGTTTAATTTGTCTCTTCATCTTTTTCTGCTTCCCTCTGAATGACCTGGATAGTATAGCTCTAATTGCTGGGGACATTATAACTGAATATATTTTGGTTTTGTAGGGTGTAACATAAAGGGTAAAAGTTAAAACTTTTCTTCTGTTTTGATTAACTTTGGAAAAATAGGGCAAAAAATCTTTTGCACTTTACTAAAAATGAATAGAAGTCTTGTGTCTATTAATTTCAAAATCTGCAATATGCAGTATTTCATTATTCTTATGGTCCATACAAAGCCCAAGCAAAATCAAGCTGCACTCAAAAGCATTGGTATTGTAACACACCAAAATACCCACTTCATATTACAGTCAGTGTATATTTCCCGACTACCAATTAGCTAAATGTGAGATTCTTAATTTAAACTCTTGCATAAAGTTGCCTGTGGAGTTGTTAGACCTGTATTTCTTGACTTTTATATGTGATGTAAGGCTAATTACTGACTGCCAATATCATAGATCAGGCAATATTAAGCACCAACTTTTTTCAAGATTGGTCTAATTTAGCCTTTTCATTAAGTTTAGCCCTTTTTTTTTTTTTGCATTGTTAATACCCTTAGTCTTATCAGCCATCAAATATATTGATGATGATGTGATTTTCAGTTAAATAAAGTGGGGAAAAAAGAGCTGCTGCCTATAGACTAAGTGGTCTGATCTGTTGGCTGCTAATTAATTCAGGGAAAGTCTTCATATTTATTTTTCTTCTGAGCCACTAGGACACCACAGGTTCATGAATATTGTAGATGGTTTCTCTAGTCACTTAACACAGGTCACAAGTATCTCCATGTGAACATTTTAAAATCAATTTGACACAATTGTATACCAAAGTATGTGGTACTCTTAGTAAAAAAAGAAAAATTTGGCAAATAATCTCATATAGGGTTGGTCAATCTGAAATTGTTTTGTTTGGTTTTTTTTTTTTAATATAAGAGTAGTTATTATAGTCTTTTTGGCAGAAAAATGTGTGTATATTTACAGAGAAAATTTAACTTTTTGAATAAATTATGAGAGCTGTAAAAGACAGTATTATGTACACATATATATGCACATGGATTAGTTTATGGAGACACTGAAGGAAATTTTCCATTTAGCTACAGCAATTTTCCCACTTATATCACTACCAGTATCTGTGCTAGAAGCATATTTGTATGTCTGCAATGAGGCCTTGTATAACTTTTTAGGTTTAACCACTGTTGTGGTTTTTCTCAGGCATCTGAGACCCACATGACTGCTTTGCTTGCTTCCCTTCAGTGGGATGGGGGAGAAAATTGAAAAAGGTAAAAGTGAAAAATCTCATGGGTTGAATTAAGAGCATCTCAAAAGGTAGAACAAAAACTGTGCACAGAAGCAAAACAAAACAAGCAATTCATTCATGCCCATTGCACAGAACAGTTACTTGGGAAGACAATCACCGTAAGTTTGCACGTCTCCCATTCTTCCACCAGCTTTATATGCTGAGTGTGACACCACATGTTATGGAATAACCCTTGGTCAGTTGAGTTCAGATGTCCTGGAAGTGTCTCCTACCAGCTTCCTGTGCACCTCCAGCCTCTTCACTGGTGGGGAGGTGTAGATAAGCAGAAAAGGCCATGGATCTGTGTGAGCACTGCTGAGCAATGGGTAACACACCCCTCTGTTATCAGCACTGTTTTGTTCATTAACCAAAAATCATATGAGCTGCTGTAAAGAAAACTAACTCACACCCAGCCAAAACCAGTACAATATACAATTTGAGTAGATTGCTAAGTCTGCAACTGAAATATTAATGTCTGTGAGAAGAACCCAAAAGTCATTTTGAATAACTCTACTCTCCATGACATCTTCATTTTCTCAGGACAAGTCAAAGATCATGCCCATCAGCAAGTACTTGAAAAATAGGGTAAATAGCCCTATTTTTGCAAATTTTGCTGTATCTTAGTACTGTAAGAGTTCTGTCTACTTATAATATGGAGGTTTTGAATTTGCTACACGAACAATTTAAAGTCCATTCCACACAGAAAGTGAATTTTAAAAAAAAGACATTTATAACACTTTTGTCCATTACTGATAAACATAAAGACCTTAGGCTTCAAGGTAATACAAGGTGGAAAAATAAAAGGGAGGGAGAAATATGGAACAAAGAAGAAAGAAAAAAGAAGAAAGAGTTATTTTTTCCTGGCCTCATATATGTGACTATAAAATTTACAGAGGAATTACTGCTATCTGTGCCCCTATTTTAAACTTTCTGTAAAAAAAATGTGATTTAATGCCTCAGTCAAAGGATATTATGGTGATTTTGTTACAGACATTCTAATATAAGCCTACTATAACACTTCCCTTGCTGCAATGTAGAATTACCCAGGAGTAAATTCAGGTTCTGTAGAGATCAAAACATTTTCTTTTTGGGACTGTCTTTAAAATAAACTGAAGGGGTTTTTTTAATACACTGATATCAAAATGTACTTATGCATTTGAGTGAAATGATTTTGACTTTCTTAGCATTTGTCCAGTAAATAAACAAAAATAAAATAAAATAAAAAAAAAATATTTATTTTTTTTTTCCTTACAGGAGAACTGCAGCCAGATTTAGAAAAATTCTTTGGTAGTTAAAACTGAGATTGGCTAGTTCTGAGATAGACAATTAAAATATAGCAGTCCAAACATCACGCCCCAGTAGCTGCCTAGACACGCTTTATTCAATCTGAAAGTCATTTGAATACTCCCAAGAGCCTAAGCTGCTATCAAAGCACACAGGACACCTACAAACACTACATATTCACAAAATGGAATGACAGTTGTTTTCTTATTTAAAAATTTTAAAATGTTGCTGTTTATATAACACTGCTACTAAAACCACTTACCCCAAGAAATAAAAAATCTGTTTAATACACCCACTCAAGCTTGGGCAATGTTCAACCACATTTTCCCTTGTAGAATGTTCAACCAATCAGCTAGAATTTGAGCTGCATGGTGGACAGACATAGTGACAAAAGCAAGAACGTTATTTAAAGGGATTTCTGTTCAGGCTGAACCACCCCCAAGTTAAGATTTTAAGGGAGAAATTTAAGTGCCTAAATTTAGATACCTACTTCTATTTGAATCATCAAGTATCTGAGGTAGCACCACTGTCCTGGCAGTGAAGACCCACACTCTGCCTGCTATGCAGGCAGGATATAGTTGTGTCTAAAATGACATTAGGAACATGCTTAAACATTCAAATCATGCTCCAATAGGACAAAACATTTGAATATTATTAATTTGTGGTGGGTTTTGGTCAGAACTCAGTCATCATGTAGAAGAGAATTTTGATCTTCTTAAACATTAAGATTTTCCGTGTTTAGGGGCTCTATAAGTCTTTACATGAACTGCAATAAGCATTTTCCAAAAGCTTCTCATTTCTATTTCAGATAGTTTACAGCATGTTAGAAAGAATGTGTAATTAATCAATTATTAATGTTTATCATGCATAAATAATAAATACTACATTATTTTGAACCTAAATCAGCATTGTTGCATTATTAAAAGGTCATCAAAAAGGCATATTATGAAACACATTTTAAACCCTGATTGTCATTTAACTTATTTGTTCATAAATCATCTTATACAATGGGTTACAGCCCAATGGAGTTGTAAAATACAGGAAAACATCTCAAAGAGTGTCAAATGTATCCCAGCAAGGTCTGTGGCTTAATTTTACATGAAGAGATTATCAAATCTAGGTTTGATACATTTACAGATAAGCCAAATGTAGATAAGTTTTTACTGCCAAACAGGTGGAAACCAGGGATTTGGATAGCCAATTTGCAGATCTGTTTTCAACAGAGCTAGTTGGAGGAGTTCAAACCAGGGCCAGTTCAAACCAGAATAACCTTAGAATGAAGATGCATGCACAATCAGCAATCTTGGGTTCATGTCCCGCTTCCTAAGCTGTTTTTAGCCTTACAGATAAATCATGTGATGACTGACTGTATTAAAAACTTAGTACCAACAGTTTATTAATGTGTTTTATAATACAGTAAATTATGTTAATATTCCTTGTTCTGAACTCTAACCTAGTCAATAATTTGCTGGGAGAAGTCTCATAATCACTCGCCTTGTTGCCCTGGGAGACTCCAGTTTCCAAAATGTCTGCTAGAAATAGAATACAGTGGAGAGAAAAGAGTCAGGGTGATTTCTGGAGTGTGTGGAAGATAACTTCCTGACACAGCTGGTGACTGAACCAACTAGGGTAGATGCCCTACTGGACCTGTTAGTGAACACAGAAGAGCTTGTGAATGATATGATAGCTGGGGGCTTCCTTGGGAGTAGCAATCATGAAATTACTGAGTTTTCAATTCTTGGAGGGGTGCCAGCAAAACTTCTTCCTTTGACTTCTGGCAGGCAGACTTTGATGGGCTTAGGGGACTGGTTGAAACAGTTCCTTCGGAGACAGTTCTGAAGGACAAGGGAGATTGAAAACCTAAGTATTATTCTAGAAGGAAATTCTAAAGGTGCAGGGGCAGGCTGGCCCCACATGGTCTCAAGAGGTATTGCACAGGATTCAGTATTGGCGCCAATTCTGTTCAGTAATTTTATCAATGATCTGGATGAGTGCACTGAGTGCATTACTCATTACTGAGTGCACCCTCAGTAATTTTGCAGAATAAAGTAAACTGGGCAGGAGTATAGATCTGTTGGAGAGTAGGAAGGGTCTGCAGGGGGATCTGGACAACTAGATGGGCCAAAGCCAACTGTATGAGGTTCAATAAGGTGAAGTTCCAGGTCCTGCCTTTGTGTCCTAACAGCCCCCTGCATCACTGTACATTGGGGGAAGAATGGCTGGACAGCTGCCAAGGAGAAAAAGACCTGAGAGTGCTGGTCAACAGTGGCTGAACATGAGCCAGCAGAGTCCCCAGGAACCAGAAGAGGCCCCAGGTGGCCAAGAAGGCCTATGGCAACCTGGCCTGTATTAGAAATAATTTGGCCAGCAGGATTAAGGCAGAGATTGCCACCCTGTACTTGGCACTGGTGATGCCATACCTTGTATTCTGTGTCCAGTTGTGGCCCCCACACTAGAAGACAGATACTGAGGTACCAGAGTGTGTCCAGAGAAGAGCAATGGAGCTGGTGGAGGGCCTGGAATACAAGTTTTATGAGGAGCAACAGAAGGAGTTGGGTCTTCATTTGCAGACAGGAAGGCTCAAGGTGGAACATTTTTCTCTCTACAGCTACCTGAAGGGAGGCTGTAGTGAGACAAGGGTTGGTCTCTTCTCTCCAGGTTCTCTTGTCTTCCAAGGACAAGAGGAAACAGTCCCAAGTTGTACCAGAGACTTTTAGGAAATTTAAAAAAAAAGTTCTGCATGGAAAGGGTTGTCAAGCATTGAAACAGGCTGCCCAGGGAAGTAGTTGAGTGTGTTCAACTCCCTGGAAGTATTTAAAAGATATGTAGAGAGATGCTTTAGCATTGGATTTATCGGTGTTAGATTAAGGGTTGAATTAAATGATCTTAAAGGTCTTTTCCAGCCTAAGCATTTCTATGATTCTATAGCATGACAAAGCATGATTATTAGTGATATAATCAGAGTATTGTTACAATATAGTAAAAAGATTTCTGTTTCAGAGGTGATAGTACAGAAATATGGAGTTATTAGGCTTTTTAAAATAATTTCTACCCATTTTTATACCAATTACTTCTCTTTTTCCATGTAGTTACTTATTTGTTCCTATTAAACATACTCTACCTTCTTATATGGAATGTATATATCTTCTGTATCTTAAGTTTGGCTGTCTGTTTGATTGACAGTTTTGTTTAAGGGGTAGAGTATTTATGTCTAAGAGATTTTGAGTATTTAAAGTTGTCCTAAAAAACATCACAAATGAGCAAATGCATGTGACTAGCCTTTTGGCCTCTAAATCCGAAAGCATTCTTATCTTGAAACTCTAATGCTTTTTAGATTACAATATAATGCATGGAGAAAAGAAAAAAAAAAAAATTCAGAAGACAATTCTGAAGGACCAGACTTAATCCTTAGGGCAGTGCAACTACGGTGTTAAATATTTCCTGTACATTTCAGGTTTTTTCATTTTCAAAATTTTTAAGGGTTCTACTGTTAATCTGTGTTAACCTATCTGTTCATCAAATGATCAATATTGTATGAATTGGAGGGAATTTTTGATCCTAGAAGTTTCCTTATTTTAACATTATATGAGCCTCCTGTCTGACCTGCAAAACCCAGTAAGTCAGGTTCTATTTATTTTAGAGAGTAACATCCTGAGAACAGATTGCTTGTAAAGTTTCAATGACATTTATTTAAACTAACAACTTAATAACAGTTTAAATTCTTCTATGAAATTTTTAACATCTCCTAGGAAATAGTTTGTATCTTCATTTCTCATTAATTTAACTTTACCTGTTAGTTTAAAATTAGATGGAACATGAAACACTTACAAGAACATGCATCTTTCTTTCTAGGGGAAGCTGGTGAGCAGTTTCGTGATTCATTAATAAGAGCTAATAACATTAAAAATTACTCCTGGACACCAACTACTTTACACCTTTCAGCAGAAGATAAAACATGTACCAATGGAAGAATTTTTGGTTCAAAATTACAAGTGTCCTGGTTCCTGCCAGGACAGGGTTAATTTTTTCAGTAGCTGAGAGGGGCAGTGGCTGAAGGGGTGTGCCTAGTTCCCAGATGTTATTTAGTTATCACATCATTGCTGAGGGTGGGGGGAAAAGACTCCATTCTGGGGAGAAGTCTGTTCCTTGTAGTGGAGAAACTTGGTGGGTGGATTGGTCCCTTATTGTTAATTGTTGGATTTATTTCTGTGTAAAGTGTTTCTTGTCTTATATCTTTTGTTATTAATATTGTTGTTGTTACTGATTGTTTTCTTCTATCACTGCTGTTTCCATCAAGTTGTTCTTACCTCAACCCGTGATCTTTGACTTTTGTGCTTCCAGTTGGAGTGGAAGTGAATGGTGGTGTGGTTTTAGCAGGAGTATTAAATTGGAGAATACCATTCCTAAACTAGGAAATGACACTAGGAAAGGGAGTTATATCACTCAAATGATTCCTTTTAGAGTGTTTCTTAATTAAAGTACTAGAGATAAAGATCTCTTTTATTTTAACCTTTTATATATCCTCTTGTGCATTATCCTGAAATAAAAGCTCTTTAATGCTGTGCAACTCATATCTAGGTTACTAAATTAGTCACCTAATTTAGATGTTCCTGTGCCTACAAAATATGTGCATTGATTGTATAGGCAGTGGAAATTGTTAGGAACATCTGATGGCCTCCTGAGGACAATTTGGAATGTGAGGATTTTTCCAGTCATTGAATAGGAAAACTAGACATTTCACTGGAAAGTTTAAATGCTTGTATACATTTAGTGAGAAACCAAACAGAAATGGCCTGGGGGAATATCTGACTGTGTGTATGTTCTGTGAGTCACATCTGATTATACAGTCAGCTAGGGGATTAGATTTCAGAACATTTGCAAATAAGCTCTAATACATTTTTTTCTACCTGCTTGTCAAGAGTTCCCATAAGTAAAAAATTTGGAATGAAAGTTGCCTTCTACCAGAGGGGGTATGAATTCATTCTTCTTTATTTTACAACAGTTCTTCAAATACTAGACTATGTAATACCCCAGGACATGACAATCTTCAGCCTTAAATTCAAACTAAGGTACAAAGGAGAGAGTGTAACTTCAAAGTTTCAGAGCTCAAGCAAGTAATATAGAAGATTGTCTTGTCTGAGCAGCAATATTTTTCTAGAATTTAGGTGGAAAATGAAAGTGTATGGACTTTGTAAACAAAAGCAACACTGGAGGACTGCAGAGATGCCATTTGCCACTGTAGGGAGAAAATTTGTACAGCCCAACTGTGACTCTTTAATATATGTTCCTTATTTGACAGGAGAAGGATATTCCATTTTTTTATCATCAGCCAAGGGGTTTAGTAAGATACTTTGTCTATGTTTAAACAAAGAAATATTCACTGTCCTTAAGATGAATTGACATAGTTCAACTTGCAACATAGGTTATATAGTTTAGACAGCTAACTTATTTTTGCACAAAAACCTGAGTACCCAATAACTGTTTGTAAGAATAATTGTTCACAAAGGACACAGTAACTCCCGAGACTTTTTTAGTAGTAAGTTAGCATTGATGACTTTATGCCAGTGGTTGTACCAATCTGTAACCTTGCTAGATTTATTATGATCCACATGCTCTATCTAGTCTATTTTATCTTGCCATTGTAATACTTAAATAAATCATTTTCCTTTCACATATGGTTTTTAGACTTCTGGGGTGCTATTTTGGTTTATTTGCTTGTGTTCTGTTGGCTACCCTGTTACCCCCCCAAGCCTGTTAATTTTATCTCTCATCTGCAGATTTTAAAGTATCTCTCACAAATGAAAGTTTATATTAACTACCTAAACTTAACTACCTAAACTTAGGATGATAAATATAAGGAATTAAAAATGCACTTGCCTATCTCAAAACACTGTCAAGGCCACAGAATGAACTCACTATGTGCTAAATCACTGAAGTGGTAATTTGAAATAAGCATAGAAGGGAGAAATTTGCAACAGGAAGGTGCTAATTCCAGGTGAGGCAAATCTAGATAGCCTCCTAGTTAATGCATACAAACAAATATTCCCACTGTGGAAATCTGTGGGAAAGGAAACAACTACTTATACACATGCCATCCCAAGTTATGGCAATGGCATCTGTGCTCTGTGGATACCCCAAACTTGGATTGTATAAAGGAGGTATGTGCTGAAGAACGACTCTGAGACCCCCACCTCTGAGCAGGTTGAAGAATGTTCTGCAGGATACTGCAGGATTCACACAATGGTGGTGATTATCTTCTGTTTAATCTTTCTCTCTCTCTCTCTGTCTCCCTGACTCTTTCCTTTTTCTCTCTCTCTCTTCTCTCATTTACTGTTAAATAAAATCTGTATTATTGACTTCAGCATATGGTCTCATTTTCACCTTATTTCAAGCAGAGGCATTTCTTAATAATCATAAGAAAAAGCTATAAAAAAGTTTTTCTTTTTCTAATACATATAAAAAAAATTACCAGAAACCAGAGAGACCTTTTCATCAGAAAAAGTACAAAAGATGCCAGAGTACATCTATAGTTTGAGAATAGTACTACAATCAGACTCCTGTTGGAGAAATAAGTTCTGTGAACTTCTGCACAGCTTCACAGGTTCATCCTACTTTCTTTGCACTTTTCATCAAATAGTGGAGATAGTCAAGAAACCATAATTTCAATGACTAACAAATGAAAGTGCAGATGTCCATCAGGTATATCTGACAAATGCAAAAGCAGATGTTATGTATACCAATTTATATATAGAGAGAGAAATAAAAATGCACTAAAACACACTTATGTATTTGATAGAATAGGTAAACTTTGTATTGATTCTTTGATGTGTAATACTTTGACATAAGATAAGATACTCAAGAACTAGAAAACAACCCCTTATAATTAATAATATTTATAAAAGGAGCACCAGAAAACCCTCACAACCCCATAATAATTTATGCATTATATAAGCTTAGTTAAACAAGGTGTCAAGTAGAATTATTGCATTCTAAAATTTGCAGATGGTTGCTTTGACTTCAGATTTTTAAAAAAGTGACTTAAAAGAATTCTTTCTGTAAGCAGTGACATGGAGCAAAGCTGTATGTTGATTTTAAATGAAGATTATAAAACAATGTGCATATTAATCAGTAGAGTATCTGACCTGATTTGTAATTCTCAATTGCTGTTGCTAATTTCTTACATACTAAAAGTTAAACATTCTTCTTTTTTTTAACATTAAAAACAACAGGGATGAGGGAGAATGTCTTCTTTATACAATCAGTTAAAATAATTTTTAAAAGTTAGAAGTGTTTCAATGGAGAATATTAAGTCACTTATCACTATTATGAGGAAGTTGTCCTTAGCTGCTTTCTTATTTATCTGTGGAAAACTTTAACAAAGATTTAATGGTTCTTATAACTGAGCGAATTCATCCAAGAAGTCATAGCCATTAAAAATAAGATTCAAAAATCTTATTCAATTCAGCAAAATTCCATTTTTTGCTAAAAGTAAAATAGTCTGCAGTTCATGAGTATATTTGCACTAGCTATATGGAGATATACATGTAAAGAGGCAATTAAGGAAAAGCCATAGATCCTCAAACAATTTATTGAAACTAAGGGATTTTTTTCCTATAAAAAATAACTTGGTAATACAGATTCACATCAACTATGATGTAAACTGGAGAATTCTTAGAATATATTATTAATAGAAATTGTTTGGATATTCTCCCTTAGTAGCCATCATTACACACCTAAATGCCTTTGAGGTTAGTCTTTAGTAATATAACTAGAGCTTTTGTCTTCCTTGTTTTTTTTTTAACTGCATCTGAATAGACATTTTAAGAATTTTTTTTGGCACTCATTATTTTAAGGAAATTTTTTAGTTAATTACTGCTGGTAACACTACTGAATAGTATTAATGATTCTTGCTTTAAATAATATTAGTACTCCCCTGTTCTGCCAAAAGAGAAAAATTACCTCTACCTTCAAGCTGCATCTACACAGCTGAAAGCATTCTAGCTGTCTTGTTTTGTGCTGGAGAGCCTGGCAGGATGATGAGACCCCACAGGGTGCATGTTCCATCAGACCTTTTCTGGAAGGCATTCCTTGAGGAAGCCTTCCTTGGTATTTTTGTTAGAAGCATTAAGCTGAAGCCCCATACAGAGTCAAGGTATGAAATAACAGCTCTGCTTTCTCTCTGCTTGTAGATGGTGAGCCCTTCCACTAGACCAGTGATGAGGCTTAGCAATTGCTGAGAAGAATGTTGGTTTTCCCTCACAGAATCATGTCAGGGAGAATGATCTGGACCAGTATGTGAGCCCATTTTGTGGACTGGTTTCATTGCAGTCTTCCTGCAGAGACTCAGACCTATGTTGGAATAAAAAAAAAAATATTGTGTATGCACTTAGGAAAAGAAAAATTTTTGACAATACCGCCAATTTGCTTAAATATCTATGACTTTTATCTTGTCCTTTTTGCCTTCTGTTGCATACATAAGGAGGTAGGCATCCCACCTCTTATTATAGAATAAATCTAGCATTTCTAAAAGAACAGTCTTATTTTCTTCAAGGTAATCACCATATTCGCTGAAAGAAATGCTAGATATGAGATTATTTTAAAAATCAAACTTCTGCATGTAGCTTAAATGTTATTGTAATGATTGGGAATATTGTCTTTTTGTTTTCTAATAATAAAGATTATTTAAAACTTTTAAGAACATTTTGTTGAAAGAAATTTTTAAGAAGTTGAGAAACCCTGTTAGAATGTGGTATAGTTAAAAGCAGCTTTTTATGCAGCAACCTCTTCTTATTGTTTTAAGACACTTTCCTTCCCTGGAGCGTTAGGCTTTTCAGAACCATGCACTAGTCCATATCTAATTATGACAGACTCTTACAAAATACATGCAACCAGAAAATAAGAGGCAGTTGAAACAAGCCTTGAACAGATAAGCAATATTTGTAACCATTTTTTTCAGACTATGTAGCAAACAAGAAAATTAACATGAAAGGCTAAAACATATTTAAACTCAGAAGAATTCCCTGTAATAAAGCAAAACTAGATTTTCCGGAACTATTTTTGAGGAGTAGATACATGCTTTCACTCTGGAACTCACATATGCAGAGAATAAAACTCACTATGTATACTGAAATAAAAGGAAATTCATTAATGTCATTACCACATCAATCCTTCAAAAGCCATTTTGGGGAATTTTAAGAATTAACAAAATCCCTGACAATTGATTGGTTTCACATATGTTGTTCAGTTGTATGGACACAGTGATTGTTACTATGGAATGACAGTTACCTGCAAATTCCTCGTTAATGTTTTCTTCTCTAAAAACTTTTCAGTTAAAAAATTAAGCCAGGCTCCTTACCTTAACACTGTAAATCCATAGGATAATTCAATTGGGAAGGTACCTCAGGAGGTTTCTTGTCCACCCTCCTGCTCAAAGGGACAGCTCTGTGATAAGATCAATTTGCTCAGTGTTTTGTCCAGTTGGATCTTGAAAATGACCCGCTTTCTTGGGACAACTTGCTCCACTGATTAACTGCTTTCAAGGTGAAATAGTGTTTTTATTCTCTGCCCATTGCCTCTGATCTTCCCACCACACATCAGAGCAAAGGGCCTGGCCTGGCTCCATGCTGACTTTTAGTGTTAGGTAATATTATATTTACCAATACATTATAAGAACATTTTATATTGACTTACCCTACGATTAAAACTGATGGTTCAATTTCCTCTGAGTTCCTAGTTATTCCCAAAAAGCCTTTGAGTTTCTGACTCAGAAACTCAGAATATTTTTACCTAGTACAGGTGTATAAATAACTTCTTGGAAGATTAAAATAGTTTCCTGAAACTGTCAATGCAATCATATTAAACACCTTTCATTCATAAAGCCAAGACGACTTTTTTTTTTTTTTTTTTCTCTAAATTCATAGAATCATAGAATAATAATTTGAGTTAGAAGGGATCAAAGACCTTCTAGTTTCAATGCCTCTGTCATGGGCAGGGGTGCCACCCACTAAATCAGGTTAGTCAGGGCCAAATCCAGCCTAGCCTTGACATCCATCTTGACTAGTTTAGAAAAGGTTTTTGTTTTAACACAGACAATGTGGGGGTTTTTTTTGTGTGTGTGGGGGGGTTTTTTTTTTGCTTTTTTTTTTTTTTTTTTTATAATGGCTTGAACTTTTTAACTTCACATCAGAAGATAAAGTGTGTATGCAGGGAGTTAAGAATTTTTTAATATCAAGGGTACTTGATATCAAATATAGTCAAAACCCTATGACTCTGATAGGACCAAAACCCAATATATTACCTTGTTGATTATTTCTTTTTAAACTTGACCTTCTTACCTATATATTGAGTTGAAATAATTTAACAATTAAAGCCCTTAATGGATAAATATTACTTCTTCCTGGTAAATTTTAGTAATAATGCTAAAAGGACACAGGTAGGGATCTGCAGGCTTCCATTGTGTCTTGTAGAAAACGTTGAATTGTTATTACTAACATGGAATATAAAGAAATATGTTGGGGCCCTGGGCATCAGGGTCTTCGCCAGATTTTTAAGGTGCCTTTCAACCCAAGCCTCTCTGTGTTTCTATGATGTGTCTACATTAGCAATTATAGCTTTTCTTATTGGATAGACTTACAGCTTTTGGAACAACTTACAGCTTAAAAGTACATTATAGACAGTCTCAGTCATTTTCAGGTATACAAGTAAACCAAAATACCATGTTGTATTGGGACTGGCTGGGTTGGAGCTCATTTTCCCTATGCAACCCTAACAGTGCTGTGATTTGCACTGGGAACTGGAAAGCTGCTGATAACACCCCAGTGCTTTGGGTACTGCTAGAGCAACAGTGCCACAGCATCAGCACTCTCTCTCAACACTGCCCCCATTAAGGGGCTGGGATGGGCAAGATCCTGGGAGGGGACACAACCAGGGCAGCTGACCCAAATTAACTAAAGGGATATGCCACACCATATGATGTCAACTTAGATATAAAAGCCAAGGAAGGGAGGATGAATGGGGTGTATTTGTTATTCTACATTGTTCACCTTGCCAAGTAACAATTACATGTGCTGAAGCCCCGCTTCCTGGGAAGTGGCTGACCATTGTTCACTAAAGAGAAGTAGAGATTAATTTTTCCCCTTTGCTTATGCAAACTTTCTCTCCCCTGTCCCACTGGAAAGTGATAGAGCAGCTTGGTGGACACAGACAAGGTCAACCCACCGCACATGTATCTTTTCTTTCTCTTCTGAAAGGTTTCAAAACAATCCCCTGGCTTCCTTAGTACAGGGAATACTGCTGTCTTTCCATCTGAACTCCTTCAAAGACAAAAAATAGTAATTGTTTCTTTATAAGTTTTCTAAAATCAGTAAGTCATTTTAGAGAGTGAGATGGATCATCCTGTTTGAATATCAGTGTCACTATGTTGATGTATGAAAGAAAATTATTCCACACACATTCCCTTGCTAATTCAGGCAGGTCATTATTTTCCATTTCTATTTCTGTTAGTAGATGAGCTTCTGTGAAGGCTCTGTGGCTGCAGTGAATGTGCTCTGTGAATATCAATGTCTGCTTGATCTTGAAGGTTGTTACTGGGTACAATTAATGTCAGAAATGTTTTACATATATCTCCATGTCAACCATTCTGCTTAAATAGACTCTTATTTCATCTTTGTTATCTTTACTAGTATATGTTTTAGTTTTGAAAAAATACATTGTGTAACTATTTCCTTTTTAGTGAATTACAGCACAAACACAAGTAACTCAATAACTAGAAGGCAGTATCCTCTTGGCTAACTGTTTTGTTATTATAAAGAATGTTGTTTTGTTATTTCATACCTATGCACAAAAGAGATGTAAAATTTTTTATTTTTTTTTTTTTTCTGATTTTTTTTCTGGAATTTGTCACACTTAAACAGATACCTAGATTTGAAATAATTATCATAGACTCCCATTATGCTCAAAGGAGAGGAAATAGGCATATCTAGAGTGAAATCCTCATCTGTTACAAATGTCTACATTACAGGGGGAAGGCTAGCATGTTATTTTAAAGCTCATGAATTTTGCGTGTGGCCTGAGATGATGCTGTGTTGTAAAATTCTCCAGAGAGAGTATCCACAAATGGCCAGATGAAAACTGAAATGTCTGGAATACTGGCACAGTGCTGCTGCATTTTTTTTTTTTTT
>JACBWW010000048.1:4886016-4911366 GCA_020086605.1 Lanius collurio
TCTTCTTTTTTTTTTGTCTTATCATGCCCATTTTTTTTCAGTAGAAACATCATGTTTATTTGTAGGCGACTATAAAAAGCCAAAAAGATGAAGCATTGTGCTCATCTTTGTGATATCCCATTGGAAACTCAAGTCCTGTCAAAAATACTCGGTAATAACTTAAGTCTTCTAAGTTTTCTGTTCTCTCATTAAGAAAAGAGTCAAAATACTTCATCTGCCTTTCCTTTTCTTTTTATCTTTTGCATTTTTCCTATCTGTATAGATGACAACACAAAAGATTGCTCATTAATATTTTTCAAAAAAACAGAACCGTCTCTGGTCTAAGTACTTATATTATCCACAGTCCATGAGCAGTCTTGAAATGCTCTGAATAATCTCTCAGCATAACTGAAATAAATATGCTACTTAAAGATAATCAGCTGAAAATTTTACCCAGTGGCAAAACCATAGCGGACAAGAGTCTTTCATTTCTTGAGCTTCAATGACCTATGGAGTTAAATCATCGGTTTTGTAAGTGATGGCACATCCAGAGAGCAATGCTTCTAAATAAGTCCTATCAGTCAAAAAGCAATACAGATGTACTTGAGGCCCCTTGTTTTCTGCTTTTGGCATAGTAATGTATTTCTATTCCTCATATGTAGCATCTAACACATATATGTAACAATGAAAAATACAATATAAAAATGAATAATACAGAGTAGTATTGTGTGTAAATTTTTCCTTATTATTCTCTTTCAATGTGTTTTATGCTTTTCTTATCTTTCTTGAAATGACTTACCTTTCACTGGAACAAATATTTATAATATTTGATATTGCATATTCTGTATCAAATAGTAGACTGACCTGATGTAAAGAATTTAATTCATTTTCTCCTACACATGCAATTATTTCACAATTTAAGGTGATACCTGTTAAGTATTGAGTGGATAAACATTCTTTGGGAATGGTGTTAATCACAGTTCAATATTTTAAAGTATAAAAACTCTTCTTTTTACTGTTCCGATCACTTTTGAAATCTAGGTTATTAGAATTTATGTAGATTCTTTCTTCATAGAAAGAATTCATGTTTCATTGTGAATTAGGAAAACATCACTTATTTTTTAAAAAGTTTCAGTTAAAATATTTCTGAAAATAAGATACAGATGATCACTGGAGAAAAAAATGTAAATAGAATATATAGAAGTTATGAATATTCATTAATATTATGAACTGATGAAATTTTTTAGCTAAATGATAAAGTTAAAACCTACATACACATAGTGTTTATCAAAGCACTGGTGTTATCCTGAAGACTCTTTTCTGGCTTTTTATCTCTTCTATATCATTTTGACACATTTTTTAACAAATTATTATTATTACACACATACTTCTTTTTACCTGTGGTAGTTTGGAGTTCTGTATATTTCAATATGGTACAAACAATAAAAAAGGTGTCCTGACAAAATGGAAAGGCCAACGCATGGCTGATATGTAAGTAGTGTCCAGTAGACATGTTCTTAATTTACAAATTCAAAAATGATCAGGCAAAATTTCCGCCTTCTACAACTCATGTTACTTTACTTTTTACAGTAAAATAGGAAAATGCTGATATTTCTAATACAGGCAACAGATTTGGTGCCACATCAGCAGCACATTGCATAGAAACGCTGAAAAAAAAAAAAATCTGAAAATACTCTGTGACCTGCAAAGAGCCACCAAAAGTGGTTTTGCTAAAGCGGTTTAACTTGAGTGCAGACTTGCCTGTAGAAGGATATAGTTTAAAATTATGCTGATTTCTGTCTCAAATATAGGCTTTCATATTATGAAACTTTTCCTTACATCCAATTTCTTTTTTTCTCCTTATCTCTTTTTTACCTAAATGATTAAGTGGAAATAAAAAAAAATAAGAAATAATATTGAATATTATTTCTTAAAACAGTTAAAATAGTCTAACTAAATTAATCAGAAAATCATGACAGTGTGTTTTTAAAGTATTCATAACTCAAAACAGCAAAAAATGAGAGAAAAATAATTTTCTTCTTTACATTTCTTTTGATGAGAAAGAAAAAAAACCCAACAAGATTTCATGACCTGGATTTGTCAGTGTTGATAAACATCCACAGGAAAATGACAAATCTCTCCAATTGGAAAATTTATTAAAGCATAATCAAATTTTCAAGGATTTCAGATTTAGCCAGAAGAAATACTCTGTATGAATCAGTGTCATAGGGATGAAATTAAATTATTAAGAACACATATGAGAGGATAAATTTAATAGTAGTCTGTGCAGATGAATATCAAAAAGATTAGAAAAAAAAATTCAGATTAACAGAAACCTTACTATGTAGAACAAGCAAAGACAAAGAGAAAAGACAATGACTATAAATCACCTAAATCCATACCTCCAAGAAAGAAAGATTCCATTCTCATATATTGAAAAAAAGATTTATTACTTGAATTAGGAATGTTCTATATGATTTTTTTCTTGATGGCTTATATACTGTGACTAAAACATTCATTCTTTTGTACATTTATGTGGTCAAGAAGCATGAAATCAGAATAAAACAAATACAGACAATGAGTAGAGTAATGAGAGGAATGGAGAATCTTGTTTCACAATAGGAAACTACAGGAGCTTTTTCTTGTTTAGTCTAGCAGAAAAAAATCTGAATAGAAAACAAAATATGGATGGAATATGAAAGCTTTCTATAGATATCTCCAGGATAGAAATATCAGAAAAAGTAAAGAGATACAATATAGAGATGTAGTGGTTTGGTGTCAAACCACGACAAGAGAAAATATTCGTGTGGTAAAGAACAGATTGAAATCGTTGCTGAATAAATTCAGAAAATAATATTTTTGAAGATGGAAACAGAATCCACCTGACATGAGGTGATGAGATTTCATAAACCTGAAGATTTTCCTACAGATGAAAGAAAGATACCAGGTAGTACTGAACGCATAAGCACAAAGAATGGAGAGGATTTAAGATGCACAGAATGATACAGAAATCTAATAAAACCTAGAGTCTAATCGGATAGGGAAATAAGTCATAAAAGGCAGAGATACTGGGAAAATTTCTTGGCATTGAAAAATCACCACCTACTCAGCTGATTCATTAAAACCAGCATTTGAACTAAATGGGCTTCAAGACAACTTCAGTTTTGTCTAAGGCAATATGAACATAAAAAAAAATTGTGGCTAAGAACTTTGCATGGTCTCTTTTAGCTCCACTCAAAAAACAGAGTAAAATTTCTGTGTTCAGTGGAGTGGGTAGAGTTCAGTAGACTCCTACTTTTCCTGAAGCCAGGCCATGATACATGAGCTCTGATGCTGAAAAGAGCAAGGAAAACTAATAGTCCTCTTGGCTGTGCTTCCAGAAGTCAGAAGGGAACAGGAGTACTGAAGTTTAAATACCCTGCTTATATGTTAGTTCTGTTCTGTATCTAACAGCTCCCTTGTGTAAAATTCATGAACAGAAGTCCCTGGCTGACAAATGGCTGCAACTTATAAATCAGTATAAATATAAGAGCCTTGAGACCTTAAGTTATCTTTTCAGACTTAATAATTTTATTTTCAAGTGCAGTCTGAAAATCTGAGACTGTATTTTGTAAGATAAGTGCCAAAACTGAGGAGAGTATAATATTTTGAAATGTACTGTAGTTTCTTTGGAAAAGCTTTTATTTCTTTAACCATTTCTAAATCACCAGCATTTCTTTTTTTTTTTTTTTTGACTTAAAATAAACTAGTGTGAAAATATGCATATCAAATTCTCAAATTAAAAAAAAAATACTGTGCTTTTTTTTGTTGCCACCAAGTCTATATTGCCTGTCCATTTAATAAAATAACAAATTATCTTGTTATCCTAGTCAGAACCATTCCCTTCTGTGTTGCTTGCATTTGTAAATCAGTACTAGAGCTTTTCATTAGTTACACATCTGTTTAAGAGTGTTTACGTGGTTTATTTTCCATAGAAATATCATGTAGCAGTTGTTTGGCACCTTCTCTTCATGTTCAGTTTTGCGCTGCCCCCTGAATTCTGTTTAGCCTGGTAGAGCTTGCCATCATTTGCCTCTTACAAGATATTTCTTCTTTTAATTGCTCTACATCTAAAAGATTAAATGTTGCAATTACATTGTTTCATATGTTGTTTGAGTAAAAGAACAATTCCAGAAGCCTGATGATATGTTCCAGTTTCCAAGCCCTGCACTAAACCAAAATTTACAAAATAAAGACAATGTTTTTATTTCTATATAATTAGACAAATAAACAACCCCACTAGCAGAACACAGGGGAGTACCTGACTGGTTTTGTTATTTTCTTTTGTGTATCTGCAAGCAATCTGAAGACTTTGCCATTAATTTTAAACACATTCTTCCTAATATTATTACTATTCATAACAACATACTTATTTAAATTAAGTATTTTGTGACTTTGCTGTGGGATTATTTTTTTAGGATTTTGGTTAAATAAACAGCCATATATTTTAAATAACTCCTTTTTTTTGTTCTATGCTTTATGATAAAACTGTCAAAACATTTTTAAATTCTGCTTCTGATGTACTGCATAATTTAGTCTATTATTTAAGAGGCTTTTTATATATAATTAGACTGGAACATTGTAATTTTCTTTAAACACCACAAGAGAAACAAATTATATGAATATTTATCTCTTTTCAGAATGCAATTTTATTTTAAAAAGGGACATGTGGAAAATATCAGACTTTTGAAAAGCTATGAGGGAAGTCTTGCTAAGAAACCAAGAAAACAAAGTTATGCAAAAAGGAAAATCTTGTCAAACCAAATAAAAGGGAATGATAAACCAAGAAAATATGAAAAAACTCCTCATAAAAGTGAATGGGAAAATTACAATACTGCATTGTTAGTTGCATTCAATGAGAGATGAGCAACTGATCATGGAAGTTCTGATAAATCACCTCATTATATTAGTCGCTTTCATTCTAGTAGGAAAACAAAAATGTCATATTAACATATTCACTTGAAGCTGAAAGCTATGAGAATTTTCTACTCTTTTGACCTTATTTGTATCCTCACTCCCTAATATGTAATTTCTGCATGTCAATAGGTTCACAGGCTTTCAAGTAGAGATAGATGAACCTAAGAGTCTTAAGACAAATTGTTATGGCAAAATCTTACACTTTGTTGGGGTTCTTGTTTGTTTATTTGGGTTTTTTTGGGGTTTTTTTTTGGTTTTTTGTATTGGTCTGTTTGGGTTTTTGTGGGTTTGAGGTGTTTTTTGGAGAGTAGGTTGGGGATTTTTCTCATATGGAAATACATAGTCTAGAGGACAATAAAAGGAAACAAGGCATATTCAGATCCTGCATGGAAAATAAAGATGAAATATAAGTGCAAGAGAGGAAAAGTCTGTTCTTAATCCCCAGCACTTCTAAACTGCAGTCTGTCAACGGTTTCAACAGCACAGTTAAATGTTCTCTACACTTCACTTTGTTGAAAATAAATTAATAAAATTGACTGATCACATGTAAACTAGATTCTCAGGAAGAGGAACTCAGAGTTTGGACAGTAATGACACACTGAGATCTACACAAGTTCTTAGCATTTATCTCCCATTTGTTTCAAATCCAAAAAGGTACCACCCTAGCCACGAGAAATTCAATGATTCCTTTGACAAAATCACAGAATCCCACCATGTATCAACTTCATTGGTACAGGTAATTATGAGAGAAAAAATATATTGAAAATAATGTGATTATAAAACATTTCATTAAAGCTCTGTTACCAGAGGTTTATGGTAACAATTTTGTCTTAATAAAACTACAGATGTGACAGGTAAAAAGCAATAAAAATAGGAACAAAATGTACTCAGAAATTTATGACTTTTATTTGATTTTTATTTTAAGGAAATGGATTCAGATAATTCTTCAAGTTCAGTTTATTTCACTGAAAATCAAAATCACACTTGTGGGTTTTCCTAATTGTCCTTGTGCAGTTACAAAGTTTAAAATAAAAAATTCTCATGCACTCATTCAGTACAGAAATGAAAAAAAGAATAGAATGGCAACAATGCAAGTTTTTGCAAAGAATATTGTGTATTTTCAGGGTATTCTACTGAGGTAATTTCATGAGCATAAGAAACCTATAAAGAGAAATAACTCTAAAATATAATGATTTAGATAATTTTTCTTAAATTTAAAAGACTACTTATTCAAAAACTGTTGTCCAAAGGACTAGAAATAATAAGGAATAAAACTGAGTGCAAAATATTGCTATTATAATAGGTAAATGGTGACATAAATGTGTATAGCATGTATTTTGGCATTTTTCAAAATGAAATTAATGTCACTATGGTGCTCCTGAGTGTGGTAGGTTTTCAAAGATATAAAACATTATTTTTAATATGCTAATACAGTATGCATTGGAGAACTTTTTGTCGTGAGTTCTGGGAACATTTAATTCTTTGTGGTAGATATTGTTATGTCTATGTCTTATGTATATTTACTTTTAATGTTCAGAGAAAGAAAAAAAGACTGAATTATAAAGGTCATTATAATTTGTTTGCGAAGTGAGAATTATCACCTTGTTTCTGATTACTGTGTTAAACTAAATTCTCCATGTACTGATCTCTCAGAATTATTTTTTCAGGAACTTAAGGAGAAGGAACAAAATATTCAGTTCTAAATCTTTTAAAAGGCTTCATTCTGAGACCTCTCACTTCTTGAATATCCTGCTTCTTGGGGGATTTCAGTTACTATAGTTATGCCATTTCTTCTGGACAAAGGCAGTCTCTCAGTGAACTGGTTGTTACATATTTAAGAAGAGGCAAGCAATCACCCTTTTCTAGCTCCCAGAATCTTGCTGTTAAACTCGGCACAGTCCTACTGATTTAATATTGAACCAAACTGTACACCTAGTTTTTATATCCTGCAAAGAATAAGTTTTATTTAGTAAATCAGAGTTCATCTTTTCTATGTGCGATCTTGTTTTCCCCCAACACCAAGATTAGAGATTACAAAAAACATGGAGAATGTACACTCAAATTAACTGCAGATTTAGTGGTCAAATACAAACAACAAGGAAACAGGATGTGATATTTAGAAAATGTTTGTGTAGAAGTACATATACCTTTTTCCAGTAGTGTCAGAAACATCTCCTCCAATTAATGTCAAAACCAATTGGAAAAGAGGTCTTTAGCAAGAGGATATACTTTTACTTAGACCAGAGGGAAAAAGGGAAAAAAAAAAGAAAAAGTATTGCATAAAAGTAAAAGGAAGGTAAAATAAATATCATATTACAAAAATGGAGCAAAACCACTGAACAGTGCATATGGTTATTGTAAGGGAGGGGGAACAGAAGGAGATGAGTCCTAAATTTTCCACTGACACACTGTATGACATTGACTTCAAACTGAAACTTTCCTTAATATGTTCTCAATGATCAGATTTAGACTCCTGACAACCACGGAAACTTCTTTTGGTTTTGAAAGCATCCCATGACAATTCGCCATGACTGCAACAGGGGTTTTTTTAATTGAAAGTGTGAAGAGCCTGTTACATGTAATAAATTGAAACCTCTACACTGTACATGAAAAAATAACTTAGAACACAACTGATATATCCCTCTGTGCAAGTGAATCCTGTTCAGTGATTCCTTAGAGCCTTTTGCAAGAATATTGGAAGCAGATGACATTGCTGTTGGGAAATACAAAGGTATCATAATTTATTTACTTATCCTGAGAAATTTACAAAATTTTCATGGGGTAGCTACTGCCAAAGTGATTGTAGATTGCCTCAAACCCAAAGCTCAAGAGCTATGATGGTTTTCCTACTTTGGTCAGGACAATGACTGCACATTATTCCAAAGTGATTAATTGTTAAATTATCTGTATAACATTTTTAATTAGAAAATTCATTAAATTCCTGAGACTCACATGTGTCCTTTCAAGGCTATTCATAACATTATTTTTTTTAAAATTACTTATTTTTTTAAAGATTATAGAAAGCTTAAGGAATTATTATCATAGAAGTTTATTAAAATGGATTCTCAAATAGTTTATGAAATTATTATACAATATAAAACTTTTTTTTTTTTGATACTTCCATTAAAAATTTTTTCACACTTTGTTTTGGTGCTGATTTAATATTATTGAAAGCAAAAGAAAAGGGAAATTTCCCCTGAATTATTAATTTGTCCAAAACAGATTTTGACTTTATGTCAGACAAACAACAAGCACTTTAAAGACACATGTTCTGTCCTTCAACTACAAAGATGTAATTGAATTACTGGAATGGATTCATATGTCTGTACTGATGATAATTATTTATGTTTTCATGTGACTTCCACCTTTATGATGGACTCTGTTTTTTTATTCTGTGGAGAGGGAAAAAAAAGCAACAAACACTTCATGCCAAATCAAATCAGTGAACTGAAGCATGACCTTGAAGGAAAAAAATATATGATTTTAAAAGAAATATGCTTCTGGAAAAGAAGCATGAGGACATAACAGAAATATCATGTTCTTTTTAGCTGTCTGATATTCAGAAGCTGACATCTGAAAAAAAACCAAAAAAACATTTCAAGGGTTTAAATCTATAAGCAAGTTTTGGGCACTTGTTAGGGTTTTTTTTCACCCCTTGAGAAACTAACTAATTTTAAAATATAATAAAATAGTTAATGAGTTAATGCTTTTGAATGTACACTCAGGGCTTTTGAACTCTTGCAAGGATTCTTTTAGACTAAGATTTGATACTTGATTCTGCAAGGAGAAATTAAGCAAAATGTAAAAATATTATAGAAATATAGGTTGCCAATTTTATAACAGAGAATCCCACCCAAATATATCCTGAAAAAACTCAAAGCTTCAGTAATGGATTACACAATATATTCTCCACTTCTAAGTGCATTAAACATGGGGTTTGACAGGCAGCAAAATGCCAGAGTATTAAAGCATTAACTGAAAATATTTATTCACTTTTTTAAATAAAAAGTGAAAAAAAGGGTTCCAAATCAATAAAATAAAAATATTGGTGAATGTAATTTTTTTTTCATATCTGTCAACACGTGTGTCAAAGGCATACATTTTGTCTCTTTAGTTATACAATATAATTATCTAAATGCATGTAGATGTCTGCAACTCACCTAAACTCCCTTTACAAACAATCAATATAAATAGGCACTTCTAGGTCATAGCTTATCTCATTTTAAAGCAGACTCCCAAAATAGGTCAGATTAATTGTGCTTTAAAGTAACAATCAGATATGATACCTCCCATCTTCCTTCTGTAAAAATACATAAATGTTTACTGATGATATATATTTATATCTTTAATCTTCCATGCAACTGCTCTAATTTTAATGAGGAATTAAATTATACAGTGTATCTAATATAACCTTGTACCAGTGATCTCATAGGGAACCAGGGATATATTATTCCTTGGCAACATAGAGTACTTGCTACAAACCAGTAGGTTTCTAAACTTTTACCCTTTTTTCATTGGGCTGCATGTATGAGGTATCTGTCAGAAATTATTTAATACTATTTAAGACATAGATAGAGCCATTAAAAAGAACTCATTCCCAAAGCTAAAAAAAAAAAAAAAAAAAAAAGCAAACATAAAATATTCCAAAACAAAAAAATAAAATTTACTTCAGTTTCTCCTTCCAAATTTTTTTTCTGAAGTCCTAAAATACTTGTAGCCAAATAATAGTAGATGGTCTATGTCTATATAACTAATGCACTGGTTTTGAGCTACTCCAATTCAGCTTTAGAAATTCAAAAGTTTACCAGAAATCGATATTTACACAGTCAGTGTTTCACATAGGGAAGTGTGTATCATTTAAGAAATGTGATATGCTTTTCTTTTGCCCACTGTGGAGTTGGTGTCTGATCTCACTCAGCAGTAGACATACTATCCAGAATGTGTTAAACAACACTATGTCTAGTTTTCTTTTATAGGTAGGATTTTCACTTCATTTTTTCACAAAAATAAAGGAAGGTTGTTTTTCTAACCTTACTTAATAATTTTTATTTCACTTTGTTTGGATGGTAAAGTACTTTAAAATCTTTATTTATAGTTTATCCATCAAAGGTCTTAAAATAGATAATGAGGGCTTTGTTCTTTACTGGTAAAAGTATTCAGAGCTCCTTATTCTAAGTGCTTAACTACTTTCAATTTTTCATCTGATTGTACAGACCAGTATACAGAATGGAGTCAGGAAAGAATACAAATGGAGTCAGGAAAGTGTTCTTCATTGATTGCATTTCTGAGGAGAGTCCTGATCTGTGTTTGTTTTCGTAAACTATCACTTATCGAGATTTTACCTGGTGCAGTGCATTCCAAGCAAATATGCAAACAATGATAACATTTGATTGAAACTTTCACCTCTGACAGACTGTCTCAGTTCAATGAGAAGTCATCCACGAGTTTGCATCTCTTCATTTCAGTCTGACATTTGGAATAATTGACAGCTAAATTAGGTTCAACCAAAGCAGGTGTGGATAACTCCAGAGCACTATAGTAATCATTCCAGACTTATTAGCATTACTCTTAGGACACAAGAGACTATAGAAATTGCTAGTAACAGCAGTGTTACTATAGTAGCATGATAAACTAAGAAAAAGAGGAAGAAGAAGAAGAAGAAGAAGAAGAAGAAGAACAAGAACAAGAACAAGAACAAGAACAAGAACAAGAACAAGAAGAAATAAATCAAAGAGTAATAAATCAAAGTTATCTTTCCTGGGGAAATTCTGAAACAGGAAGATATTATCTTCTCACATGGATTTCAAAAACATTACAGAAATAAGAATGAAAGCCTACCTGTGCTAAATGGATGTATGCAAAACTACGAAAGGAGAATAGAGGAAATTTTAATTAATTCCCTATCTCATATAGTGTTTCAGTAATAACTTGTTTTTCTGCAAATATGGTTAAAATTTGGGAAAAAAAAACAAAAAGCAAACAAACAAACAAACAAAAAAAAACAACAAAAAAAACCCAAAAAAACAAAAAGGGTGTCTATATTTAAATTGCTTGAGTTTTTTTGTCTTTATTTTTAATTTATCTTCATGCTATGCTTAATTAAGTGTAGTGGAAGTCATTTAGCATTTATTAGATAATAAAAACTATTATTTTACCTAATAATTTTGTATGGGTTTAGTAAAAGATCTTGTTAATTATTCAAGATTACACAATTGTCCTCTTACTGCTGGAAAATATATTAACATCTATATTAAAAAATTACAAACACACTTTAATTTAGAGTGCCATCAAATATGCTGTAACAAATTTGTCTGAGAGTCAATACATGCCTTTTTATTCTCCACTGAATAATTATCTTCTTATCTCATGGAATTTTCATCTGCTTTCATCATATACTTCAAACTCACAGAATTACTGATTTTTTTCATGTTATTTGCCACCATGTCCTAACAGAGATTCAATTCATAGTAATAATACTTGGAGGCAGTGAAAAAGAAATAACAAAACTATAAAGCACTGTATGTTGTTCTACTCTTTTTCTATTTCGTCTTGGACACCCATCATTTGGAGTAATTAGAATATCTGCTAGTCTTCAGGCTGTGAACTGGAATTCATTTAAAAAATTATGCATGCTTCTTCTTGTGCCTAAATTTAGCTAAGTACACAGAATAACTAATTTCTGCATACCTTTAAACCTACAAAACAAACTGACAAAAATTTGGCTTGAGTGGATTTTTGTGTTGTTTCACAAGGGTTTGGTGGGGTTTTTTTGTTGTATCCCCCCAATGTTGGAAACAGACATCTAACATAAATTGGATAAATATGCCTTAAAAATTCCTGTACCTCTCAATTTACTATGGAAGAATGCCATCAGGAAAAAAAAAAATCTGTCTTATATCTTCAACAAGAACTTTTAATTTCGTTGAGATCCTTAATTCTTATTAGTTATTTTGACTAAGTACGTTTTTTACCTGAAACAATCCCAACTTGAAGCTCTTTTTTCTAACAGAATTTATTAGGACTTCAGCTCAGAAGTTTCAAATTCAAAAGTTTTGTATTTTTCTGAGAAAAAACCAAATCCCTGGAAAATACTATAGTTTCCTTAGTGCACACATACATGAAAGTCTGTATGTTCATTTCCATGGACAAGCTATTATGAATTTTGGCTCAGAACATGTGAGAATAAAAAAATGTACTGGCACTTAAAATGAACCACATATTTTTGCTCCAATCTTATCCTTCAATTTCATATTTCCTCTGAACACCAAGGAGCTGCCACAAAGGGATCATTTACCATGATTTACTACTCAATACAAAACACAATGTTTTAAGTTTACTTGATTTCTGTTTAAAAGAACTAACAAGGTAATAATTTTATTACATCTATGTGTGCTTGTTTCAGCTGAGTTAAAGTTAATTTTCTTCTCAGCAGTGGGTATGGGGATGTGTTTTGGATTTGTGCCAAACACAGAGTTGATAATGTAGAGATGTTTTTCTTTTTGCTGAGCAGGGCTTACACAGGGCCGCTGTTTTTCTGCTTTTCCTACTGCCATGCTGGCAAGGAAGTTGGGGGTTTGTTAGTTGATTAACTTCTTCATAGTTCATTCTCCTTAGTTCATTAACTTCTGTCATAAGTCTCATTCATTGTGACAGTTTTGAAAAGCAAGACTAAAATTGTGCATTAATTTTAGATAGTGTACTCTTGGATGATGTCACCTCATACTCACTAAATCCTCCCTAGTTATTCTCTGAAATAAATTATTTCAAAAATAACTTTTAATTTCTTTCCTCCTGTTTTATAAAGATGTAGAACCTTCACAGATTGTCTTCATAACTGAGGTGCCTTTACATTTTGGTGGTGTATAATAAAGTGGAAGCATTTTGTTCTCATCAGTTAAAACAACCTTTGCCATTTTATTTATCACTTGGCTTTTAAAACACTGGCAGGATACTAGACAACATTTATAGAGCATGGCTGGAAGCAATATATTTGTTCTCCTTAACTGAAATCCATTCACCTTGAAAGTATGAGCTCATGAAGGATAAATGACCCAGAAGATAAGATCATTCCTATTAGGAAATAAAGTAACTGGACTCACAAGGATTTAAATTAAAGTGAAAGCATGTTTATCATCTTAACTCATTCAAGCAAATCTAATTTAAAAAATCTAATTATCTGTCTGCTCTGTAAACGTGTATGTGATTACACTGAACCAATTTACATTTATGGCTATTTATTTGGCAATATTTAATTATTATTTATTCCTTATTGTAGAAATATAGGAATCTACTTTTTGCTATTCAGGTGATGTTCATTGAAATTGAAAATGAGTTATGTGCATAAATTTAAGCAAGATAATTTGGCCTCCATTTTTTTCCTAGTTGCTTGCTAACTCAATACAACAACAAGAAACAAAGTACAGAAACAAGCAGCAAAAAAACCCAACTTTTCTTCTGCTGAGTTTCCATTTTCCAGGAAAGATGTGGGCAAATAATTTTCCTATCCATCAGCTAGATATTTCCAATGAATTGATCTTCACATGTCCCTTGAATATTGATTTTGTCCCTTTTACTTCTCTCTATAAATTCACACTTTATTTATCTTCTGTCTTCACTGTTTTCTATGTATTTCTTTTTTTATTTTTTCAATTCTTCACTTTTCTTTTGGCTTATAATTTGTTCTTACCATTGCTCTTATTCAGGTTTTTTGGTTGTTTGTTTGCTTGTTTGTTTGTGTTTTTTTGTGAAAATGATCCAATCCTTACCCCTCCCTTAAAAAATCTTTCCTTCGTTCCATGTACCCACAACAAGTGGCTAAAATCCTGTCTTTTTCCAGTCCATTTTTCACCTCCTACGTCCTCTGTAAGTTGAGGAGTTATGTCCCTTCCCTCTACAGGTACTAATGAGGAAAAAAAAAATAAAAAAACAAACCAAAAAAGAAAAAGAAACTGCAGGAGTATGGAAACATATCTTCTAAAATTTTTGACAATACAATGAAACTGGTGAAACATCATTGAGGCAAAAAATACACCGATATAGGGTACTGACATTGTACAGGATGATGGTTCAGCAAAAAGAAAGTACTTCAAAACCATCCCTTATTTCCCTAGCTCCCATCACTCTTCAAGATCCACAATTGATAACCTCCCTTCTGTCATCATTTTGTGAATGAACCAGATGAATATTACTTCTGTAAATTTTTTTTTTTCTTTTATAAACTGATTACTTTACAGATGTAGATGCCATCACGGAGCTTGCCACCCTTCTTCTTTGATCAATCAAAGCATTCTTAATGAGCTACTAAAATTAATGTTCTTTTTAATTAACATATTCATGTGAACCAAGCAAGCAGACTGCACACCCTTGATAAATATAGCATAATGAAGAAGTCTGTTCAAAGCTCACAGTTACAGGGAGAAATATTTGCTTTGCAAATCACTGACCCAACAACTGTCAACATCAACCAGACTGTTTAACTATGATTGCGTAACTGAGAAATAATAAGAACCTGATTCTGCTCTGGCAGGACCTTTTCTAGATTCTGGTGCTGAAGAAGAGATCTGACAGGACTGAAAAGCTGATATCTACAATTCTAGATGCAGTTTCAGGTACCTGAAGCTGGAAGGACCAAGTAGCCATAATATTTTATGGTTTCAGTTCTACTCCAGAACCAGAAAAAGCTACAAAAGTATTCTTTTCTTTCAGGTCAGGTTTATATCTGACCTCACTAAGTCCTTGTGTGATCTTTCTAGGCTGTGCTGCCTATTTTCAAGGCAACAAAATATGCTGCAGCTTGTCTATAGTTTTCTATCAGATGCTTTTTTAATTTTTATCTTTTTTTCACATTTTTTTCTGCTTTAAATATACTTCATCCTCACAGCACATTCCACTCTTCAACATCCCCATAAAGTGAAAGTAATGTGAGTGAAACAGCATATGGATGTAACTCCGTGGGTTAAGAGTAATCCTGCATCAACTGTCCATCAAAAACCTTACCTTTCACAGTGCATTTCTAAGGATTTCAAAGATTTGCATGGACCAGTGTGGTTATGGTACAGGATGTTTCATTACTGCAAATGAAAGACAAATTTGACTGCATGTTTCAGAACAATGTATGTG
The DNA here is from genome assembly GCA_020086605.1 of Lanius collurio. Taxonomy (NCBI): domain Eukaryota; kingdom Metazoa; phylum Chordata; class Aves; order Passeriformes; family Laniidae; genus Lanius; species Lanius collurio. The sequence continues at coordinate 4,901,071 of JACBWW010000048.1, forward strand.
TTGCCAGGCAGATGTGAGTACTTTATACAGAATGACCAGGCCTGGGCTCATTGAACAGTGAAGGTGCAGCCAGCTTACTATTTTCAGTCTTAAATTCTAAATGTAATTTTTCCTGTTACATGAAATTTCTGTCATTGTATGAATGGCACATGAATTTCATTTATTTGTTCATCCCTGCCTGAAATCTTTATCCAGACCTTCTTTTTCTCTTATATTTCATTCTATAATTTAACTGTTTTATAATTATGTCTATTACTCATTTAAAAATATTTTCTCCACTGAAGTCCTTAATTGCTCAGCTTTACAAGTCCTCCGATACAGAATTGAAGATTTTTATGTTCTTCCATGTGGAAATAAGATATGATAACATCTGTCTGACCTTATGACTCCATTTCCCATGCTCATCCACTCACCTTAAAAATCAATGCAGTTTAAAAAGACCTCCAAACTTCCCTGAGACTTTTACAAACCAAATGTTCATGCATTCAACCCATTTTCTGTCTGCTTATAGTACATATATATAATTAAATAAATTTGATAGAATAAAAAATGAGAAGAAATAGCACAGGAGAATGTTCCTTCATATATGTTTATATATACAGGCATAGGAAAGAAATACCTAGATGAAATTTATGAATAGCTAGGCAATTTTTATTTTATTTTTAACAATAAGCCGTATTTTAACCCTAACCACAGCCAAGCAACAAGCAGACTTAAACTCACTTCCTCACCAGTAGGACTGGAGACAGAATTGGAAAGGCAAAAGCTAGAAAACTTGTTTAATCAGAAAAACAAAAGCTGCACACATAAGAAAGGCAAACTAAAGAATTCATTCCCTGCTTCCCATGAACAGGAATGTAACATTTGGGAAAACAAATATTTCCTAGATGTTCCTCCATCACTCCAAATATTCCCCACTTCTTCCTTCTTCCCCCATGATTTATATATCGAGCATGATGCTAAATGGAATAGAACATCTTTTTATTTTGAGTCACCTGCTCCCACTGAGTCTTCTCTCAACTTTCCATGCACCCACAGCCTCCCTTCTGGAGTGTCAATATGAGAAGGAGAAAAGGCCTTGGCTCAGCAATAGCAGAAGTATCTTTATATTATCAGACTGTTTTCAGCGAAACAAATCACATCTCTATACCAGCCCCTGTGATGAAAATTAACTCTGTCCCAGACAAACCCAGCATACAGTTCAGTAAGGATTTCAAATAGCCACATAACTTATTTCATGTAAATGGGTTTCAACCCTCTATTATTAGTATTACAGCACAATGAGACAGGCATTGAAAGGGTGAATTAATGAGACGTGAGAGGAAACTGTGAGGGAGCAATCTCACAGCAAACAAAGGGAGTATTTTTGCCCATTAGATAATTAAGAGAATGACACTTCCAGCCAAAGAACACTTCTGATGCTGAAGGTTTACAAGGGCTCTGAGAATCTATGAAGATTGAAGACTGTTAGATGCAATCTACAAGGACTCTTATTAGTAACTAAAGTCATAATAACATACCTCAGCAAATTTACAAACTGCAAATATTGGGAGGACAGTAGGCTGAGTTCTTTAAACAAACATTATCTATGATACAGTCTATGTGTTTATCATATTCAGAATATAGATAATAGGAAAGGTGATTACACCTGACACCACATGGCTACAGTCATAAAAACCAGCAAAACTTGTATCTCCTCTGTAAAGCAGATATATAGAGAGTTAAACCCGACTATATGGATATAGTGCAAAATGATGGGAAATAATTTTAAAACTCATAAACAAGAACTGTGGAGGGATGGAATGCAACAACATTTCCTGGGTGAGATGTTATTTCACATCAATAGAATTTATATCAGATTCATGAACATGCTGTGGTAGGATACTTGTAGTGTAGGTAACTAATCCTATCTACTCAATTTCTTACCTACTTTTTTTTTCTTAAGGAAAAACTATCTATTATTTTCCACTCTTATAGTTTATAAGTTCTGCCGAATAGCAGAACAGTTGTCACTATTTCTTAAAATAGCTGGTCATCCTTTTATTTAATATCTGATTTGTCAATTTTTTAAAGAACACACATCTAATCACTGTCATAATAGAACCTCAGTCTTGCAGGATCTGTGTTTCTACTTTGAGAAGACAGTATGTCAAGAGTTAGACTTAAACTTTAATTCAGAGAGTAAACTTCAGGAAGCACCAGAAAGTTAGCAGGATACAACTTTCATACACATCAGACATCCAGATCTTCAGTTTATCAACTAAATACTGAGTGTTACATTTTAACCTCAGTTGAAGTACAATTTATTAAGAGATGGATAAACACAATAGAAAGTAAGACTAAAGATGTAAACCTTGAAACAACCATTATGTTGCAGTGAAATATCTTGACAGGTGCTATTAATCATTTATAGAGGATAGCATAATAATATTCATTCAATATTGAAGTCAGTCCTTCATCAGTGGTAAAAGAACAAGAAAAGTATTACTCTACCTACACAGAACAAAAAAAGCTTTACAGAACTTCAATATTTTGTTAATGAATTTTTAAAACAATTTTTAAATAGGGAGTTGAATAGATCTTGGCATCTTATGGGAAAAGAGAAGTCACAAGGCATGAAAACTGTAAAAAAAGTCATGCATATTCCAGAACATAAGCTTGAAAGAAATAATAGTTATGATCTCAAATAACACAAATCCCATTTTTGATCTAAGGTTATGTGTCCTTTACATAGCCAAAAACTGAAAAAATAAGTTTTGGGTTTTCAAAAAAATACCTCAGGGTTTTCAGATAAAACTCAGTAGAGTTCTTATCCACCAAATGATGAAGTAACACTATGCTCAGTACATCCACCATGGATTATAGAAAGCTGCAAAAATAAGGACTTAGGAAAGTACCAATCAAAGCACTTCTGGATGTTCTGGACAATTCAGAGAGGCACTGATTATTATTTTCACTTTCACATAGCTACAAACATGAATAACATAATGGTAGAGCAGTGTTCAGAAACACAGTTCTAAATGAAATAACTGTCACAGTTCATGCCGGTGCACACACTATCATTCTTTTACATGATGAAGAGAACAACAGAGCTATAAAATATTTTCAGAACAAAAAATCCACAAATTAATGGTGTTGCAGTATCATCTGGTTTATATATGTCTTTCCTGGCTTCAAAGCATGAGTATTTTTGTTGTGTTTGAAAAGAAGATGTATGCTATTTCTGAAACAAATTTGTTTTGGAAACAAGTAGAACACCTTCAAAGCAACACTACATGGATATTTTACAGAGAAAGCAGGATGTTAAAATGAAAAACAGTATAACAAATACCAAATTATCCAATTATGGTGAAAAATACGAGGAAAGTTAAGAATCTATAAATTTCTACAGCTGTCTTGACTTCAAAGTACTTGTGCAATAAAAAGATCTAATCTACTTGTATATTTTTTGCAAATGCAATGTAAACTCCATCTTCCAACTATATATACAGGTTATTCACTTACCTGGAAAGCATATTTTCCAATATAATCAGTGGAATATTTCTTGTGAATAAGACTTAGAATTCAGACATTAAAAATCAAACAATAGAAAAAATATAATGAATGTGAACCAAATAAGCTTATGTGCAGTGGGCTTCTTTTTTTTTTTTTTTTTTTCTTCATGTTATGTTTTGTTAATGACTTGTTGACCCAACTTATTACTACATTTTCATATTCAACGTTGAGGAATGTACAAGAAAAGGAGGGATAAAAAGATGTATTTGTGGTTTTTTTTTCATGGAGGTTAAATCTTTGTGTGAAGATCAAAAACACAAAAAATGAGCATGTTAGTCAAAAATAGCATAAGATAGGAGGAAAATAAGGAAACATATTAATCAGGTGATTAACAGTGTTTTATACATATAAATAGATATAATGTAATTTTAGTATAGGAAAATAGTTCAAGACATGTTTGAAGGCTGTATTTTTATCATTTTCCCTTCCAGCAAACCTTGAAAATTTTTTTACATTGAATAACACGTAGTAGGACAACCTAAAGAAAGGCAAAGTGAATAGACACATTTCCCTATTTCCATATCAGTGGACTACAGCAAAGAGAATTCATTTGAAATGCAAGTAGGTTAAAACTGGATTTTTTCCCCCTTTGTGACACAATGTTCCTGGCTGAAAATGAGAGGAAATATTTTGATATTACTTGATGCAGTTACTGTGGAGGTAAAGCGATGCAGGACTTAATAGCACTAATAGCAGTGAATCTATACTGGGACTTTTTGATCTGCAACCTACAGAGGTGAAAATAGAAGTCTAATATACTGAGAGTAATGGAGAATGTTGTTTACTCTCTTTCCTAGTCAAAGGTCCAGGGTGCCAGATTCAGAACAAACAAAAGGAAATACTCAGCTATTGAACTGTTTGCCAGAGGACATTTTGAGTGCTCTAAGTTTATGTGTGTTCAAAAGAAGATTTGCACAGATTTTTGAAGAAAAATCCTTTGAGGTCCATTAAGGAGAAAGAAATCATTTTTGAGTCAGGAAGACCTTGAGCTACAAATCACTGTACACTGGGAGAATGCAAGCATTTGGGAAAATACCACTACACATGTCCTTATACTCTTTCCTGAGAATCTGCATTGTTCCAGTCAGAAACAGCACATGGAATGATAAGGATTTTGGTACTGAATCTCTGTTATTTTTTGTCATATTCTCAAAGATGTTACTTGCAAATAGGAACCTAATATATGTGTTTAGTCTTGAAAAAGAATTAAGTGAAGGGTTCTATAAAGAAATATCACAGAAAACAGCAGTACAATAGTAAAAAAATGCATTATTTTAACATTAATTCAAGTCACATCATCAGTAAAGCTCCCTCTGAGTCATCTTGTAATGGCTGCAAATGTAATCTGAGTTCCAGACTCCCAGTAATTCCAATTTCTCTTCTTTTCAGCCTCCTAAAGAGGAAAGTTTTTCTGTTTTGAATTAGGTTGTAGTTTGCAAAATTATTTAAATATATAATCATATATTTATGTATTTGAAATATGAACGTTGAAACTGAAATATCAACATAAATATAGTTGACAGCCTCAACTTCACTTCTTTATTTTTTTTCCTCTTAGAATTCTTAGGCAAAATGATGTTGCTGCTACTCATGGTCAATTTATTTTATGATAATGTGATAAGGAAGACATAATTTTATATGTTTAGTTGCTGAGCTTGGAAATGTTACAATGGCAATTTGTAATCTTATGACAAAACTAATTTTTGTTATTGTTATCATATCTTTGTTTTCCAGCTCGGCTGAGAAAAAGAATAGTTCTCCATGGGCTAGTAAATTTCACATGCCAGGATTTTAACAACAAACGTGTTTGAGTTCAGAATAGAAATATCTCATTAGCATGAAATAGTTTAACAAGTGAAAAAAATACAGTTGCTGAAGTCTTTTTATGAATCCTTGAACTCATGATCACATATGGATCATTGACAGAGATAATTTTAAACTTGCCCTGAGATCTCAGAGCATACATGATTTTGCTTGGTTGTGACGGTGCTGTTATTTCCAGTGACAATAGAAATAAAGGTTTGTTAAGCCATGATCTTATTGTAAAATTCAGAGTCAGTGTTAAATCCAATCCCTGTAACCTATATCTATGACAACACTTTAGAAGTATAAAAATGATGCAGTACTTAAAAGCTAGATATTGAACTTCTATGGGGATTACTACACAGGAAAAAAGAATTAAGACAATTTAATAGAAATACTTACTATTCTTTGAAACTATGCTATTGTCATACTTCATAATTTAGTAATCTAATAATAATACCATATACTTAAGTTTGTGAGGAATAAAATCACATAAAGTCAGCAAAAATAATTTTAAATTCACTCTGTGTATTTAAAAAAAAAAAAAATGTATTGAAGCTTCACTCTTTCCAGGTGGTTACTTGTCTAATATTTCATACTCTTGAATTCCTTTCTTTAGACCAATTGGGTCAATATTTGTTTCCCGATCCAAAGAGATCATCAGTACTTTTTTTTTTTTTTTTTTTTTTTTTTAATAATATTAATGAATATGCAAAAGTCACAGCTTTGGATTCTAGATCCCAGATCCCAATGCATTAGTTTAAACTACAATTTATTGTCAGACAACCTGCTAGCAAAGATTCTCCTACTTCTCCTAGACAGGTGGATCTCATCTCTCCCCAGAAGTCTATATTGGTCAAGGAACTTATGACTGTGGAAACAAAAGCCCTGGTGATACTACCAGCCAAAAAGCCAGGTATTGATCTGCATGATGCACTGACTTCTGTCTTCTGAGATAAGGGTGATACACCCTTATCTCGGACTAACAAGAGAGAGGATTCAAAAACATTTGAAGGAATTTTTACATCTTCAGTTAATTTTTTTTGATCTTTTCTGAAACCATGTTTCACAATCTCAAAATTGACCTTTTTTTAGCTTTACTCAAGAAAAGATAAATTCACTAAAATCATAATGCATTTGTGGAGCCATGGTCAAGACTAATTTGACCCAGCAATTTAATCTGCTTAGCATCAGAATCCTGTGTGATGGAAATCAGGAAGTGTTCATGAATACAGATACAGGTATAATTTACAACAAGCAAGAATATATGCCCACAAGCCTCTTTGAGGAAAAAAATGTAGCCCTGCAGCCATTTCACTAATGAGCCTAATTCTTCATACCCAATTATTTCATTTTATTAAAGTTCAATGAAAATAACGGTTGGACCAGCATAGTTACTGTAACTTTTCCTTAATGAATAGAGCCTAAAGTGCTATAGTTAAGACCTTAGTTAATTAAACATTAATCTCTTTGTTTACGGTATGTATAACTTAATTACAGAACTAGTTTTAGGATAATTTATCATTTATGGATTATGAAATAAAAATAAATCTGCTTAATCATAATTTAATCAAACAAGCAATTCATCAATTAATTCAGCATATCAGACCTACTCCACAGCTCTCTAAATAAGACTTTAAAATTTTCCTTTCAGACTAAATAATGCCTTCACTGATACCTTGGAGTCAAACTTCAATATCTATCTCTATGATTTGACAAACTGATTGTATTTCACAGTAAAGATGAAAAAGATTTCCAGATATCATTAGGATGCTATTTTCTTCCTAAAGAATTTAGCCAGAGGGGAAAAATTCATTTTATGTTTGTATTCTTTTATTTTAATTTCTCATTAACACCTTCAACTAAACAATCATCTCTTTCTGTAGCTAATGTTTGAGCTAATTTCTTCTTCATGAAAAAAACATATCCCAAGAAGTCTAAAAAAAAGTTCTAAAGTTCCAACTGGCAACAGTTATTCGTATTCTACAAAACTATAAATTCACTCTTTTGATTCCAACTTAACATTGTTATGTCTCTTAGAAGGAAGGTTTTGTCACATTTCAAAGTTTCCTGTCTACATTCTGCTGGTTGAAGTGATAAGTTTCAAATGAACAAAAAATTGTAAAAAGTAAATTAAAAAGCTATTTATAAAATGGTCAGAAGAAAAGTTTTATGATGGATGAATTAAGTTCTTCCTGGGACACAAGTTATTCTAATGAAGCCCCACTATCAATTTTAGTAGGTACATCAATATGTGATATCAAGATTTATGAAAGGTTTCTTTTTTTTATCATTAAGTTATACGTACAAAGTATAACCCAAATTTCATATAGTTGTATTATTACTAAACACTTACTATTAACACATTTATCAATAAATAATTTAATTTCTACAGCAAAATAATTTTAATTGTTTTCTTTTGTTCCATTCAGTCAACCTCGTATGCCGTTCACAAATGTGTTATTTACAGGCTCTGTAACAAAGGCTGAGGCAATAACAAAACTTGAAGTAATCAAGTTTTACTGATATACTGCTTTGTTCATGGGAGTTGAAAAACCACTTTTTCAAAGTTCATTTGCCTTAAATCTTTCAATTTCACTAAGCTGAAAAAAATTTGTTTATCTTTTTCTGGATAAAGGAAATGAGTGGTAGATCATCTTATGTGTGTTCGTGAATAAAGAGAAGGGGAAAATTAACAGGCACCACTACTACAAGTTCAAATAGATCAGAAATGCCCTCAGCTGGCATTTTCTATTAAAAATTAGGTGAGATACTGAAAACTCAACTGCTAACTAGCTCTCTATTTCACACCTTAATTGGAAGTACTGACTAAATAAGGTAAACATTAATCTGCATTTCATAGAGAAAATAAACTGCTCTCAATCAAAACTTGCGAGGAGAAAAGAAATTAAGATATGGATAAACATTTTCCTTCATGAATTATTCAAAGAAGGCAAAATTCAGACCTTAAGTAAATATTGATTTAAGCAATTGCACTTCCTTACCATCAACCTAAAATATGCCCCATGTGCCCCTTGCAAAGACTACAATTAACATTAAAATAGCAATAAATTTAAAAGAAGGTATAAGTCTACATTATTTGTCACTAAAAAATTAATAGATGCTATAGCCTACTTAACAATATTTGGGATTCTACAGAGCTTTAATGACCTAATGTTTTCCATGCTACAGATCCATCATTGAAAAGCCATGGATTTTAGCTCTGCAGCCAGCCAGCCTGTTCAATAGAAAGGTGAAACTTGTGCTAGCTATTGTTCAATAGTTTGGGTTTAATCCAGATAGCAACCAAGCACCCCAAGTTATATTTCTTTTGCAAGATAGGTCATGGGTGCAAAAATACACTGAACATTTTTGGTAACAAGCTTTCCATAAAGTCTACTGTTGTGACTTTGCTATTTCCTTTAAGTGCTGAGGTTGAATCGATGTTTTTCCTTCCTAGAATGCTTACTGATTCCAAATAAGCACCTAGGTAGGTGTTTCTACATGTACCTTATAAGACTTAAAGCAAGGGATAAAACACACAAGTTAAAGTTGTTTTCTATCATACCAACGACAAACCCACAAAATTCAAAATTCAAGAAACTACATGTTCAAAAATCAAGTATTAAAATCTTGCTTAGGACTGAGAAATATTCCCATATTTACCATTTCTACTTGCCTGTCTTTCCAGTTTCTAGAGCCTCTGCCACCTAATAGTTTTCTATTCTAAAATACAGCTATCATTTAGTTTTTGAATCCATCTGTTACAGCTCACTATTATTGCAGAACTGTAATTCTGTAGTTTTATTAGTGGAGCCTGTATTACTAACAGAGACTGCATCATCATTCATACACATTAGCCCCTTCTTGTTTCCAGAATTACCTGCAAACACTCTGTTACTGGGAAAGAGTCAATGGGCTCTATGATGACGAAAACTTCTAGGCAGTTTTTGGGAGGAGTGCTTTCCCTTACTGTGACCTCTCCTTCCCCACAGCTTTTAGATAGCTGTTATCTTGGTTGCCTCAGCACCGGATCAACCACATAAAACCACTGATATTAAAGGACTGATATGCTCTTTGTGGTTTCCATTTCCCCCTTTCCATTATAGTGAAGTGTTGTATTTGTTCCTTAATTATGTTGTAAGCACTCTTCTGCAAAGATGACGTCTTACTTTGCCAAATATGTTGGCTCTAATCTTGCAAAGTACTTTATATGGTGACACAACTACTGTTACAATAAGACAGAGTGATGGGGTCTGAGATGCCTCTTGACACTGGCAGATACTCTATTTGATGTGGTAATTTTCCAGTGGCATTTTCACACGGGTTTCTTGTGATAGCTAGACACATCAAAGATGATAGCATTAGGGGATATTTTAACTAAAATATAAAGAAGCTATTCAAATATGGGTGGAAACTGTAGCTATATTCCAACAGAAACATAAAGAATGAATTCTTGGTACATTTTCAGATCAGTAGAATTAATCTCGCATAGCCAATATGTTCAAAATCCTCCATAATTTCTATCATTTTGAATTGATAGAGACCAGTTGTGTTTCTGAAACACTTCTGCAGCTTCTCATAAGTAATAAAATATCATTTAGATTCTAGTTCTCTGGAAATTTCATCCTGGCAACTCAGGAGTATTATGAACCAGTTTAAACACAGAAGAACAAAGGAAGCTAAGCCTCTGTGACTAAGAGATTGGACCCCAAAAGGTTCAAAATATACCCAAAAAGAATGAGTAAAAGACGTTAGATGCTGATGCCAAAATACTTGATATGTTTTATTTAATAATAAAAGAGGCAAAGAGAAAGAAGGAAGGAAGGAAGGAAGGAAGGAAGGAAGGAAGGAAGGAAGGAAGGAAGGAAGGAAGGAAGGAAGGAAGGAAGGAAGGAAGGAAGGAAGGAAGGAAGGAAGGAAGGAAGGAAGGAAGGA
>JACBWW010000048.1:4911462-4923278 GCA_020086605.1 Lanius collurio
AAAGAAAAAGAAAGAAAAAGAAAGAAAAAGAAAGAAAAAGAAAGAAAAAGAGTTGTGCAGGAAATGCTGAGTATAGGTTTTAAAATGCCAGTTTTTAAACATGCAGGGTTTTGTTGTTTTTTCTAAGATGCTCAGAGAACATTTATAAAAAACTATGTCTCTCAGCAGAGTACCCAAATCAACACAGTTATCCAGGTAGAAGTCCCTCTTCTGTAACTTAAAGGAAGTTGTTTGTCATCAAGAGAGATAAACCTTCGTGCTCTGGATCCCAAAACAAGGTCATGCACAGTTATTCAAACATATGTATTGAATCCAGGGGTATCTTTTTGCTGCCAGTCTAGTAATGATACACCATTGCTCTGAACATAAGTTATCAGGAGGTATCTCACCCTTCCATGGATCTGGAAACTATACTTTGCTATAATGTGGCTGAAGCCAAGTACTGAATGTTCAGCCAAATGCTTTGGATTTCATTCAGATTTTAATTGCAGGCAACAAATGAAATACCACATGTAATTAATTATGCTTGTTTCTTTTTTGGATGTACACCTCAAGCCTATATGTTTCAGGGAATGTTTGTATCTCTAATTGCATCAAAGTCTGCTTAAAATATTTCCGTTTGTTATGTTTCACTTATTCTATTTCATGGAAGAGGTAATTTTTGCCAACAAAATTAGCAGCTAGATGTACATTTCAGAATAAAAAAAACCAAACACTTATATATTATAATTTCTGTGTCTTGAAAATTAATTTATAAAATGAGATAATTTTTAAAAATCATTGATTATTTTAAAGAAATTTATTTTCTCTTTATTATAAGAATCTTCCCATTGCAGAAAACATGTTCTGAAAAGTCTATCATTCATTTTTCTGCACACTTAAAAAATTAGATGTGCCATTGGATTACATTTTGTTAAGTATAAAAATAGGGACAATATAAGTGAATTAATTTTAGCCACGCAAAAAAATACAGATAAAGGTATTTTTTCCAAATTAATTAAGTAAATTTTCTAATAGATAATGATTTTACAGCATTATTGTCAGTTGTTTTGGAAGCCACAAAAGATTCTGAATTTTAAATAATGTCCAACTTAAAACCCTACCAAGAAACTGGACATCCATATAGCCCAAGCTTTAGAATGGGACTGAAGTCTCTTTTCTTACTTAAATCAAACAGAACTTTTGATGCTGATTTTATTGGATACATTGCTTCATGTATCATAGATTAAACTTTCAGAGATCCAGGCAAATATTGAGAAAAAGATTGGGACTTTGCTCACTGATGATAAACTTTGTAGGTAAGAAGATCATATGGACAGTGTTTTCTATCGCTTAATGAGAGACAATTAATCTGCTGAAGTTCACGCCTCATTAAAAGATTTACCAACTGCATCTTGCAGTTCGAGTCTTAAATGGGAACAACTGGGTCATTTTGCAGTATTTGCAAGAAAGTCATGCAGAGAAGTTATCCTTATGGATCTTTCCTCTTATATTCCTCTGTAAAAGCAGCTCAAGACTAAAAAGAGTAACAGAAATTGAAATAATGCTGGTTTTAATATTGCTGAAAAGAATTCAGAAAATTTACATACAGACATAATTTTGTTGTTCTTTCTGCCCTACAAAATACCTTCCTTCTGTCTGCAAAGTTTGGAAAGACAAGTATTGCCTTTCAAAATATAATTTTTCTCCTGTATCAGTTGCTGCGGAGGTATGGAGGGCCTGAGAATTTCAAAAAAGGTATTAGTTGTGCCTCTTGGGGTTAGGATGATTTAAATGACAATTTCCAGTGAAACTAATTTCTTTCTGCTTAGCAGGTGTTGGGGGTGCTGTTGGATGTGAGGCTGGACATGACCCAGCACTGTGCATTTGCAGTCTAGAAAACCAGATAAGTTCTGGGCTGCCTCCAAAGCATCGTGGCCAGTAGGGCCAGAGAGGGGATTCTGAGACCCCACCTGCAGGCTGCATCCAGCTCTGGGGTACCCAGCACAAGAACATGGATCTGTTGGAGAGAGGCCAGAGGAGGCCTCTGGATCACAGTCCTGGAACACCTCTGCTATAAGGAAAGGCTAAGCAGGTTGGAGTTGTGGTTTTTCAGCCTGGAGAAGAGAAGGTTCCAAGATGACTTTATTGAAGCCTTTCAGCATCTGAAAGGGGACTGTAAGAAGGCTAGAGTGAAACTTTTTACAGGGATATGGAGTAATATGATGAGAGGGAATGGCTTTAAACTGAGAGTAGGTTTAGATCAGATATTGGGAAGGAATTCTTTACCGTAAAGTAGGCAAGGTAGTGGAACAATGAAGTCATGGGTGCCCCATCCCTGAAGTGTTCAAGGATGGGTTGGATGGGGCCATGAACAACCTGGTCTAGTAAAAGGTGTCCCTGCCCATGGTGGGAGGATTTAATACTAGATGATCTTTAAGATCTCTTCCAACCCAAATCATTCTTTGATTTCATGATTCTGTGACTCTATGATTCTATTTTTTAAAGTTTATTGTCAAAAAGTTATAACTGTTTTGAAAAAACAACTCATAGCTGCGCACAATTCCTTGCTCTCCTACATCCTAGTCAGTATTTTATGCCCTTTCAGTGAGAAACAAATATTTATTTTTTTCTTTTACCAGTGATAAGCAGACATTTGATGTACATGTGTAGCACAGAGATTAAATTTACTTTTTTTTTTTTCCTCTGTCCAATAATTCCATAATCTTTAGTGTGTGATCATTATCCAGGCACCCTGGGCAGAACAGGACTGCTTCATTTACCTGGAATGCAGATGACTGTCTAATTTAGGATTGCATAGCTAAGAGCAAGCTCTAACCAGCATTAAAATTGCCTGTTTCTCTGTTGCTTTCTTTTAAAAGCCAGAGGTAAAAACCACTAATAATATATGGGAAAAGTAAAACATCTTCATGGAAATTTTTTTAAGTGTCATGTTTCAGATATACATTTCAATAATATTGGGTTCCCTTTTTCATTGTCCATTGTAAATAATTTCTTGGGGACAATGATGAAACAGACACAACACTGCTGCAATTTGTCATTCTTGGAGTTGCTAATTGCTTAAAAGGAAGTTGATCTTATACATTTCTAAGAACTAATTCTGGAGGAAAATGTTCTTTCATTTGAAGAATAAAACTCACTTTTTTTCCCCCTAAGTAATTTTCCACTTAATACTGAAGCAATTAGTCCACATTGGTACCAACTGACATTGGTTGTGGTTGCATTTACTCGTTTTATTGGAATATGCCCTAACAGAGACCTGTTGTTTCAGATTTTATTGTACCTCTTTTAACATTTCTCTATGAGTATCAGTTTTAATACAAGTTAGGGCCCAATGGGGTAGATTGGAGTCCTGAAGAGGTCATATATGATTAGATGGGCAAAGGGAGCCCTATAAATTGTCTTGTATGAAAAGGGCAGCAAATGGCATTGTGTCCCACTGAACCTTTGTCACTTGGTATAAGTCATTAAATACTAATTAGGATGAGGAAATTAAGAGTGATACACTGTGACTGTTGTAATTCAGAGAGTAAGAGACTTCTTACTTTAAATTAAGAAATCCAGAGCTCATTCCAGTTCTGCTTTGCAGTATATTCCAGTTAGTGGCAAGTCTAATTATTTTAGATAATCATATCTCAGCAGAAATTCTGCAGTAGAATTTTACATGTGTGTACACATATAACACAAATTTCTATGACAAAAGCAAGAACAGTACAGTTTATTTATATGAGGGTAATTCTGGAGAAGAAAAGACTATTAATTGTGATACACTGGAAAAAAGAAAAAGAAGGCCACACATTTAAATAATTAATTATTCACAGCAATTTTAGAGATAAACTTTTTCTTATCATTATATGAGAGAATAGTGAAAAATAAGAGATGCTCATGAATCTCAACAAGCACAGAGACTTTTTGCTGGTTTGGGGTAGACCTCAGTTGTTCGTTCTCTTTTAATGGTCCTGAAGAAGAACCGAGAGTTTTCATATCTGTTATGTTACTGGAATACAGTTCTACACTTATCAGGGTACAGAATAAAATTTATTATTCTTATATTGTTATGGAATTTCAGGGAGTTTTGTCATTTAACTGAAAAATTCATGGCATTGTTTCGACTCAAAGCAAACATCTGTGATGTAAAAGAAATTAAATCACTTGAGACCTGCAAGTCTTTACAAAGTACTAACTGGTTTTTAATTTATTTTTTCCTAAAATCAGATAACATTTGTTGAATTATTTAGTTTATCCAGGAGTTTGGTACGCAAATTCTGCAATAGCCTCTCTATCTGCCTTGTGGATAACTACTCTATCACAGGTTTTCTCCATAACTCAGATGAGGTCAGCTTTGTAACTTCTTTTGCTTTGTCAAAAGTAGACATGACTTTTTATAAAGACTTGTCAATTCATAGCCTTGTTCCATATCAGCTGAGATAGCATTTTTAAAATTCCTATGCTAAGGACCCAGTTATGACTATATTTTTCATCTGGAGTGTTTTATATCCACCTTACATAACTTGAGGGAAAAAAGCAAAAGCCAAAAAAATTGCCTTTTATTCAAAAGACTGAGTTGCCCATGAGAGTCATTAATGGTTGAAAATTCCTTTCCCTGAAATTTATCCATATACCTTCTTAACTCCATACACTCTAAAAATCTATCAATTATTTGACATTTCCATCAAAAATATTTACAGTTCTTTCTCTGAAATTTGTCTGTGTTGCCTTTGGTCTCATCTCACCCTCCAACCTTTTTTTTTTCTCCACAGAACTACATATATCAGAGCAAAGAAAGGAAATACAAAACAGTACAGAAAAACTTCTCAATTTGTGTGTGCTATGAAATACAGGAGTTGCCCAGTGACATCACGAGAGAGAGTAATAAAATGGAACAACAAAAATTTTTTTATTACTGAATGCACTTCAATCAATCTTCCCCTTACCAGAGCTTTGTTATTTTACATTTGGGGAATTTGTGTTCATGCACTTGTGTGAGCTTAGTAAATGGTGTTGGGGTGAGTAATTCACAATTTACTTTAGGATTACTTGAGAGAAAAGAGGGAGGCAAACTGCTGACTGAACTATTGAGGGTTTTTTTTTTTTATTTTTTATTATGTTTGTTAAACTCTGAAAGCTCTGGAAGGTGCACAGGGAGGCAGCTGAGCATCTCATTATGCAGATGTACAAATTCATATCCGATAATACAAATATGCCTCTCAAGCATGAAGAAAAACAGCAGAAAGGAACAATTGTTAAAAGACTTGAACAAGATGAAAACTAGGTACCACATTGTGTAAAAATTCAAAGTTGAGACTATGGCTGGTATGCCAACAGAGTGGGAGGAAAAAAAGTACGTATCTTTCTCTCTTCAATATGTCAGACTCCTTCTAGAAGTATATCTTAAGTCCTAGGAAGAGCAGACATGGATAAGTAGCAAGACATTATCTGAAAAAGTAATTAGATTTTTTTTTTTCTCAGCAGAAAAGTACATCAGCTTTACTCATGTCTCTTTAAACACTAGCACACATGAAGATTTTGTAAAAATATTTTACCTATAAACTTAAGAAAACAGAACAGAAAAATCTCACTATTAATTTGCTAAAGTCACAAAAGGCCAGTAGTATTATTAATATAGAATGGGGTATATAAAGCATTGACTTGGTATTTTAAGTGTGTTTTCAAAACTAACAGAGATTCCATACCTCACAAAATAATTCTTGTAAACTGTTTTCGTCACAAGGATACAGAAAGGAAAAATTCATATTTAAGATGATTAACACAAATTTAATGAAATTAAAGTGGTGAAAAAAAAAACCCAAAACCTAAAACACCTTCTCTCCCCAACAAATTTTTTCCTATGCTCAAAAATAATCCTTCATTCCCAACTCCTTACCCTCTTTTCCCCTCCCTGAGCAGTGCAGGGGGATGAAGAAAGAGCCTGTGGTCATTCTGTAGCAAGTGTGAAATCAATTGTGGCCATTTTTGCTATGATATATGCAGTATTTTGTCAAGTTGCCACAAAACTGTAAAAAAATATGGAGAATAAATCCATATTCCTTGGGTATATTCAGTGAAAGGTTTTAAGTGGAAGATTTTGGTAGTTCTTCTTCCTCACCTTTGAATCACAGTTCACCAGGTTATTCATTATGCAATGAGATTTTGACGTTTGAAAGACAACACTGAGTAATGAAGTATTTGTGTTTACTCCACTATATACACATTCTTATGGACAGGAGCATACAAAATAATCTTGAGGGAAAAATATCAAGTCACACATATTACTTGATATCAGAAACACATTTGAGACTAGCTACAGGATACTGCTGCTGGTCATCATAGAGCAGAGCCAGAGACACTTCATAAGTACAAGACTCTGAGGTCAGACTCACTGCATAATGTGACAGTGATCAGAAACGCATTCTTATTAGAACTTTTTGACATCACAATACGCAATTACGTGAGATGCAATAACAGGCTGAATTCAATCTGGCAGCCAGCATTTAAAAAGTAGTAATACAGATATTAGAGATTATTATAAGTTTTGATGGAATAAATTTTGCATTGAATGCTGGTTCCTAAAGTTACCTTGAATTTAGAAGCAACCTTGGAAATTCCTTAGGAGATAACGTACGTGTACAGTTAGATTACCCAATTCTTATCAAGTTTATTTAACACCTCCCAAAATACGTAATTAGTAAGCTTGGACTCTCTCTACCATACCAAAGTCCTAAAACTGCAATGTCAACTTGATATTAAGATCCGTAGACAATATTGTTTGACTAACCTATTTGCTGTTCATTAATTATCTTTGCTGTTAATATTACATGTTGTTATTATTATCAGTGAAATACCTTAGACTCTCATTCTTTAGCCTATTATTACAATGTGTCCTGTCTAAGAGCAGAGAAAAACTTTGTTATATCTATAAACCCAGGAATTCTGCTAAGAAAAATTAATGGTGCAAATAAAGTAAACACATTGAAAAATAAAAAACAATAAAAAATGCCTGGACATCTCATCCCAAAGCTTAAGTTATCCTCACATTGCTAATACCTAGTAAATTCTTATTTCTGTCCTCCATCAATTTTGGTTTTTATTGCCCAGAGAGTAATTTTCCATTTGCTCACTACATCAGATTCAGAAAACTTTCGATTCTCTAATTTGGGGGGAAAAAATCAATATAATCACAAGAAAACATATATATTAACTGCTGGAATGATTTGCTAGAAAGACAATTATTTTCTTGGAAGCCGAGTGCGATATCTTGGAAAGATGCTATAGTATCTTATTTACCTTAAGAAAGACAAAAAAGTAATACCTTTGCCTTAAAATTCACTACTGCCTTTCAATGTCTGTTATAAGCTCTGATATTGACTGCAAAATTCTAGCACATGTTGCTTCCAAATATATTTATATCACTATTCTGGAAAATGATTGTCCTGAGATACAAGATGGTTTCATAAAGGTGGTTTTGTCTACATGAAAATATCTTAGTTAATTTCTTCAAAAATGTCTTCATAAGATTCTGCCTGCCCACAAGTGCAAAAGCTGATACCTTTTTTCTGGTAGCAGGCAGGGGAATCATGGCTTTTTGCAGAGAAGTGAAGAATCATTAAAATTGCAATGGAAAAGACACACAAAAGAATCTCTGATGGGACATATGTTTACAGATCCAGTGTTCATTCAAGTTTTGCATCTCTGATTGAGGATCCTTAAGAGACTATTTCAATGGTGAAAAGCTCTTCCTAGAGTCTAATTCTTATCAACTGTGATGAATATTTATGATTTGTTTCTGGATATTCCCTCATGAAAGGCACAATTGGGAATAAAGCTATTGTAAGCATGTAGCTCAAGAAACGACATTACCATCATTGAAATTATCAATACAAGGGAACTGGGGAGAAAAAGTCTTAGCAACTGAGATACCAGCAAAAACTTGAGTCCTCAAATAAGCATGTATTTGTTGCATTCAACTAATATGTAATCTGTCTTTAACAAGTGAGAATTAAATGTTAAGAACATATATTAATGAAGCAGTAAGTGCATGATAGACTTGTCATTCAGATAGCTTCAGTCCTTGATTCTTATTTTCCAAGATCAAGAGAGTTATACTCTGGGGAGCAGGGTGGAAAGAAGCAAAGGTGGTGTCTTCTCTGAGACCCAAACTCTAGCGTGTATCACTGGTATGTATAAACAATTTCCCATACATCAAGATCAGCTAACATGAAGAATGAATTGTTGCTTTCATAAGTTAAAAAAACAGATGGCTCTAATTTCTGGGATCTGGGAAGTATCAGCTCATTCAGGTGTGTGTTTGCATCTGGTCACTTGACTCTGTTTTAGAGCTACAAGACAAATACTGTTGTCTTCATCTTATGTGACTATGCCAGGTCGCATTTTAATTTATGCTTGGGTAAAAGGCAGACAAAATAATATCAAAATTAAGCCTGAACCATTGCTACTTATCAGTCTGAAACACTGATAACAGCGGAGAGTTAAAAGACTTTGCATTAGTTCTGCTGGGATCAGGAATGGACCATGTTGAATTTGTTTTGCTCAAATTCATTTTAAGGCCTGTAAGAAGATTAAAATTTTTATTTATTTATTTATTTATTTATTTATTTATTTTAATTTAGCTGTACAGGCAGTTTTTTAGTGGCCACGAGTGCATACCCACTGTTTTATTTGCTAATCTGGACCAGAATTAGAGACTCCCAACCACTGTTAGAACAGAGCTCCCTTCAAAGAAAGAAGATATCTGTGGGACAGTTAGGCTTCAATGGTCATTTGCTTAAATTACCAAAGGAACACAAGTTCTTCTGTCTTCACAATAAAGAGGAAGTGGACATGAAATCACTTTCTGAGCAAATGGCCCTGTTTAGGTTCATTAGAAGACCTTAATTTCTCTGAGAATGCAAATTGTTCTGAGAATAACAAACAATATTTCTCTAGATTAACAAGAAACTTACATAAATGAGTTTTGACATTGATAGGCACATGAAAATGAATCACTTCATAGGTTGTCATAAGAAATTATGCAATACAATAAAACTGTAAGATTTTCTTTATAGTCATGTTTAAATTCTTGTAAATAGAACTAAGTGAAGAACTATGCACTACAAGTATTTAGCATAACTCTATTAAAAAAATAATGCCCTGAATTCTTTTATTTACTGAGAACATTTCTTAACAATAGGGATTATGAAACTACTATTTATTTAAAAATATATATTTAAGTAAATTTATTTCATAACAGTATTAGTAAGATAGAAATGGGTTTTGGAATTCTGAGGATTGTATTTACACAGAAGCTGAAAAATACAAATTAACTCTTACATATATGTTGAACACATAATTTATTTCATGGATACAGTTTAAAAATAAGCATTACATGCCTTCATATGAATAACATCACAAAATGGCAGAAAATCATGAGAAAGTAGATTAATTGTAAGACCTATCTAAACTCATTCTGAAAGTATGTGTAAAGTTATAGACATTATCAAATAGAGGCTAGGCAGGTACTGAAATTCATTTATCCTGTCCTGTAAATATCAAGACAGATTCTATCTAAGCAAGACAACCATGAATGCCAAGCTATAATTATTTATTTCAGGTTTTCTGTGACTATGTCTAGAGATAAAGGTAATGATTAATTATATCATTGCAATTCTATATAAAAGGCAGGTATATAATTTAAAATTTAATCCAGGTTTCTTCAATGAAAAAACACATATTTCCAAGTATTTTGGTTAACTAATTTAGGGAGAAGAAACTGGCCGCTAAAAATTCTTATTTCTATTGACAGGTAATAGAGAGAGTTTAGAGTAGTTGCTAAAAACATAAACCTTAAATACCTGTCTATATTTAGAATATATTTAGAACTGAATATCAGACCAAATATTTAAAGTTTCCACAAAAAATAATTAAAAGACATTGCCAGTAATTTTGGTATATGCCTCATTTTATAGTCATTGTGTCTTCCATACAAAGCTTCTATGTATATGTTCTCCAAAAAGTACAGCTAGAGTTTAAAAATAAAATTAATTTTATCATGAAGATAAATTATTGACTAGTCAGATAAACTTTTCACAAAGGTAGAGGTAATACTAGGTGCTAATAAATAAATAGAACCATAGAACTTTGGTTTCAGGCAATGTCACCCTATCTATCATAAACCTTAGAGGGAAAATGTAACAGGTATGATTGATATGACAAACAATTGCTTTCTGGCCCACTAAGCAAATACATCTCTATAAAAATAACTCATGTCAATAGTAGTGTCCAACTTGTGGCCACTGTATTATTCTAAGAGTAAAATAAAACACAATGGTGGTAATAAATATTGTCTGAGTGCAACATGATAAATGCAATGTGCCTCTGAAATCCAAATACCTGTGGAAAAAAAAAATAAAAGTAAGATTGTTAGATGATCAGCTTCAGAAAATAAAAAGTACAAAAACATATTCAATATCATACTGTCATTATACCCCTGTGACCTATGTGTTATATTGAGAAGTGATTGGGAATGTCTTAATGCATGAGGATTGACCACTTTCCCATTCCACGTTTGTAATTCACTGTTCTATGAACTCTCTGTCCTATCTGTCTTCCAAAAAGCTACTGAGACTTCCTTAGAATGATGAATGGTAGGCTCAAAGCAGATCAGAGCTTAGTGGCCTGTGTGTAAAGTGCTTTATCCTAAGTTTGGTCAAAAAGAGACAAAAATCATACATTCTTCTTTTTTTTTTTTTAATTCAAAGTCCAGCTTTAAATAAAATATAAACTTTAATTACATTTTCAAGACACTGAAGCTATTTGGTTTTGCCAAAAATATATTTTTTTTCCATACCAAGTTTTGCAATTTCTCCTTTAACCCTATTAGACCTATTGTCTAACAGCTAGGGGTCTTGGGATTGTGGGGACTCAGGTGCAGGAAGTCACCTGAATCCTTCATTAAAAGATTGATACTGGCCCTCTTCCTCTCAGCAGACTCTCTTCTTCAAGGCACACTCATAGCCTCTTCTGTGTTTCTTTTCTCCTTTCCCTCCTTTGCATTTTGTTGCCTATAGATCACAGGGTTCCTTGGAAGACTATGTTCAGTTATGTAGCAGATAAGGAAACACCTTCCTGCTCCTTTTGAAACATTTCCCATCTCAGTCAATGTCTGTTTAAAGGCATATGACACTCAAATTGGGAACAGATATTGTTCTTCTGTGCAGCTTTTCTGAACAGATGAAATGAAGGTATTTTGAAATACAAAATTTTTTAGAATGAGAAAACATGGTGTGATACTTACCAAGATTTATTGTTCTCTGAATTGTCATACATTATACATTGATTGCTCAATGAAAATGAAATGAAAAATGAGGACAGAACAACAAACACTGGAATCAGAACAGAAGATTTCAAAATGAAGTACTAAATGTTTTTAAGTATGCAGCACAAAGAAGAAATTACAGCAAATTAGTTTCAGTCATTTGCTTTTACTCTCTTTGAAAATAGACATAACTACTTTCAAAAAGTAGACTTCAGGAGAAATCTTTAGGTTATTCCTTAGCACAGGCTACCTCAGTACCATCATGCCATTTTTATTAGACACATGCATGGTTCATGAATTATCTCATTCACACTTATTATTCTGATTGAAGGTATAATTTCTTCCTTGGAAGAATATTAATAAAGATGTTAATTCCAAGGCTACTCCACCAAAAATGTTTGAAGTTTAAACTGAGATATTTCAGATCAATAGAACATAAAATGGCTATAGCTTTATTTATATAAATTAATATATTTAGGAATAAGCATTATTACCAGATGACAGA
>JACBWW010000048.1:4923617-5028417 GCA_020086605.1 Lanius collurio
CCAGGGATGGGGCTTTCACGGCTTCTTTGGGCAACACTTTCCAGTGCCTCACTATGCACTGAGCAAAGAATTTTTTCCTCAGTCTAATCTAAATCTCTTCTCTTTTAATTTAAAACCATTCCCCCTGGTCCTATCAATATCTACCCATGTAAAATATCCCTCTCCAGCTTTCTTGTAGGCCCCCTTTAGATGCCAAAAGGCTGCTATAAGGTTACCTGGAGCCTTCTTTTCTCCAGGAGGAACAATCCCAAGTACTTCAGCCTGTCTTCACAGGAGATTATTTTCTTTGATAGTTAATAGGTTAAGAGATATATCTAACAGTTTCAGCAAAGTCCTTTGGAACACAACAACAGTGTCAGCTGCTTAGAAAAAGATGACCTGTTACTTAACTTGAAATTTGTGCAGATTCAATAAAATCAATGTATCTCAAAAATTTTTAATCTGATTTTCAGCAGAAAACTTTTTTGTTTGTTTTAAATTTACTTACTATAGGAGTAGTTATCCAGAATCAGAATACTTAATTAATTTAAATTTTAATTCTATAGTAATTCATTAAAATAATTAAAAGAGAAATAAATTTAATTAATGGGTGATCCTTTCCAACTGCATGCTGAATCCTAGGGCTGTACTAATCTTAATTGGAATGCCTCCTTTCCTTGATGTTATTCTGCATCTTTTATGCAGCAATTCATTTAGTTGTTTTGCAGTTAAGAAGCACAATGCATTTCTAAAATTGAGAAATACGGCAGAAAAAGTGGAAAATTCATGATTCTATTCAACCCAAGAAAACTGAGAAGACAAACTACTACTGTTAACCAATTTCCATCATTTCAGGTATGTCATTTCAGAGCTGATCAAGGGCAGACGTGCAGCTTGATTATTCTGGCTTGTCTCCTGGTGGCTAAATCTGAATCTGATTCTTAGAATCTCAGAGAATTACATGAATATATACCAGAACATCTTTTCATATAATGGTTTTGGTTATCTTAGTCTAGCAGTTCTAAATGTAAAACTAACCTCTGCCTATGCTGGAGGGAGAAAAGTTTAAAAATTACTGAGATATCATGGATTTCCTCTTCATAAATTGCAAATATCTTAGTTATAGACTCACTTCTTGCCACAAATCATTTTGCCAAGGGGGAAATACAGAGAATGTCTTCCTATATTACTGCTTAACTCCACTTATGTCATATAAAGTATCTTACATCTAAATAGGGTAGCTCCAGTGAGAAAAAGACTAACATAGAAGTTCTGTTAGTTCCTGATCCAAGAATCCATTGGATAAGCTGAATAAATAAGGGCATATTGCTTTTCCATTTATAATATTTTTTTTTTCCTTTTTCAAGGCAGTTACAGAAAATTTAATTAAACTATCAGAAAACCAAGTCTGAAATAATAGAACTTTACTGCTAGCATCAAGGAAATACCTTATTCAGACTCTTTCATCAAATCTTTCAAAAATTCTTTGTATACATTTTTCCTTTGTTACTAAAAAGAGATAAATAAGGAAGCTGAATAATTTCATAAAAGCATTAGCACTGAACTTCTAACATATACGCTTTCTATAATGTGTTATTATGCAAAAATAAAAAGATTCTGCAAAGTAATTAACATTATTCTAAAATAATTTCTTTACTGGATTTTTTAATGGAGGGTTGGTTGATCTGGATTATAGGATTTTAGAGAAAGGAAGAAAGAGAAAGGATCATAGAGCAGTCTCTGGATCATGTTCTCTGATATTTCATTGTTTTCCTACTTGATTATATTATGACATGTATAAACAACACAAAAGCTGTTATTGTCTCTCTAGTAAACAACTCCATTTTCACATAAATTCCTTTCTATATCACAGAAAATTAGTATTCTGTTTAAGATATTAAAAGAAATACAGTTTCAAGCATCATATGTAGAAAGTAGATAAATGTGAAGAAAGTGAACACACAATTGTATAGATATGAGTGAGAAGCAAAAATGCATCAAAGACAAGAAACAAAAGGGAAAGGTTTCAATGGAATTCCATAGAACACTTACTCTTTCAAACAGAGTATTAGCTAGGCTGAAGAATGTCATGGTAAATTAATTATCTAAATATAGGAAAGGAAAAGAAGAAGAAAATTTAAGATACTCATGTTACTCTATTAGTCTGAGAACATATTTCTACCCACATTGTTGTCTAAATATAACTGAAAATTATATGATATAATTATTCATGGTTTTGCTTCAACTAAAATATAAGTTTACTAAAATAGTAAATGAACAAGTATATAACTATTTCATAAAATTGCAATGAATTAGTCAGATATAATATAAGAATTTACAGAAGAGTATAAACAGTGGGACTACCAAAGGAGCAAAGACTTGAGGTTACATGCAGGAGCACACAAGTTACAGAAAAAGAAGGAAATAGGTAATCCCAAGGAATTACAAGCAAGTAGGAGACCATCCCAAATACACAAAATGACTTCCAAAATTGAGACAAACATTGACAGTATTAGGGGCAGACCAGAAGCCCTTTTTCTTGGGAGTGGGTAAAGAAGATAATATCAAGAAAAAAGAGAAAATACTGAGAAGAAAGAAGAGAATATACAGAGAAGAAAGAAGTCTGCTTCTGTTCTGACTTGTTTTTTGGGGAACTCTCGAGCCTAGTCATGCTAACCTCATTGACTAAGAGTAATCAAGAACAGTAGTTAGTCATCAGTACTGACTGCATGGCGTGAATTCCATAGTACTGCTCACCCACAGCCAATATGGTATAAGCTTGTTAAGGACTGATACTTTTGCATACATAGTAAGTTCTGATACAGTGGATAGGTATTGTGTATGAACACAGAGCAACATGACCTAGTGGAGGGTGTTCTTGTCCATGGCAGAGGAATTGGAACTAGCTGATCTTTAAGGTGTCTTCCAACCCAGACCTTTCTATGATTCTGTGATTCTATATTGAATGAAGTTGGTACATAAATGTTTCAGCTGTTTTGAATCATGATAGTATGCCTCAGCCAAACCATCTTTAGTTGTTCTTATTAGAGCCCTCACAGAGAGACCAGGCTGGAATTACCCTCACCAGCTTCACCTGGGCATCCACCTTCAGGTGTAGCAGGTCAGCGCCTGGAGGGTTTTTAATACTAGCCAGAGGGTTTAGAAGAGAAGAGAGAGGTGAGTCTATATTTGTTCTCTGTCCTGTGCTGTCTTGTTCTTTGGATTTCTTGGTCTAACTTGGCCGCTGATCACTGGATGGGCTTTGTTGCTGCCATCATCTTGACTCTGCTTGCCTGGATCTGGAGCATCAAGGACTGAAAGACAAACTGTGCTAAGTTGGAATTGGAAAAGGAGAAGCTGAAAGGCTAAAATACAAAACCAGCAAACAATAGAGAAAGAAGACTGTGCTGCACTGGATTTAGAACTAAGTGTATTACCTGAAAAGAGTGTGTGGAGCTCTAGGACAAAGTAAAGACACCAATCAAGTAATGTGTAATCTCATGCACAACAGCTGCAAAATGTGTATGTGCTGTCCTATAGATAAGTTAGTAAATGTATAAGTACTGTGTTAGATAGGAGTACTGTGTTAAGTAAGCATCAGTAAGTAAAATGTATTGCTATATTATGGATAAGTTAGTAAATGTATAAGTACTGTGTTAAGTATAAGTGAACTATAGAGGTTATATATAAGTATGTAAAAGCAGCATAATGTGTAAGTATAAAATAAGCAAGCATAATGCACAAAAGATGTGATAAGCAGCTATTATTGAACAAATTGGAAGATTTGAGAGTTCCTGCATGATGCCCAAAGAGGTCATGCATATTTTAAACAATAAGAAGCTTCTGCATAATCACAATGATTTGTTGTACAGAAGTGCTGAGTTCCCGCACATAAAAACAACCACATGCCGGAGTGACAGGAGGCTTTTTCCCTGACATCCTAATGCCCAGGTACTTTGAATTTTGAATATACCTTTATTCTTGTTGCTACAATATTTTTTGGAGAAGCAAAAGCATAAAAAAGACACAGGAGTAGAGAAGACGGGATAAAGGAAGTGGAACAAGTCCTTATCTCTGTATTATTAATAAGAACTTTGGTTATCTTTTAGTCTCTTAGCCAAAAAACCCCAACAACCTTTACATTCCTAAGGCCTGTGAGAGGTAGAATCTGGGCTATAATTCCCATGACACTCTTGCCCAATGTCTTTCCTCTCTTTCAGTATTTCTAGTTAACTTTTATTCAGAGGTTCTTTATTTCTCCTACCAAATACAATATTTTTTCCAGTTCTCTTTCCCGTAGATTTTGAAATACCGCTGATCACTTAACATCTAAATATTTTTGACACAAACATTTCTTTTCACAAGCCTCCTTGTCTTCATTTCTCTTATCTGTATGACTACTTTTTTGCATCTTCTCCTTGTACTTGTACTGCTGTAGTTGAAGTTACAGCTTTAAATAAAATTTATTCCCTAAACTGACCATCATAAATAGTCACTCCTGGCCCAGTGTTTTTTAAAACTTCAAACTGGTAGAAGAAGAGAGGAAAGAAGAGAAGGTATTATGCCTACTCCTTCATTTTTGGAACTTATATTACTTATAAAACCTCCTTTTACATATTCTGTTTAGTGTATACATTTCATAGAAGACAAAAAATGGCCAGCACGGAAAACAATTTCATTCGCTGACATTTCTCCTTAAAAAGTTATTTATTGTTCTTAGTAGAATAATTTTTATAAAGCATGAAATGATTTTGTCTAGCTTGTTGATAAATGGAATAATTTATTCTGGTTTTATATTCTGAAAAAGCTTCAAGTCCCCAGTTTAGCAAGTTTCACTTCTGATAAGAACGTTATCTTTAATACAGTACTTTCCAACTCTGATAAAAATGTTATTACAATATTTTACAGTATTTTTCAAGATATGATCCTTAATTCTAACTCAATTCTACTCTCAGCCTTATCAGACAAAGAAAACCAGTAATTAGAAAGGCAAAGGTCAGAGATGTGCATGCTCACAGTCTTAATTTGGAAGTTTCTTTATAACCTTATAGAAATTGCAGTATCAGTGAAACAAAACAAAAAATTTGGTTTTGACCTCATAAAATGACCAGATAAACAACTAGAAAATAAATTGCTGAATTTATATCTGGCTTACACTGCCAAAAAATAAGTGTTTCTATAGCAGGCTTACACTACCAAAACAATATGGGCAATTCAGCTCCAGATTACAGACACAAACATGGAATTGCCTTTTAACAACGGAACAGTTACTACAGTATTTATTCAGCTGTCTACACAGAGACATAAAATGCAATTTGAGATTCTGTAAGGTGGCAAAGGACTCATAGAAAACTCTGAGTTTCTACAGGAGATGCTGCAGGCTGTGGGAGTTTTTCTCTAACAGTCTGACTACCTTTGGATGCCGTGCTGAGAAAATGGACTCAATGTGTCTGTTTCACGTGACATAGATTTCTGTACTAATTATATTTTGACTGCACAAAGTGACGTCCTGGATTCTTACTCTTCAAATAGATGCTTGCATGAAAATGACTGTATGCATGTGTTAAAAATCTGAAACTCAACTATGAACATAAAGTCAATTAGGTGAAATTAATCTTAACTAATTTATGGCTAGGTATCTCACCAACTGGAGTGACTTATGGATTTAATAATGTACTTATATATATTTAATATCATTCGATTGGCTGCAGTGTAGCTGATATACCCAGAGGGGACTAGTAGATAAAAAAAATTGTAAAAAAATTATATTCTTCTATGGTGGCAGTTGCACCTCAGTCAGAATATCCTAGCAAATCTAATTTCCAAAATTTAGGCAATGGATTAAACTACTCTAGCTCCTTCATGATGAATCTGCTGTGATAGTTACCTCTGTATGGTGATGTATTCACTCCCAAAACTACTAGTAATGAAAAAAGGTTTTAATGAAGTCCATTTTAGAGAATTCCTTGAAAATAAAGAAAGCAAGTGGTACTTCAGAAGAGTCATTGACTAGAGAGAAAGAACCTAGAATAAAGACTGCTTCTTGGCTGCAGTTTGGGAAATACATCCCACTTTGAAATTTTGAAAAATGAATGCACTAGCTGTATGCACTAGCATATGCAAAAAAAAAAAAAAGTTGTAGAAGTGTAGAAAAAGTAAGGTGGAATCCTATGGGATGGACAGTCGCTTATTCTGTCCATCTATCTGTGAAAACACTGTCCATGACTGGAAGAGCACTCAACTTCTATCCTGTCTTCCAATTAGGTATATGCACAAAAAAGGTAAAATAAAGGGTAGAAAAGAAAAGTGGAATAAAACAGATGGTGTCATCAGTGCAAAAATTTTGGTGATACTACCTAAGTAATTAGTTATAGATGAAAGGATTTCTGAATTCATGCAGACACTCCTGGAGATTTTGCTTATTTGTGATGTTTGAATACCTGGAATATTAAAAGATGGATTGAATTATCCTTTATTAATTCATGTCTTCAAAATGCTGAGAAGTTAACGTTTCTCTTATTATATTTGTAGTAAACATTACATGGTTGCCTGATAGCGCTGATCTCAAAATGAAATTTAAACGATGTTGCTTCAGGGTGAATCCACTCTTCTAATAGCTTTCATTATTAACAATTCTGTATTTACTATTGTATTGGGTAACTCTAACCAACAACCAGGTTAGAGCAAAAAATAAATTCCCAAAGGATATATGAAATTACTTTTTGAGTTGCGGTTTTCAGAGGAGATTTCATTTGCTTGTATATAAAGTCTTAAGGAGTTTCAGCATTTCAAGTATCATATTTCTGTAGTAAGTCATCACCTAGAGAAGATTCATTTTGCTTCATGATTGTCTTCTGAAATATGAGCATCTAATCTGAACCCTTTAAGGGGTCCTTCTATCTCACTCCTTGATAGTTTTGGTGTAGTTATCCTATTCTCAGTTAAGTGAGAATTATATCTTGAGCATGTAACATGTCTTGTCAAACAATTCACAAATGAAGCTTTCACTCCCAACCTCCACCACCAAAGAAAGAATTTTTTCAGGAATCCTGAGACAGGTGTTGGTCATAACAGTAAGAGAAAGATTGGAAACATGAGATGAAAACGAATAAAGGAAGAAGGATTATTGAGTATTCTGTGCTGGTTTTTTAACATCTAAAAAAAATATATTCATATCTGTTGTGGGGAAAATATTCCTTTATACATCAATATATCCAATTCCTTAGGATAGCCACAACTACAGAAAAGTCAGTGCAAGAAATTTAATTCTATCATAAACATTTATCTTCCTCCTGAACAATTCCTATTAGCCATGCTTTATTTTAGTATTTATGAATTCAACCCATCTAGATATTAATCTGCTTGACAGTGCTAATAACCTGTTTTGCAAAATCTTGCTTGTGTGCCCTATAACCTGTTATCAAACAAATCCCTCTTGCCAGAAGGGAAAATAGCGAGACAGTTCCAAAGACTGTGATGATAGAAGACTTTGTGATGATCATTTACTCTTATACCCTGTAGAACACAGATGATAAGATAAAGTTAATTAATTTCCACTTCAAGCCCCATGCTTTGTGTAATTTATTTTTTAAAACAAACAAACATTTGTTCTCAATGCATAGTGTGCACTAGTGGAAAAACTAATCATTACCCTTGACAACTTGGTCCATTTGCAACTTGCTCTTACTCTGCTTTAACATCTATTAATTTTTCCCTGTTTTAGCTAGCTAATCAACATAAGCTTGCTTTGCTTTGGTTAATTAAAACTTGACTTTTTTTCCCCTTAATTTCTGTCCATAAGCTTTGTGCCATATTCATCTTTTATCCACTTTGTTTTGCGAAGAGCTTGTTACATCATACTAAGGCATAACAGTAATAACAGTATTTTAAGTACAAATCAGTAGAATTTCTTTCATTATTCTTCAGATTAATTTCAGAAGTAAAAAAGAATGTATGGGCAGGCTTTGATATCACTTTGAATTAAATGTAGTTAAGAAATCATGCTTTCCATAACTAACAGTAACAAAAGGGAAAAATATGAGTGATGTCATAACCAGCTATGCTTGACACTCTCATCTGCCCCAGTAAATAGCTATTTGATAAAAAACAATTTTGACTACAAATACAGATCAATGTTAAAAGTCATACTTCTAAATTTCAGGTGACACTTTACTGAAAACAACCCCTCATGCCTTTGTCAGTCTTCATTGATATTTTAAAGCTTTTCCTTTTTTTCATATACTGATATTATTTCCACATGTGTTGTTATATTTGTCTGGGTTTAAGGGGGTTAGGTTTTTGTATATCACGATTAAAATGTTCGTTTTTGGTACCCAGGTGAAGATTTGACTACATCAAGTTAACAGATACAAGAGGTAAAGCTGAAGAAAGTTAGTAATCCCTTTTAGATTATTATGAAAAAAGGGAGTGGTGAACAGAGAAGGAAACAAGGACTTAAAAGGAGGGAAAATAAAGATTATGGACCCAAACCCACTTCACTGTTAGGTCATTTGAACCTCTAGAAAACAGGAATCATAACAAATATCATTCAGTCATTCACTGATGTCTTGTAATAGAGAGGCAAAAGCAATCTAGAGATAACTAGGCACAGTTGAAAAAATTAAAGGGTTTTCTTAATGGCTTGGCTAGCACTTTCGTGAAATGGGTGAGGGGTGAGGGAGGGGAAGTAGCTTTTTTAGATGGATACAGAGTAATTTTTTGCACAAATTCAGGATTATGAGGAACAAGACCAAATGGCAGGGTTCAATGTGGCCATTAGATAAAAAAAAAAGAAAAACAAACAGGATTACATGATATCCTCATGAACCCCACACTTTGGGAAAAGAGATGCAAAGTGCCAAGGCACCTGAAACTTCACCTAATGGGGTGTCTGTGCAGGACAGTAGATCTTGACGTAGACTTTGACTCTTTCTATGTACTACATGAAGATATAGTAGATCGTGTATTTGCATCCTGCCAAATTATTAATACAGTGTGCCTCCTCTAAATAAAGAAAGAAAAGTTTTCTGTATATTAGTGCAAGTTCCAAGAAGACAGCTATTGCTTCAATAATAGCAGTGAAAATTCAAAGAAAAAATATCAGTTTCAAATAACAGCTTAATGATGAAGAGCTTGTGGGGACAGTGTTTATTTCACCTCTCTCTCTCCATACCAATAATGACAAAGTAATTAAGGATTTGCACATCTTATTCTCCACTTACTTCCTGTCTTGAAATGGGCATCTTTTAACACTCCTAAATATTGTGCTAGAACATAATTAATAAGAATTTGACACAATTTATTTCAGAATTGTTGTAAATTGGAAATGCCTAATGCTATTTTTATACCTAATTTCACAGACAATTCCTGATTGCTCTTTCTTTTAGAAACAGGTTTTAGCATGGGCTATTTTTTTTCCTAGTGTAAAAGCAGAAATTAGGGTTTTAAAAAATTAGAACAATTGTGTAGAATACCATTAGCCAGTGTAAGAGATAGCTATAATTTTTTTAATCTAACCTAGATTATAATAGAACATGAAATATTATATGAACATTGTAATAGACACAATAATACCTTACTCTTTCACTTTTTAAAAGTAGCACATGAAGAGGGAGCAAATTAATTGTATTTCACTAGACTTAGCTGAATAGTTTTTGCAAAATTAAATTAATAGAAAAAATCCCTCTTTTCACTTATTTAAAATAATATACTTGGACTCCAATGACATTTTGTTTTAAATCTAGGCTATTTTTAATAGCAGTTATAACCATCAAAAATAGGGTTTTTTTTCAGAAATGAGATATTGGAATTGGTTAATTATTTTATCATGTAACCTGCAATAATGTATTTCTTTATCAACTGGCAAACAAAAGTAAAAAAAAAAAATCTATTATTTGGATATTTATAATTCATATAAAATTTTTGAGAAATAAGCTACTTGCATGAATAATTAATAAGAAATAAAATATTATAACCTGAAATTTTATAAGAAATTAAATAAGACAAAATATTAAGAAAATACACAAGAAAGCTAATCTCTAACAACTAAACATCCAGAAATTTATGCAATAATAACATTGGCCACAGAAAATTATCTATTTGTCTTTGAATGAGGTCAGTGCCTTATTCAATGGAATTCTGTGTATCTGTCTGGTAATTGAATAGCTTGTCCACTGCTTCAGATTCCCCATTACAACATATCTGTACTTGGATCAACTGGATACTGAGTTGTCCTTTTGACATACATTTTCTCTGATAGATGTGCTATCAGAATTGAAATAGATAAGAAACCTCATAGGTTAAGTATTGTTTAAAAATTCTCTTGAGAATCATTAATTCTGTATTTGACTTTAAGTTTCCCCATGACAAAAATTTGTGGAATGAAATTTAGATATATTACTAGACTGTATTGAATGAATAGCACCAGTTTAAATGACAAAAACGTGTCAGTGTCCTAACAAACCTTTTAATTCTGAGTAATTTGTTGGTAGAAAAAGTAATTTGTTGGTGCTACAAAAGTTATAAAATAAAGAACACAATGGAATTGTTACCTCCATAATTGGTTAATTTTTAATCAATTATGACCTTAAAATAATCGTGTCATTACTACATATCTCTGTACTGTGGAACCTTTAAAATATTTAGTCTTATTTTTATTCAGAGTTTTTCATATTACCTGTGGGGGCTATTAGCATTTTCTTTTTTAATGTACATTCCCTGGAAATAACTTCCTTTCTGTTTAATTAAATAACTACTTACCCTGAAGTCATCTCACTTTTATCATAGTTTCACCTCAAGAGTACATTGCACTGAGGTGGGGAAGTCTTCTGCCATCTTTTGCTGCACTCATTCAAGTAAAAATGAAAGATGGATGAACTAATTTATTCACTAGGGAGAAACAGGCACTATTTTGGTGTTTTGCCTTCCTGTCAACAAATAAAATTAAGTAGTATTAAGAATGGTAATAAGATAGGAAAAAAAAAGCCAGAAATTTATAAAACATGAACAATGGTAAACAGAAAATTTTGTTTTTTGCTTTGATCCAAGTAAACACTAATTTTTCATCCAAGTATTTTTGGATATTCCCTGCTATGATGACATTTTATTGGGATTTGCAGCAGTGGCACTGCACAAGATTTATTTTTGGTTTTGTTTCCATGCTGTGATGATCCATGAAAGACTTCCTATAAGGATGTCATATCATTCCAAGACAATTTCGGATGTTCTAAGTAATATTAAATTAATCAAGATACAAAAGTAATATTTCAAAGTATAATACTTAACTTTTAAATATAAAAATTTACTGGTTTCTGTTTTAGTAAAATGAGCATGGTTACAATAAAATTTATGAAACTACATATCTAGAATTGTGGAAAATGTTTTTTCAGAACAGGAAAAATGTTTGTGAGGAAAGAGTAACCCTTTGAAGGTTTTGCATGTACCTTTGCATTTGCTGCAAGTATTATTTGAAATGTTATCTGTCTTCAGCTGTCTTATTCATAAATGCAACATTTAGTTCTCTCACCTACCAATTGCAAAAGTGATTTTTTTTTTCCCAGGTTCTAACTGTCAGAGACCAAAAAACCCGTGGCTGCAAATGTTTAAGACTGTGACACACTGAATACAGTTAAATTTAAAATATTTCTAAAGAAATTAAGGTGGACTTTCCTGGGAAAATGAATTCTATAACAATACTCATGAAAATGAGGAATAATAGTGAAACTTTTTTCATAACACTACGTAGTACAGGTAACTCACCCACTTCCAAAAGAATTTATGAAGTATATTTAAGTATCAAGAGTGAAATCTATACATCTAAATGTAATAATGTAAAACATTAAAACCCTGTTCTAAAACTCAGTTAAATTCTCTATTTATTGAATGTAGATTAAAAGAGTTAAGAACATGCATGTAAAATGACTTGCACTTAGCTTAACATCTGCAGATATCTGCATTTTTCTCATATATTTTGACAGACTCTTACTGCTTAGATGTCTAATTTTTTGAGATTACTAACTTTATTAATGTTTACCAAATTTACCAAAACAAAGAAATGCAACATGCAAAAAAAACCCAAACAAACCAACCCCAAAATTAAAAAAAAGAAAGTTTGTATTTCAAATCAGTGTTATTTTGGTGCATATAATTTGATCGGTTAAGATGAAATAATTTCTATCAAGATTAATCTATAGAACAAAATGTTCAATGTAGTGACAGCTGCATGCTCACCGTGCTTCAATTTTCTTTCTTCTCATTGTGGGCTATTCACTAAATTACTAATTTAATTATGCAAATCGGTGGGCTTAGACTTCAATAGCAAACCTTTCAAGATGGTTTTCAGGTTCAAAACAACAACAGCTTTTCAACAGGCTCCTCTTAATCATGATCCTGATTATATTTTGCTGAAATCTCCACTCAGCATTCTCCACTCCTGTAAAAACATGTTTTCTACACATCTATTTTCGATATCTGTGTTTTCTCTCATTCCATCTTCTCAGTGTCTCAATTTCTCTACAAAATAGACTTGATTTTCAATTCGCATTCTACTTCACCTTTGACACCTTGTTCTCACCTTCTCACCAGAATGTTTTTCTAGTATTAATCAACTCCTACTTTATTATTATTATTATGGGATAAGGTCTTAAGGTTGAAGGTACATTGTAAATTACTGTGATTATCATAAAGTATTTAAAAGTTTTCAAGAAATGCCTGCTAATCAGACTCCTCTTATATCCTCTACTTTTTTTCTTGTCTCCTACTTCACTGCATATCACTGAATTTAAATCTTTTGTAACTACCATTTCTTTACCTAATTCTATGTATGGTCTTCTATGTTTCTGCTATAAATATTAATGCAACCATTGAGAAAAATCCAGACTGAAATGAATGTGGGCTATAAATAAATAATCTAAAACCAGCCATATAAGAAAAGTAATCTGAGACACTTATATAGGTTCCAGCTATAAGCAATACAGAAAGATTAATATCTTCAAAAAGCATCAATTTCCCCACTGCTGTTGCCTGGATTTTCTGCCTGGAATGCCCTAGACCTCTCATTACCTCAGGTAATTGTTTACTGAATTTTCCTTTTAAAATCAATATTTTTAATCCTTAGCAGTGTGTTTACTTCATGAATTTAATTTTTGAACAGGAAAGAGACTACGTTTCTTTTCTTTGTCCTTGTAAAAATGTATGTGGCCTATGTACATACAGTTTACACAATAGAAACCAAAAAAATCAATATTGAAAGAAGGGGTGAGGGGGGGTTATCCCTCGCAGGGACTTTCCAGTCTTTGAATTTCAGTTTGATTAGTTTTCTAAATCTCTAAACCTACTTCTAATGAGAGCCAGGTTACTCTGCCAATATAATAACCTATAACTGCAAGGTTATTATGATCCATTAATGAATCTATAAAGTAAAATAATATCAACAGAATATAAAAATAACGTATTTTCATATGTAACTGTCAGAGTGCTACATTAAAGCTTCCAAATCAAACCACTCTGTTTACAGGTAGAGTGACTGGTGCAAAGAATTTGTAGCCTAAGCAGGATGTAGTGGTTCAGAAACACAGTTATTGTAAACAGGCTGGCAGATGTGAACATCAATCAATGCCTAAGGAAGGAATGAAGGATGAACTAAGTCCAGTTTTACTGCATTATCCTTGTCAGGAAAAAGAATGCTTTCTAAATCTCTATGAAAAAATCTCACTTTTTTCCTAAGACAGTTTTTTTCAGGAAAAACTTGTCTTATCTCAGATAGTTCAGGGCAGCAAGACCAGCAAAGTGTCTGGAATACAAGACCTAAAAGGACCAGCTGAGGGACTTAGGGCTGTTTAGACTGAAGGAGAGGAAGCTCAGGAGCAACCTTGTCACTCTCCACAACTCCTAGAAAGGAGGGTATAGCCAGGTGAGGGTTGGGCTCTGCTGCCAGGGAACCAGGACGAGAGGACATAGCCTTAAACTGCATCAGGGTAGGTCTAGGGTGGCCATTAGGAAGAAGTTCTTTGCAGGAAATGTTTGGGTGTGTGCTTGTCTTGTCTGTTTGTCTTTCTAAAAGATTGAAACTGGACTAATTATTGTTTGAGCTCTTTTTCCTCCCTCATTTGAAAGGGTAGGAAATATAAACTTGGTCACAACATGAATAGTAGTCTAGATCAGTGGTCTCCCAAACTTATCATCCATCCTTGTCAGTGAAACCTTTCTGCTTGTATGCCCTCAACATGTGTCTTTATTTATAAATTATACGTGTATTATGTGCTACTGAAGTGTTAATATTTTCTCCCTAAACCACAATGAGTTAGGCTCTGCACCCTTGCTCTCACTCCAGCTTGCAGCCCACTTGTCTAGGTGGGGTTGAGGAAGGTAACAAAATATCTTCAGTGAATTTGGATTGAATTTTTTTTCAGGACTGAGGAGGGGGTAGGAGGGGAAGTTTGGAATGAATTAACAAAATAAACAAAAAGTGTAATTTATTTTATAATTTTATTATTTGTTTCTTCAAGAGCCCTCTAAAATCCATTTAACATAATTGAGTCTTCAAATTCTGTGTAAGAAGAAGGTCAAAAATAAATATCTTTGAATACTTTCCCAATCAAAATAACTAAATAGATTTCATCAATTTAATCTTGAAAAGATACATTTACTGTAGTCTATCACATTCCCACAACAGGAGTTTCATTGACAAATATTATCATTTCTGCTGAAGAATTTTCATTCTTTGTGCCATTTATCCAGAAACATAATTGCTTTCCTTTCTTATCCACAAAACACTTAAAGTATTTCTGCACATCTCCAGAAAAGTAAATTTGAAGTTAAAATTATTTTCTGCATTGATATCCTACTAATAATGGCAGTCTAAGATTAAGACTTCTAAGATTATCAAGAATTCTTTGGTAAAAGCTCTTGTGTTGCCTTCAGTTCCCTCAAACTCCATGCAGTCTCAGCAGAAGAGAGGGCTTTTGTTAACATCAGTGATCCTATTTTGTAGAGTAAGATTTCTCGATACAGGTAATCAAATTATCAGTATATTTGGTTTTGGACAGAACTACAGATCTAATAACCAGGAGAGGAAAGTGATCACTCTACCATAAAGAGCTAAAATAACATATTAAAGATAGCAAAAAAAAAAAACAACAACAAAAAAGAAAATGCAAACAAAAATTAGGAGATGAGGCTACAATTAGGGAACTATAATTGTTCATTAAAGTCAAAGTATCTCAAATATTATACTACATAAAAATTATAGTGCTTACCCCTCATATATGTTTAGTTAGATAATCACCAGTCTGCTTTTTGTGAGGTTTCACACAATTCAGAATCTGAAAATATTTATAGATGTATTTGTTTTAATAGATATGTTATCACAAATTTGGCTGATAGCATGCTAGGCTTCACTAAGTCCTTTCAGACTATCAGACAAAAGTCAAAATTAGTACTAAACTATTTTATAGCGTCAGTAATTTTGAACGAGGTGATACTCTGTTTCTGAATCTATTTGGCAACAATGAAACAAATACATTTTAATCCAAAATAAATATTAATAAAAGATAAAAAAGCATATTTTAAAATATATGTGTTCTGTATGCTAGTCTGATTTTTTTTTTTTCTTAATTTTCCTCTTCAGCCAAGCTCTCTGTCTGCAGACTATTTGGGACTGAGAATCTTCATATTATACTTATGTTCTTAAGAATTTACATGATCTTACATGTCCCAATGAACGATGTTGTGTTTTTGCTTGAGAGTGACTTTTATTTCAAATTTCACTCTATTTATAACAAATCATCTTGTTTTCATATTTTTTTATTTGGTTAGGAGTTATTTTTTTACTTAAGCTCAAATTCAGACATAAATGAGAACATTATACGACCAGATTATTATTTTTGTGAATATAATTGTAATTTAAGTGCATATATTGTATGCTAATAAGTTTAATGATAATACTATCAAATTTATGAATTTATAAAATAAATATAAATGTATAGATGTTCAGAAAATAATTTCATCTAAGGGTATTTCATGAACATGAGGCAGCACATCTTGTCTAGGCATTCAGTTGTAATTTTACAATATTGAGTTGCAGGAAAAAAATCACAAAACCAAATGAAAGAGGAAATCTTATAAAATAAGAGGAAAAATTCCAGCAAAAGGGTTTTACATTTCATATTCTCTTAATTGACTATGTAACTCCTTCCTGTATATCTCATTGGAAAGTTTTATGTGACTTATTAGGAGACATTAAAATGGAATTGCTGGTATCCACACCCAAGAGGCTGTCCTGAAAACAATTACTAGAACAAGCAGTCGTTACCTAGCCTCAAAATCGTAGCATTCTGAAAACAGCTATAATTTTGATTGATATTTTTCTCAGGGATCTAAGTGTTCTTTTACTTCACATACCAAACAGCAAAAGATTCTGGATAAAGACTCAAGCCTCAAATGTATTCAGACATAAAACTTTGACTTAGGCACATCAAACAATATGCCAGGCATTCTTAGAATAAGCTTAACAAACAGAGCTTCAGACAACATACAGCAGTGTTTAAATGTAATTTAATTTTCTTTTCTTATTGAGGAGTCAAATTACTCATCTGAAAGTAGATAGGGTTTTGATTCCTACTTCTGAGTGGGAAATATTGTGTCCCTATATTTCTTTAGATCCATTAGTCATTTGTACAGTACACTGTGGAAGTCCCAACCAAAAGTGCTCAATTATCTTCATGAATCCTATGGGTAGTTAGAAGCCCAGTCTATGATTTAATCTTTCAATTTTAGGATAACTGCATAAAATAGGCATATCCTGTTTACAATTGCAACTCCACTGTCTTTGGTACTGGCCCATCACTTTCTTTCCCTTCTCTTTCCAAAATTAATGTGCATAGCATATTGTATTTTTTTGCTTTTGTATAAATTTTCACATTGAATAGTTAAGTTTAAAAGAATTATCCAAATTCCCATTACACTAAAAGGAAATGAAGAGGTGCAGGAGGAATGTAAATTATCTAATGATTATCTAATGATGAATTGCCGCATAGTGATCACACTTCCTTCCATAAATTATAAAATGAAACTAGATAACTATTAAGACAGAAAGCTGTTAGA
Source organism: Lanius collurio (assembly GCA_020086605.1). Taxonomy (NCBI): domain Eukaryota; kingdom Metazoa; phylum Chordata; class Aves; order Passeriformes; family Laniidae; genus Lanius; species Lanius collurio. The sequence goes on from JACBWW010000048.1 coordinate 4,940,697, forward strand.
ATTTTAACATACAACCATGAATCCTATCTATTTTGTTTGAAAATAAAAAATATACTGGTGATATGTATTGTGAAATTTATCATTAATTGATATGTGAAATTTTAGGTTTATTGTGGCAGATAATGAGCCTCACATAGCCACTTGCTCACTCTTCCCACAGCTGGGTGATAAAAAGATTCAGAAATGTAAAATTGAAAAAAACTTATGGATACATATGTAAGGGAAAATCTGTATGCTCAAGCAAACAAAATAAGGAATTAATTCACAGCTTCCATGGGGAGGCAGGTGTTTGGCCATCTTCAGGGAAGCCACTACCTCCATCACACATAACAATTGCCTGTGAAGATAAATTTCACAAATCACCAAAAAGAAAAAAGAAAAGAAGCTATGGGTTCTCATCCATAGACTGCAAGTTTTTCAAGAGTATAACTGTTTAAAAATACTAAGTTCTTATGGCATTTCTGACCATTTTGTGTTAATTGTTTATTGTTTGTGTTGGGTTGATTTTGTCTGGCTGTTAGATCTCCACCCAGCTGCTCTCTCACTCAACAAGACAAGGAGGAAAAAAAAAAAGATGAAAAACTTGCTGGTCAACAGAACGTAAGATCACTTGCCAAGAACACTCTGGGGTAATACAGACTTGCCTTGGGAAAAAAAAAAAAAAATAGAATCTAACGCCAATTAAATTAGACTTGGAAGGTGAGAGAAAAAGAAATTACAACAGATTTCCCTCAACTTTACTCATTTACCTCCATGTCCCCTGCTTTGAGAGGCCCAGAGGAAATAAGAAAGGGATGGCTGTTGTCAGTTCATAACTCTTGCTCTTTGCCACTCTTTACTTCTCACACCTTTCCCCTTCTTCAGTGAAGGGCCCTTTGGATGAGCAGTGGTTCTGCAGGATAAACCTGAAGAATAAGTCTCCATTGGCTGTAGTTCCTGCCAGAAAATCTCACTCCTTTGTGTCTCTCCATGGGTTGCAGCTTCCTTCAAGAAATATCTCTGTGATCCACCACGGTCTTCTCTGTGAGCTCTAGGGGAACCTTTGATCCAGAACCTAGAGCCCCTCCTCCTTCTTCTCTGATCTTCTCATATGGTTGCTTCTATTTATTTTTTGTCTTCATGTCTCACTGTTTATGCAGTGATTTTATACTTTTACTTATTTTGCCCATTCCTAAATAAATCTTCCCACTCAGAGCCATGACTCCAGGACCCAATCATTCCTGGTATTCTGTCTCCTGGAACCAGCTGGAATGGTTTGTGTGCAGCACAGGTCAGCCCCAGACTCTTCTCACAGAGCCCACCTTTGCTACCAAAACCTTGCCCCCTACACTCAATTCAACTGTACATCAGTACACTTAAATAATTAGATCAGTTCTGAGTGCAAAAGCAAAGGTTCACTATTAGTTGGCCATTCTGATCAGAGAGGTTGTTTTCCCAGGTAGAGGTAATTTGAAAAATGTAGAATAAATAAGAACACCACAGCCAACAATAGGTGAAGGCTTACAGATGTGAGACTGTGATTTGTGATAAAGGACAGGACGGAGTTTTCAATCAGTATTTTCCTACTCTTTTCAATCAATTTAATAAAAGTGACAGAAATAAAGGAGGATAAGGTTCAAAATGAAAAAAATCCCACCTCAAGTAATTTCCTTTGCACAATGGAAGTCCTTTTTCTTCTTTAGAAATGTATAAAGTGGATGATGACTTTTTGAAGTTACTCATCTCTCTAAGTGGTACCTTACTCTCATATCTTCTATGATAGTGGCTAATCAAAACAGTATCCAAAAGGCACTCATACAATAAAGCAGCAGAAAGAGCAAGTATTCTTTATAAATAGCATGCTTAAGATGCTTGTAGATGGTATGATAAGAAAAATAGCAGAGTGACTGAAAGCAGGTGGAAGAACAGATATGTGCTAAATAATCAAGTGCTAATGCTAAATAAACAGTTTGAGGTGCCTAGTGACACAAAATACACATCTAGTGCCATCACAGGCAAAGGATATCTGAGTGAAAGTGGCAGATATGGCACAGAATCTGAGAGACCTTAATATACTTACTTAGGAGCAGCACCTGGAAGTTGAGCAAAATATCCCAGAACATTACAGATGGCACAAGACACCAATGTACAAATAACTGACCTACCAATGCATAAATAACTGAACTTGGAATATTCGCTCAAAATGTGCATGGCCAGGAAACACGATGTGCTTGCTAAATACTGCTGCTTGTGGGAAAGTGTTCTGCATTTTGCAGAGAAAGTGTCATTTTCTCAATCCTGTTGTAGGATAAGCCTAAAGCAAAGTTCTCCATACCCCTGAACTATTAAAATAGTAGTTGTGTCCAGTCTTCAGAGATGCAGGAGGCATGAGCAGGACCTCTGTTTTCAGTAGTGTCTTCACTTCTGGCTCATATGATGGGACTAAATAGAGGAGGGCAAGAAGGGGATAAGGAAAGAGTAGAATATTTTGAGATTAATTATTAAAAAGTGTTCAGTGTTGAAGGGTGTTCAGAAAAACATGTTTATTAAAAAATTTTTAAGTGTCTAGGGCTGTGTTTTATGTATTGTATTGCTGATAGTAATCATGGTGTATGGTTCATTGACTGCCAGCTAATTTTATGTTATGATGGAGAGATGAATAAACTTCATCTGTCCTAATTTGAGTTAAAACAGGTGACTTGAGATGATGTTCCCTGCAATAAACATTGCAACAACAGGCTTGGTAGCCTTAACTCAGGTAAAAATAATTTAATTAAATTTAATTAATTCAAACAGAAGGATTACTTTGTATTTTGGATGATAATTATTTTAATATAATCTTTACACTTTCAGGAGAAGAAAATCAGGATAAATAATTACATTTAAGCAGAGGTATTGGGTAAGGTCTGATCCTAAGACTATTGAACTTGGTAGAAATAATCACACTCTTTTCAGCATCATTTCATTTAAAACATAATTACATATATTGTGATCCTTTTTTTTTTAAACCTTATTTCATGCCTGGGTGGAGGCTATAGAAGAATAACGCCCTTAATAAACTGTGAAGTAAAACCACTGGATTTTCTACAGGCAAATACTATATACAGAGTCCATGCAAGAACAATTTCCTAATGATAATTTTGATTTTTTTTAATGTACTACAATGCAGTTTTTTCATACATAAATCTTCTCATCATTACATTTCTTTTATGTTGCACAGTCCTTTTTATAATATTTGCAGTTGACACTAAAATTTGGGTGAAAGAAAGAAACAAACCAAAAAGCAAAACAGCAAAAAAAAGCCCCCAAAACCAATTCCTGTGGTTTCTTTCAAGTCACATATTACCACTTTTGCTACATTATTTAAATCCCAAGCAGGGGAGCAAATTCTTCATCAGTGTGGCATTCATGTATTTTTAATTCTTCTATTGATGTCTCATCTACAAATCTACTCTTTCACACTGTCCCTCTGTCTCATAAAACACAACATTTGAAATGTGATTCTTCCCTAAAGGTAAAAAAAAATCTGATATTTCTAGGCTATAACTTTTTGAAAAGATATTCCCCAAAAAATCCAAAGAGAGACAGAGATAAATTTAAAACTTGATCTTATTTTTTGTAATTTTTCCTAGGACATCTCTTGGAAAGAGCCATATGTCTCACCTTTAAATAGGCAGTTGAGAGTCTTAATTTATTTGGTTGGTTGGTTGGTTGGTTGGTTGGGTTTTTTTTAATATTTCTGAGGCAGATAGGTATTACAAATTTACTTATGTTGATCAGTGTTTGGGAAGCGTTGCTGTGCTTTTACAAGAAATGTAATTTTTCTGAATATCATCACTTTTATTCTAAGTAGCAATGAAATATATAAACAGCTGAATTTATGTTTCATACTTCCTTTATCCCTCTCCATTCAGATATTTAACAAATTTTCATATTTTAGTACCTTAAATACCTTGTAGAGCTTTCAGTATTACTTAAGCACATCACAGTATATATCTGCAGTATTTGTCAATTCTCCCCAAGGATTTAATAATTCAATAAAAGTAATATAAAGAAAATATTATTTTAAAAATCACTTTAAAACCATTCATCATATAAACCTGCATTTTCCCCACAACAACTTAAGTGTTAATCAAACATCTCAATTTTCTGAAAATACTGAAACGCACTAGCAAAGCTAATTATGCTTAACTGAAAGCTACCTTCCATAGGTTTTTAATTAGATACTTCTGCTTTACAAGCACAAAAATCTTGGACTGCATCCCAGTTCTGAGTTATGTGAAACTAGGGGAAAATGGGGATTTATTGTGATCAGTGTGATTAGATTGACAGCAGGTATTTCTTTTCTGTAAAGATTCTTCATAGCAGGTTTTCTGAAGCTGTCCAAGTAAAGGGAAGAGAAGGAGAGGGGACACTGCAGTGAGCATTGGATGTAACGGAGGGTCTGGAATGTCCAGAGCTGCAGTTGATGTATCACAGATGAGAGCCTCTGGTCAAGGACAGAGAGACAAACAAATGAAGTGAGTCCCATCATGGGAGTTTGCTATTGGCCAGCCAGCTGGGATAACAACAAATCAATCTTTAAGGAACCAAGGGACACCTCTTAATCAAACACCCTTTCCCTTATGGGAGAATTCACCTTGACAGGTGTTAACTACACGGTACAAACAGATCCAGGAGATTCCTAAAACGCTTGAGAAAAAAAATTAGTACAGGTATTCAGGGAGCCAACTCTCAGAGGCACATCCTCTGTAATTTGTGGCTTGTTGCCAGAGAGGGTCTCATGGATGAAGTGGTAGTTGCTGGACAGCAACCATAGAGTCATCAAGTTCCAAATCTCTGGTGCCTTGCCTGCACTCAGCTTGCTCCCGAGTGGACCAGGCACAGGTGAGTAGAGCAGGAAAATCAGCAGCTTTTATTCATGTGTGCATGACGAAGCCACCCTGGATCACTCCCTTAGGGTGCCACGCCACATCCTGGCCAGCTGCCATTGCTGGGAACTGGCCTGATACCGGCAGCTGCCCTGCCATGGAGGTCACTGGAACAGCCTGTGCAGAGCCTGGAGTCCCTGCCCTGAAGCAGAAGGGCATGGAATTGCAGCTGGTGAGGTGAGAGGCTGGGTGGGCAACAGGGGATGTGCATGGCAGGGATATGGCTCTCTGCCCCTGCTGCTGTCACGGGCTCTCTGAATTCATCAAAAACATAAAAATGAGTACTCCTATGGAATATTTAATTTGTCATCCTCAAAAGTCATGTTGTGAGATCGATTTTTGTGCATGCTAGAAATAGTTCCTTTGATGATTTCAACAGATAGTACCACTCAACGTTTCTAAAACTCATTCTAGATGCATGCAAGGGAGCACTGGCCCTCTGTAATCGCAGCTCTCTGGCCAGCAAAATATGTAGATTGTTGAGTTTCTCACCAAAGCATAATTAAATTATTGGTATACTCTATTTTTTTCCCAGTAAACAGCAGCTGCTATAAGAACCATATTTTGTTGGTTCACATGATAAGATGATTTTCTGCTGTTTATATCCACAGCACAGGAAACCATCACTTACTACCACAATGACTGCAAGTGATATAGCTACCATCAGTCATACATTCCAAAATTGCTGCACCTTTAAGAACCGATATTTGAAATTCTAAAATGCATTTTAATGCTACATCTCAGGTTTTCTCTGGTATGAAATGTTCCTTTCTGCTTCAGTGCTTTTAATCCAAGAAATGTACAGGATCCAAGCAGCATCCTCATGATGGTGAGGAATTAGACTTGTAAGAGCCACGTGGGGACAAAGAATAAAGTGCAGAAGCCACTTCTGCCTGAAATCACAGAAGTAACATTGCTGAACAGTTAGCAGAAATAAGCTAATGCACTGATCTACATATATCTGCTACAACCAGCTTGTTACTTTAAAAATGCAGCCAACAGGACAAGCATAGGTCTTTACAAATCTTTCATGCATGTTACACATGCAGAGCTAGATTATCCCCACTTTACTGCTGGCTCTGCATCTGTGCAACAGCCCTGTTGATCTCCCAGAGGACACAAAAGAAGAAGCTGTAATCTGCTGGTACTTTGGCAGCTGATAGTAACAGCATGTTCAAATGCAGTAATTAATTCCCTTCCTTATATAAAACAACTCATCTAAGGGGACAATAGTGGGTACAATGTTGCTGATTTGTGTAGGTGAATCATATTAATTTATTTTTTAGTCTCACTTTGCGGAATCGAGAACTTCCTGTTGCCAGAGGCAATAAATCAGATATGACAGACCAGTGACTTGGGCAAATATAGGCTTTTTTTTAAGTACTCCATGCCAAACTCTAAGAATTGTTGAGTCATCTGTGATTATGATAAAGTTTTATGTTAATAAAAAACCTGATCAACTACTAATTTATTTTTTTTTTTCATTACATAACAAGCCACTCTTCAGAGCTGTTTCTTTGGTCAATGCAGTTCCAGCAAAAATTAAAAAATATAGGCCTCCATACAAAGTGAACTTTAAAGGTTTTGGTGGGTTGTTTTTGGGTTTGTTTTTTTTCTTTTTTGGCTGCATTTTTGTAATTTCTTGAAATGTATTTGATCTGTTTAGTTTGTATAAGAAGCTTTCCGCAAAATTGAAAAACTTGCTGCTTTAGCTAATTTTTTAAAAAGTTGTTCTGGATTCTGCATCATGGTGACCTTTCCTCTCCCACAGTCAGTTTGTCAAAGATTCAAGATCTTACGTTTGCTGGGGTGTGTAGAGCTGTGAAGATGACAGAGTGAAATGTTTAATAGCTTATCAGTGTGGACAAATGAACAATTACAAGTTCATTTAATAATAATATATTGTCAGTACTTAGTATCTATTCCCAATAGCGATTTTTTTCCAGTTCTCTATATCAAAATATATTGGGGCCTGCTGTAAGATTTCTGAGGGATTTCTAAGCAAAATCCTTCCCTATCTAAAGGCCTTGAGGAAAGTATTTGAACAATATCTCTTACTCTCCTGTAACCACCATTCAAACTTCAGATGGTTAGTTGAGAGTCATCAGACAATAGGTTAATTTTCAAGATAGCCTTTTTTTTTTTTTTTTTTTTTGGATCGTTTCTTCACTACTAATAATCTAGCTTGATCTTCTCTACAACTTTGTATGGAAACTTTGAGTGCTATTATGCTTGGTTCTTACTTATACTGGTGACAACACAAATCTGACAAGTCAGTTACACATAATTTACTTCTTAACGTACATTTGATATACTGGTATTATTTAGTATAATTTAAATCATAGTTCCATGGTATATACTGCTATTGCAGCTACCACAAGAGGTCTACAGGGTAACAAATTAACATATACACTTAGTATATGGTTTATATTAATAACTTGTTTGTAAACACATTCACATACACATTTAGAGTTATATAAATACATAAAAATATCTTCCTTTTCTATCAGAATTTCATTCTATCCATAGCATTAAAACTCAACTTTTTTCATTTCCAAACTCAATTTTGTTTGATTCTCAAAACTCCCTGTAGAAATTCTGTCCACAGTGATAAAGCAGTAGGTAAGAAGCATCTCTTTTTCTGTTGTTTCTTCTTTTTTATTCCACTTTCACAGCTCTTGGAAGAGTACTATCACCTTAGGATGTCACACTTCTGTCTTGCAGAACCAGTTACAATACTTAGAATGTAGCTGGATGCTGTGATTGAGAGCTTGTGTTCTCCTCCATGTTATTTACAGTGCCCTTGTACCCCTTGATATGCTGTGTTTAGCAGCAAGCACAAACCAACCATAACATGAAGATTTACTTGTTACTGTCAATTTTTTTTTTTAAATTACAAAAATGTCAACACTTTCAAGCTTTTCACTCTTTAAAGCTTTCTGACACTTCTGTACACACAGAAGAACACAGCAAAGCTATTGTTATTACTTGTAATCCTTTGTTATAGCAAGTGCTCTTCTGAAGATCCATGTCTTGCACAGAAAGGATTTCAGAATATTTTTTTCTTTTACTTACATTTCATTAAATGCGGCTATGACATTTTTTTTTAAGCATAAAGCAAAGGAAGGCAATAGTAAGTCCTAATATTTTTTTTCCATGTAATGTTGTGGTTTTTCTCTGATATTTGTTGGCGCATCCAAAAAATATTACACCTAACAAGGAGATAGGTATCCCTCTTAGGGATGAAAACTGAGTTTCTGTTGGTTTTTTAGTTAATCTAATATTTTCTAAGCATGAATGGGGGACATGGTGCACTCACTCTACAGATGGTCTGTTAAGATATTACTACTTTAAGCAGTTGGCCAGAAGGTAGTGTTGCTGGAACAGAGTTGGCAGTCTTTTCTACTCATCCAATAAGTCATATGAATATTTATGTGGTACAAATGATGCATATGCATATATACATATACATATATATATATATATAACAGTAGCAAAATTTATTTAACTTGATAGAAAACTTAAGTTCTTCTGTATGTATCTTCCAGTTTCTTCTTTGCTGTGTCTTATGTTTCAGTTGACTACATAGAAATACTGACACGTTAAACAAAAATAACTTTTCACAGCTTATGCTCTCAACCAGCAAGATATTATCTTATGTACCTAAAAGTTCTCTTAGCATTGTTATTCACTTTTTACGAAGCATTGATTAGGTATGTATAATGAAATTACTAGCACTGATAATTTCAGCAGTAATTTAGAAGTGGTCTTGATTGCTGAATTCCCAAGGATATTATCTGTAACAGAAGATTTGATTTGATTAGTTGCACCTTACTTCTTTTAAATTATGTGAATATTAAGTAGATAAAAACAACCCAACTCCCTTTTTTTTCTCTTCTTTAAAGACAAACAAGTACTTGGTATATAATCCAGACAAATTCTGAGCAGAGGAGTTGGCCAAACATCACCATGAAGCTCCTGCATTGGCCCGTCTTTTACTTGGACTATTTTATTCTTTTTAAGTTTAGCATTACATGAGCAGAAGTGAGGAAATGGGCCATTCTTTCTTCCTAGCAGAGTCATGTAAGGGCATCAGACTTGCTATTTTTCAAGATAAAGACAACAATTACATACTTTCTTGAGGATGTGAGACAATTTATAGTAATGAGAATAATCTAATTGATTGGGAAGGATAGTCATGGATCAAATTTTTTGCTCTGATGGCAATGTACCCCACAGAGGTTGGCTTAAAGCAGAATAGGTAATGCTGTCAAATGGAACAGCTCTTGAAGAAAAAAATCTTATGTCACAGGCCTGTTGTAGAGCCTAGTTTTCAAATGGATCAGCTTCTTTTCTCCCCCCATTGTATATATATATATATATATATATGTACAGGAGTTTCAACAGATTTACAAGTACAGTCTCAAAGACAAGTTTATTACTATCATTTACTTAAAATTCAAGTTTCTGTTTTACATGATAAGAATTTCATCTATAATCCTCTGAATTTCTTAGCCTTAAGCACTGCTACTCTATCATCCTCCAGAGTTTAATATCAATAGGATATTATGGGATTTCAGGCTCTTAATTAGATTAGATTTCATTTAGCCACCTATAGCTAAGGAAGCTGAAACCAGAACGTGGAAAGTATACAGAAGGGAATTACTCTAACTCATTCACCCGATGAAAGATGAACAGCATATTGAAGCTCTGGACATAACAGACAACTAAAATTGCCAATATTTAGATCAAGCAATGTGCAGGTTAAACAGGCAGTGCATAACTAAATTTGACACTTCACAGATTAATCAATCAATCAAATTGTGGAGCTACATTTACTGGAGTTACCAGGAAAGCAGATATTTCNAAAAAAAACCCAACAGGCCTATAATTCCAAAATGCCAAAACCCCACACCACTAAAAAAAAAAAAAAAAAAAAAAAAGAAGAAGAAAATAACCATTATGTCATAATGCCAATACAATGTGTCAATGTGGCCATTTTAATACTATTCCATTACATTGTGAAATAAAATATTCCCAGGCACTGGAAAGGCAATCAGCTCCACAGTTAGTTGGTAAAATGGCTTCAAGTATGCTTTTGGACTTTGATGGCAATCAGTCTTCCCAAAAATTCCTAGGCATGGTACATGAACTATGATCATAGCCAGGCACCATTCCTAGCAGACAGTTTAAATTTGCCCACCTGATTTAGAGAGTGTGTTTGTATTACTACAGCTTTGGGCTCTTCCATGTCATCCATCAAGTTATGTATTTAATTTATTTTTGGAGATATATTTAATGTGAAAAATAGGAGTAAAACTATATACTTAAACCATAGAAGATAAACATCACTATAAAAAGCTGCAATAGATGCAAAAAGAAAAAGGGCATATACTCCCTTTAAAGTTGGACATAGATAAATGAGACACTGCAATAGAAGAAGTGCATATGCAAAGAATGGATGAAATGCTACACAGATAACAAAGGCAAAATAAATGAAACTTAGGACTAAAAGTAATGAAAAAATCAGGGAGTTCATGAAGAAATTTCATAGTGAAATGAAATATTGAAAAACACAGAGTTTACAAAAATACTACAAGAATAAAGGCAAAAAACCAAAGTCATAATAGGCATAAAAATTTGTAAAGAATTTCATATCATCAACAGAACTCACTAATTGGCTAGATGTGAAAAAAGATTCACTAAATATAGTATCTAGGAAAAAAAAAATCAGAAAGAATTTTCTAATGTCTCTGAGGCATAAAGAAAACTCTTAAACAAGACTGAGCACTCCAGAAGTTCATTTATCCAATAGTTAATTCTACAAGTATAAGCCCTCTTTTGCAAAGGGAAAAGTGACTTGAGGAGTAGACTAGCATTGCCATTTTTGGAACCTTTGATCAGGCAAGAGATTCAACAGAGGACAGATTTACTGACTTCTATAGCAGATAGGAGAAGGAAATAAAAAACAAGCAATCTCTCCTTACATACCAAAAGGATAAAGGATAAAAAAGGGATAAAGCAAACTTTCCATTAGGGTATAAGAAAGTCAGGGGAAGGGGAGATGTGTCCACAAGTTCAAATAACTCTCGAAACAAGAATAGCTTTGGTTTAAGGCTAAAGAAGTAAAGTAATAAAATAAAATCTAAGATAAAAAGGGAAATGGCATTGACGACTGAAATGTGACTAGCACAGTGAATTGTACAACAAATTAATGGAAAAAAGGTCGGTCATACTAAAATTGAAGTTAGAATTCACGTGTTCCTTTATCTGCAAAGAAAAATCGTTTACAATATTAGAGAATGAATGCCTTAGCCTGGAACTTGAATAAATGTGTTGTAAAAGGTAATTTTCAAATTTGACTACAGTATATGGGATACTATAAGGAAGAATGTTCTTAAACCAGAAGTCTAATAAACTTTTTTTTCTTTCATTCTATCTTCCACATGCAAAGATTTAAAAATACTAAGTAGGATGACAAAGTTTACATGTGATTTTACATATGTCAACTCAACAATAAAACCAAACATGATAAGCACATCAGTATCAGTGCCATATCAGAAGACAAAAACATACTTTCAGTTCTAGACCGCAGCAAGAAAAGAAGAATTAAAATTACTTACAAAGACTGGTTTGTGTAGAATGCTCTCAGCTGCTGGCAGTTTAAAGAGGAACTTTCAATACCATAGGTACCTCTAATAAATACCTGCATAAATATTGTACACAATTGTATCATACAAATTTTTTCTCCCTTAGAATATATTTTAAATATCTCAAGAAGTGATTTCAAGTTCTTATTAAAGGCATGAACATAGGTGATTTAAGCTTATGTCAGTTTATAATGATATTAAGAATGTGTTGACACATACCAAAGTAAAGGTGAAGAAAAATTATTCCTCATTCTAATTACAGGCAGCAATTAGAAAATGTAGGTAAAGATTCTCTGATACAAATTATGTATTTTTCCTACATTATTATTTTTATTCTCCTGAACTTGTTACTAGAAAATAGCCAAGCTCAGGAAAAGTAGCTGTGGAATATTTGATTTTCTCTTATCCATATTAGATTTCAGAACATAGGGATTTTGTGTGCTATGTGGATTTTCCCTGTCAGAAATGTAGGTGATTATGAACTTCATATGAGCACTATTAAATAAAATGCTTCATGGTTTAATCTTTAGCCCAGAGAGGAGGCAGCACAGCACTCCTCCCATCCACATGAATACATTCCTTTTCTTTCCTTCTCCAGGGTTATATTCATGCTGCCTTCTGGAACAGTCCTGCGCCTTTGCTAACACCAGTGTGAGCTCTGCCTCACAGAATGCCTATACCGAGGAACATACTAGTATTTAAACATGACAAATGACAGCATAAACAAGACAGCCCCATGAACTAGTCTTGGATAGACCTGATTTCTAACTCTCCTCCAATTTTTGTTTTGGACTACCTCAGCTGCCTCCTTTCAAAATCTGTCTGCAGATGGAGCTGAGTGTTAACAATACGGATGAGAGGAAAGTTTTGCCATTTGGTATCAGGGGCACCTAGTCTTTCATTGCTTATCTTATCTGCTGAAATACAAAGCCATCTACAGAAGTATCTGGTCACTGATTTCACCCAGGCTACTGCTACTTATAGTAGTTAGGTATCCTATGCAGCACCTTCTTGATTTAGTATCAGGTGGAACTGTACTCTTACTATCCCTAGATTACCTGAAGTTAGTCTGGTAGAAGGCTTCCCTGAAAAACTACATAGGTATGATAACTTTGTAGAGAAACATAGTATATAAACCTCTAGAGTATGTGCCAGTTTGCAAATTGCTAGTTAAGAAAGAAAATTTATTTCTTGAAAGTTGAGGATACAGTAGCAGGTATATGAGATATATAANAAGAAAATTTATTTCTTGAAAGTTGAGGATACAGTAGCAGGTATATGAGATATATAAAGAAGTTTAGCAGTACTGCACATTTAAGATTGAAACAAACAAAAATCACAAAAGATGAACCAATAAGCAAATAAAACAATGTGGAAAAAAAACACTGATACAAACATATGTTTGCATATTAAAAGTCAAGAAATAGAAATGTGCAAGTGTTTACATAGGTATATACAGAAATGAAGAAGGATGAAAAAATATTTGAGACTTTAGTAATAGAACTAAATGCACAATGCATAAAAGGATGCTGTGCTACATAACCTGTTTATTGGATAAAAAGAAAAAATAATTGCAAAGACAAGGCTAGCAGTCTCATTAGATTCAAGTGATTAGCTTTTGATTTTTGCTCCTTTCATCTTGGCAGAGTTCCAAGGTTAAATTACAATCTACAGAAGTAGCAAGATTCAATATTCTTTCTCAACATTATCTCCTGGATAGCAACTGCTTGAACTCAAATTCAGATTCCATAAGTCAGAATTGTTTTCCAGGACATGGACCACAAAGTACAAGAAAGATAGTAAAGAACCACAGATCCCAGGTTTCTTTGGCATAGAGAAGTGAAGGAAAAATGATTGGTTTAGTAAGTTTCCTAGGAAAAAAAATACTTTTGGAGCAACCATTTGGGAATGTAATAAGGCTTCCTGGGCACTAACCGTGAAACGGTTTAATAAAGTGAATAATTCTCTTTATCACCAGAAAAACAAACAAACAAACAAACAAACAAACAAACACTAAGCAAAAACCAAAACATCTGAAAATATTCTTTCTATTATTGTGTTAAATCAGTTGTGGAAAGACACTCCAAAATTGTACAGGAGTTCTCAGTAAAAAAAGAAAAAACAAACAAAAAAAAAAGTGTTTTTTTCACTCAAAAACTTTTTCAGATCAGCATAACTAGACATTCCTGACAAGTTATAAAATATGACCTCAAGAGAAAGGTCCTAAAAAATAAATATTTTCTATATATATATACACACACACACACACACCCCGAGTGGTAGAAATGCTAGCATGTATAAGTGGGGCTTAGAGTCATTGTTGTCAGCCCTCTGAAATCATTGGCTCAATGTGAAACATCTGCCACAAAAGAAACTGACAAAATGTTTGGGATCATCAGGAAAGGCAATGTGAATACAATAGAGGTCATCATCTTGCTGCTGTATAAAACCTTATTGGGTTGACATCTTAAAAATTGCACAGTTCTGCACTTTGAGCCTCAGGGAGAATACAGTAGAGTAAGAAAAGGTACAGAGAATAAAAGCCAGAATGATATAGGAGATGGAGCATCGGCTTTGAAAATGAAACATGAAAGCAATTAGGATACACTTCAGAGAACAGACAGACAAGGAAGTTAGTGGAGCTTTAAAAACTCATGAATGTGGCAAATAAATTAACAATACATTTTAAATACATAAAAGGAAATACCTCTGTGCAGAACAAGTAATGGAATTCTGTGAGACTGCTGTCATAGGAGACAATACCAACAGGTTCAAAATGGGATTTAACAGATTAATTAACAACAGGATGTCAGCAAAAACAGAGGGAGCAGCAAGGGATGCACCATCTTAGAATCCTAATAAAACTACAGAGGATTTGGGGAGATGGTAAGGGTCTGAAGGAAACAGCCAAGCTCTTCTACCTTCTTTTCATGGCCTGTGCCCTTGCTATTCCTGTGGACAAAATACAGGGGTAACTGAATTGCTGATTCCCTCCTGACTGGCCTTGAAGGTCTCAGGCACTTGACCAATCAGGGGGTGATGACCCCATCACAGGAGAGGGAATTGTAACAGCACACAGAGCACAATCCATAAAATCAAGCAGTTACACGTTCTAAATGGGACCTGGACAAGAACTGCTGCTGGATGGCAAAACCCATGATTTCACCAGTGGTCAAGGACCCCTCAGCCCTCATTTCCTTCCTCTGAGGATTGAGTGACCCATGTTCTATTTTGTGGTTTGAGTCTCCATTAAAAGATTGTTATATTGACACAGCAGGCCAAGTATTAAGACTTGATCTGATCTGTGGAGGGTTCAGGTGATCAGGAACGGTAAAGCTAAGCTGCGTTGTAAAATTTTGCGCTACACTACTTATAAAATTAGGCCACATTGATTCTGTTTATAAAAATCTGTGCTCTTCTGATCATAAGATTTCATGCTATGCTCATCAGAAAAATCTGTTAAAAAAAATTAACTGTAACTGCAACTTAGTGCTGTCATCATTCTGTTAATGATCCCCAAAAGAACTTATCTGTTCCCATAGTGTTGAGTGACAAGTCTATATGTTTTGAACACAAATTATCTTAATCTTGCCTTCAGGAACTAGAGAAATATTGAAATGGAACTAAATAAAATAGTACAACCATGGAAAGCTGTCATAAATTTCTTTTCAGTCTCCAAAGTTATTTGTATGTGTGATAAGTAATTTGAATGGAGAACAAACAAATGGTGAAATGCATCCTACTATTAAAAAAACCTTTATCAAGTCCTTGTAGGGTTCTGTTGTTTTGGGGTCTTTGTTTTTGGTTTTTTTTTTTGTTTGGTTGTTTATTTTGGTTTGTTTGTTTGTGGTTTTTTGTAGGTTTTTTTTTTTTTGTTTGTTTTGGATTTAAAGAAGCAAGGAAACGATATAAAAACATGTATAAGTATTGTCATTGATTGTAAAATAAGAGAAAAAATAAGGAGCACAAAGCAGGATTGCAAAAATACGCCAATCACACATATGGCATTCTGTAGATTGGCTGTTATTGTTTATGGAATATATTATTGATTCAGAATAATAATAATAATAATAATTCTGAAATTTTAACAGAATCCCAGCATCTGTAAATTTGAATCAATATAAACAATTTGCTTTACTTAAATCTAAAGATAACTTTGCAAAACTCAGGAAGTACAACTACACTCATGAATATCACAGCAACTGATACCAAAACTTCAGTTATGGAGGAATAGATACTGTAGATGACACCAAGCTGAGTGGTACACTTCATGTGCTTGAGGAAAGGGATGCCATCTAGAAGGAATTTGGAACAGGCTTGAGAAATGGACCCATGCAAGGCTCATGAAGTTTCAGTTGAAGGGTGGGGGACATAACCTCTTCCCAAGACTTGCTGCCTGTGCTTCTCATCATGCAGCCCCAGATACAGTCAGTTATCTCTGCAACTGGGTCACATCCAACTTGCTGTCCCAGAGACAAAGAACAAAATAGTTCCAGTTGGAAATTACCTACACTGATCTTCTATTCCAACTAACCACTTCAGGGATGACAAAAAGTTAAAGTGTATTATTAAGGGCATTATCAAAATGCTTCTTAAATACAGTTAGAGCATCAACCAACTCTTCTAGGAAGAATGTTCCAGTGTTTGGTTATCGTTTCACTAAAGAAATGTTACCAAATATTATCTCAACCTTCCATGTTGCAGCTTTAAGCCATTCCCATACATCCTATCACTGGATCCTGGTGAGAAGAGATCAGCACTTCCCTCTTCACTTCACCTTCTCTGGAATCTATGGAAAGCAATGAGGTCACCTCTCAATTTGTTGTTTCGTTCCTTCCCAGGGGCAAAACTTTGTACTTGTCCTTTTTGAATTTCATGAGATTCCAGCTGGTCTATTCCTCTAGCCAGTTAAAGTCACTTTGAACGTCTTCCTTGAGCTCCAGCATGGCTGCTGCATGCCTCACACTTTGGTGCCACCTATGAACTTGACAGTTCAGGGTCACCTCTTCCAGATCACTGGTCAAGATGTTAAACAGGACATATCCCTGTAGAGATCCCTGCAGTTTTCTTCTTGATACCAGCCTCCAGGCAGAGCATGTCTCATTACCCACAACAGGTTTTTACCTATCTAGTTGTCTGCCTATCCAGATACTGTAATGTATCAACTTAAATATAAGAAACAGGGGAAAAAGGCTCACTAAGGTCAAGATAAAATTACATTCCTTACCCTCCATTCATACACTGACTATTTTTGTGCCTGAGGGCAATTAGGCTGGATTTTTTTTTATTCTCCTACAAGTTGGTGCTATGTAAATCCAAAGCAAAGTAATCAAGAGATGTTTCAAAATACATTTCAGATTTTCATAATGTTTCATTAAAAAATGTGTTGAATTGGAACTTGCTAATTGCATCTTGAAAGGCATATATAATAAAATGAAGCTCTGACTTAGCAAAGCAGTGCAGAAGAAAAAAAAATCATGGTAATACAAGACTCATTGCAAACTTTTTTTTTGCAAATGACTAAGGATGCAAATCCAATTAGCCATCAAGGTTCCCTCCACACAAAATATACTGTGCTCATTTATTTTGACAAGTGAGTTTTTACTTTAATTACTTACAATATAATTGTAAATTGTGCTAATAAATCAAGGATGTGTATCTTACTAGAGCAAAACTTCAAATAGTATGAGCTCTCACTGCAGCTTTCTTCTATTAAATCTTTGCAAAAAGCAGTAAACAACTGGATTACAGATACATGAAATGGGACTTCATAGCTGCTCCAGAGAAGAAATGTCACACTCAGAAATTTTGTATGATTTCAAAGTGAGGGAGACAACTGGCAATATATAGAATGTGTACTAAGAAGGCAAAAGAATAAACAGACCATGGAACAGCCTGATAGACCCTGAGGTGGATGAAAAACCATCACCCTTCGTGTCACAAGGGTGACAGGGGCACACCCACTGCCCTTCCCTATTGTACCCCCAAAAGAAGCAGGTGGGGCAGGGCAGGTGACATTTTGACACATGCTCATTGCTCTGACTAGATCTGGACTTCCTTTATGGAAAAGAGAACCCACCAGAGGTCAAATCTGGGGCCTGCCAAATCTTGTCTAAAACATTTACCTGGATCCAGCTTGGCCATAGAACTAGTGCCAGGCAATGGGAAATGGTTCAAATTAGACCATAAATAATGTGTCTTCAGTCCACCTCTCCTTTAACAACCCTCCATGTCCTAGACACATTTTAAGTGGGAGTTCCATAGAATCATAAAATCATAGAATGGTATGGGGTGGGAATGGACCTTGAAGATCACCTAGTCACAACCCACCTTGATATGGGCAGGGGCACTTCCAACTAGACTAGGTTGCTCAAGCTGTTATCCACCCTGGCTGTGAACACTTTCGGGCTTGGGGCATCTGCAACCTCTTTGGGCAACCTGCTCCAGCATATCACCCCCCTCACATTAAGGAATTTCTTCCCGATATCTAATTTAAACATACTTTCTCTCAGTTTGAAAACATTCCCCCTTGTCCTGTCATCACACGCTGTTGCAGTGCTAGGTTTAGTTCAGCAAGCTGCAGCTTTCCCTGAGAGTTCAGCAGAGCTCCTTAGGGCAGTGTGACCACTGTCACCCTCCCGCAGTCCATTTTGGACGGCTCCATGGTTTTGCTCCAGCAGCAATCAGCTTTACAACACAGTGACAGCAAAGGAGGTGAAAAGGGTCTCTCCATAAGGGTTTCAGAGGATCTTTGATCTTACATCTCATCCCAGCAATCCCCACAGGCAGAGAGACCTCATGGTCCGAGCGCAGGGGTGTTTTGTCAGATGACAGGGGTGGTACATGGGTGGGGTTGGGATACAGGAACCAACAGGGAGGGCCCAAGGGAAGGGCCAGAGCTAGGGGCAAGGGAAAGTGCAGGGGGAACGATGTGAAAGGCATTTAATAAATGAATCAGTGGGAAATACAGCATCACAACATGCTGTTTAAAAATCTCCCTCTCCAGATTTCTTGTAGGCCACTTTAAGTAATGGAACACTGATATAAGGTCACTTTAAAGCTTTTTCTTCTCCAGCTTGAACAACCTCCAACTCTCTCAGCCTTTCTTAATAGGAAAGGTGCTCTAGCCCTATGATCAGCTTAGTGACTCTCCTGTGAGTTCATTCCAACAGGTCCAAATTTTTCTTGTTTTGGGGTCCCCAGATCTAGATGCAATACTCCAAGTGAGGTCTTACAAAACCAGATTAGAGAGGGAGAAGCCTCTCCCTTGACCGACTGGTCACATCTTTTTGATGCAGCCCAGGATGTAGCTGGCTTTCTGGGCTGCTTGTTTGCATTGTTGATTCGTGTTCAGCTCCTCATCCAAGAATGCTTTCATGTCATTCTCCCCAGGGCTGTTCTTAATCCATTCTCTGCACTATCTCTATTTGTGCTTGGGAATGCCCCAACCCAGGTGTGGTACCTTGCACTTGTCCTTGTTGAAATTCATGAGGTTCCCACTGGATCATCTCTCAAGCCTTTCAAGATCCCTCTGGAACTTCTTTAGTTTAGCTTATAAATGTCTATTTTTTTCTTAGATGATGTCAATTGACTTAGGCGAAATAATATAGCTATGACAGTCATGCTAAAGTAAGCAAAAGGAAAAAAGCCAATTCTTTTGACCTATAATTCTCACAAAAATACAATTTATACTCAGAAGAGATCGGTTCTGAAGTGTTCCCCCTTTGCATACCATAAGTAAGAAATAATTAGTAACCACGACTAATCAATTAATTAATAATAATACATTCATTTAAAAACTAATTAATTAATTAACTAGTGAGCTGCTAATAAGATGGATGCTTCTTCTCATTTTGTTCTTGCTCACAATTTATCTCATCTGGGTCTAAAACACATTAGAACAGCAGAACTGCTAAGGAACATTCTGTGAATAGCAGATACTTCTCAATAAAGTCACATGTTTACAGATAAATGTGGCAAGAAATATCCCTAACCTATGTTGGGAAGAAGGCAGATGCAGAGAAACCTCAGTGGAGTTCTCAGCATTTAACTAAGGCAACCAAAGGGAAATGACACTGAAAAGCATACAACTGCTGATGCATTGGTCTCAGAAAATATTGAACAATAACAGTAATTTCATTTACAGAGAGGAATTGCTACAGAGGAAAGCAAATGCTATGCAGAAAACAAACAAGCAAACAAACAACCAGAAGAACAAAAAGGAGGTTGCTGTGGTGGTAGTTGCAACTGAATATGGATTTTCTGCTCCAAATAAAGCAACAGTGAAAATAGTACCCCCAGTACAATGCAAAACTAAATAGTCTTGTCTGTGGGAGCTTATTGCCTTAAAAGAACAGACTGAATTGGTGAATAAGCCCTGGGTAAGCTTATTATTTATCTTTCCTGCGCTTTGCTTCTCTGAACTTTTCACAAAGTCCAGCACAGGAGCTGGCAATTATATGTTTACCATAAAAATGAGACCAAGAAATGAGACCAACACTCCTGATTATCTGCAGGGCAGATAAAGTGGTAGCTAAATACCTAGTTCTGTTTTGAACTGTTTCCATGGAAAATTTAGCAGGACTGAGTCTAGTTGCAAGTATGATTTATATAAGCCAACCAAATATAATTCTACTTGATTTGGGGGACAGGAATTTATAAACTTGGGTCTTGGATTCAGTAATGCAGTAGAACAAAGAAAGACATATTTTTATATGAAAATTGAAATATTAAACATGTGAGGGATCTGAACTTATATCATCTCAAAATGCAATTCCTAATTCAACCTCAAATACTATCTTTTATCTATTGAGCTCTCTGCAAGACCAAGGCTCTGTATTTGACTGCCATGAATCCAGACATCAGTATATAATCATGACATAATTGGTGACAGTGTATGAGTATTTTGTAATATTTATGATATCTTAGCACCATTAATGACCACAGACATAAAACTAGGAGTGGACAAAAGAACTTCATAAAGATATATGCAAAAAGTAAAATATGATTAAAAAAAAAGAAATATTGAGGAGCAGGTAATGATCCCCAAAATAATATACCAAGACGAGATAATTTCTTTCTCTTTGGGGGTAGGGACAGAAGCATTGGCACTGAGATAGGAAAGATGGGTAATAAAGGATACATCCCAGCTTTTTTTCCAGTTTCTGTCTCCAAGAGCATGATGACCTTGATGACTAAGAATGATCATGGATTACAGCCATCAGTGTTAACAAAAAAATCAGTTCCCTGGTTCTATATATTTATGGCTAGTTTTGGACAAATTTGCTAAATAATAACTGTTCCTTCTATGCACTGATAGCACTTGTTAGTAAATACTAACTAAGTAGCAAATCGTAATGTGTATTGTTAATGGCTATCAATCCAGCAAAAGATTGCTTTCAAGTTTGAAGCAGCTTGATTTATGAACCCTTTAATCTCTGCCCTCAGAACAATCTTCAGTTCCCTAACTGATGTATAAATCTATAAACTGAGCTGCAACAAACTCTATCGGCCTTTGTTTTCACTTTGACTATGTGCTGTAATGGTCAGTGGGAGAAAATTTATGGTTACTATGCAACCTTTGCTAAGGCAGGACATTGCAATGAGGATTCTGATCCATTCATCATCAGCACACATGCTTGTCTCACAAATAGCCTATAAACAGCTTGCATGATTACAGCTAGTAAAATATCCAATGCTATACTAAACTTTTGATTGTTTAGAACATTGTGCATTTTAAAGAGCTATCCATAACCTCATGAGGATCTATAATTTCAGACTGACTGTGTGAACCTTGTAAAGCAAGTACTTTAGCATGAGCGTCCTTACTTTGGCTTAGAAAGATTCAATTTTCTTCCTAGTTACTGGTAGAGTGTTGTGGTTTGGATTTTATATTAGAATAATATTGATAACACAGTGACGTTTTGTTGTTGCTGGGTAGTGCTTACTGTAAGTCAAGGACTTTGCAGGTTCCCAAGGTCTGTCAGTGAGCAGGTGTACAAGAAGCCATGAGGGAACACAGCCAGGACAGCTGATGTGAACTGGCCAAAGGGAAATTCCATAGTGTGCAATACCTTGCCCAGTACATAAACAGGGGGAATTGGTCAGGAGGCACCAATCACTCCTCAGACACTGACCAGGCATTGGTCAGCTGGTGGTGAGCCACTGTATTGTGCACAACTTTTGTCTCTTGGGAGATTTATTTCTCTCTCTTCATTACTCCTCTTGCTCCTGAGTCTTAATATGATTGCCACTATTCTTACAATTGCTAGTACAGTTATTATTGTTATTTTGTTTTACTTTATTTAAATTATTAAACTGTTCTTACATTAACACTCAAGTTTTACCTATTCCTTTTTCCTGTACCCATCCCACCAGGGAGTGGGGAGTGAAAGAGTGTGGAACTTAGCTGCTGCCTTTCCTTAAACCATGATAATGAAGAACATAGGGAAATACAGATGTACACTGAGAGTTTGTTCTTCTAGGTCTTCATCTGCCAGGAAAATGGTGTAATACAGATGTCTCAGTAGTATTTTGATTTTCTGCTAGTAATCCTTACATGTTGCAATCCAAATCAGCTTTTTATTAGGCAATTTCTATGCTGAGATGTTAACTGCAGTATATTCTTTGCTCTAAAAAGTACCTGAGAAGCAATTATTGTCTTTCATTTAGGATGTATTTCAGTGTATCACTTTACTGCTTCGTCAAGAGATAAACAATAAAATATTTTAATAATGTTACTAGGTATAAAATAAACATCTTTACAAATGTGAAGATCTGCTAAAACTATATCGGTTGAGACATTTTGGTGTCTACTGACCTTGAATCATGGGGCTCAAGACTAGGCTGGATGGGGCTTTGAATAACCCGGTCTGGTGGAAGGTGTCCCTGCCCATGGCAGAGGAGTGGAACAAGATGATCTGTAAGGACCCTTCCAACCCAAAACATTCTATGATGTTATGACTTTTATTGTTCAAACAAGATAACTACTCCCTTTCATCCTTGTATGTTTCCCTGGAAAAGACAAAGAAATATAAAATAAATTTGATATGATGGTATTACAGATTCAAATTTCATTGCAATAAGAGTTTTTTCTGTTCATAGAAATATTATTAGATCATGAATGCATATCTTTCAGAGCATTATGTTCTTTCACTTGGAGCCAAAATGCTATTCTATAGCTAGAAGTAATGTTCACAACATTCGATTGGTTCTTTTGGCAATTATGTCATGAAAATGAAAATCATGACATTAAAGGTACTAAATTTTTACTGCGCATGCTGAAGGAAATATGAAGATCTTCATAAGATTTGCCAATGTAAGAGCTATTGCTTTGACTGTATAATACTTAAAAGAAACCCAAACCAAACATCTTCTCAATTAAATTAATTTTAACAATGATGATATATGAGAAGTCTTCTTCCTTGGCCTTTCTTTTGTGTTTACTCTGCTGTATTCTGACACCTCTTGACTGAGCTGGGCCAATGACTGCCCGTTAGAGAATTATTAAATCAGAAGTATTTTGTGGCCAGAAGCCCTGCTTTATGTGCAGAGCAGAAAAACAGAACTTTGAAAGCAAGTAAGAAGTGAACTCTTGAAGATAACTGCCAACATCCTCCTTTTCTTGGGTATGTTGTGAAAGGCCAGACTGCCTGAATAACTTTGTAAAATTCAATGCCTCTACTACAGAGATACTTCAAATTTTGAAAGTGATAGGTTAGTTGTTTATGTCAGACAAAACTCACAGTGTTGTCAGACTATTTCAGAGCTGTTGTTCACCCTAGTCACTTATTTTTGTGATGCTAGGATCCCAGATTTGTGTGGTAAAAAAAAAAAAAAAAAAAAAAAAGCCAAAAGAGAAATCTAGTTTCTTGAAAATCTGCTGTTATTAAATCAGCAACTGTAGGCCACAGCCAATATATAATAAATATTATAAGAATTAAATATTAATTTTCACTGTAGATATTCAAGAACAATCTGGATGCAACCCTGTGCAATGTGCTCTAAGGTGACCCTGCTTGAGCATGGAGTTTGGACCAAATCAGTCACTGTTGTCCCTTCCAATCTGAACCTGACTCATTCTATGATTTCATAATTTTTCCATATTTTCACATTCAATCACCCAATTAATCATTTCTACCAGTTTAAATTAATTGTTTTTCTGAATTTGTAAATTTGTTTATGCATAATTTTCCACTCTGTTGATAAGAAAATTGCTTTATATAAAATTAATAGTAATAATGGTTGAGTCCAGCTGGAACATTTTTCTCAGAATTTTATGCCTTGTCACAACTTTCCCTCCTATTCCTCTTTAAACTGAACCATTGTCTTTCTCTCTCCACTTCCTCTGTAAGTGTCTCACTTCGATAAAAAAATAAGTTCAATCCCACTGGTAAATGTTTAGTAAATAAGTAAACAATCCCTACAGTCTTTTACAGACACTATGTAGTCTTGAATATCTTTACACCTTCCAAACTATCAAAACTGAAATTATATAAAAACTCCAAAACTTGGAACTAAATGGGACACAGACAACACAGGCATTTGTCAGTATAAGCAAATTATTTTTAGAGTAGAATGAAGCTAAAAAAAATGGAAAAGTTACCTGGGATTTCCTATTAAGTTATATAATTTTTAAAAAGAGAGTAACAAAATTGGTTTTATTATAAGATTGCAAAACTGAAAATTTAAAGGAGAAAATTATCAAATTCCATGGTGTTACTGTGTCTGCTTGAGCTCCCACACTGATCAGGTATTTATATCTACAACTCAAAAATGCTGTTTTGAAATGTTTTTAATAGTCACATATATATATAAATATCACATTCACAAACATTATAGACAAAAGGTGACCTGAAGAACTCATTTTTTTAAAAAGTCATTAACAAAAATAAGGAAAAACAGATCTACTTTAAAAATTGCATAAACTTTAGATCTGAGAATCATACTGTGTTTGCTTTTAAAATTTCATGAACTTGAAAGCTGACATTGGCATCCAGTTGCCATTAACACAAAAATGACTTGAATGTTTGCTCTACAGAAAAGTGGAGAGCAGTGGCTTTGGGAGAAAAATTCTTTAACAATAAAAGTGATATTATTAATTCTTAGAAGTAACAGTCCTAATAAACAATTTTGAGGAAATTATCATATGCAAATATTTTCTCCCAGGGCCAGATGTACTACCTTGATTTTGGAACTTGTAACAAATATGGTTTTTCTACTTGTCTCTGTGCACAGCATAAAGTAATCATTTTTAACTGATGAACTCCTCACAGGTCCATGGGTTAAATAGAAACAGAAGCCAAATGTCAATGTAGCGTCCTTTTGCTCTTGTAGAAAAATGCCCTTCAGAATCTCACAACACCAAGTGCTATGTTAATAAATAAATAAACTTAGTTTTTTCTTGGGGTAATAAACATTCCACATCTCATTTAATATCTGAAGAGAAATAAGGGAGCAAAAAGTAGACCAGTTTTAACATTATTTGGCATTTAAATGGCACAGCCAATTCAATTCACATCTTTTACTTGGTGATTCTTAAATAACTTCCTTCCACAGAAGAAAAGGCAAGACTTTTTAAGACAAACTGTTTATTTTTTTCAGTTCCTTATCAGAGTATAAAGTCTGCATTTTACAACCCTTTGGGCATAACTGACTAGTTATGTTGAAACTAACTTTTAAAGTATTAGATTAATACTGACTTTTGGAGGAATATACATTTTATTTTATAGAAAATAAAATGTGGCAAAGTACAACAAACAAGTTGTAAATGATCAAAATTATTTATAATTACTGAGATTTCATTTCTGTCCTTATAAACTGACAAGACCTCAATTTTTTTGGTTTTTCTCACCTTGACTCCTCAGAACATTTCAATGGAAAAAACTCAAAAAAAACCTAAGAAATGGTAAAAATAATCGATAAAATTTTCAAACACAAAAGAGGAAAAAGAAGAGTTTACATCACTGAGAACTAAGATTTAATGCCTGGAAGAAATGGAGAGACAGGAAAGGAATATAGAAGGAGAGCTGCAGTAGATAGCGTTGGGAAAGATTTATTAAAAATAAAAACTAGAATAATATCCTATGCCTAATACTAGTCCATGGCTAGATATATATATAGTAACATAATCAGAAAAAGTGTAAGGCCCCAGAAAGCTCACTCAATGACACTCTTCACAGGGCTTACAGTTGTTCACGTACTCTGAGTCAGACACACAGGAGAAATACTATCAAGATATTATGAAGAGGTCAAAACAATAAAAAACTTTACTGACAACTTCAGAAAACTGAAGACCTTTGGCAAAAGGTTTAGAGCAGCATTCAGTCAACATGAAGCATTTCACAAAGCACTAATTTAACCCATTCAAAACTCTAAGCTCATTAAATTTTAAGTTATTCAACATTCCAAGAAGAGGAAATTAGAAGAAGAAAGAGAAGAGAGAAAGAGAAGAGAGAAAGAGAGAAAAGATATAGAAAAGAACAAGTATAGCTGGTAGCACTCCTGTTTCCAGCAGTGTTCAGCTGGTATAAATTCCAAGAAGATGTAGAGTCAAGACACGTATTCACCTCATGCATTGGTCTAAGTATCTCTTGACTTCCCTGGGCCCTGCTCCCAGGTGGGATTTCTGGTCATTTGGCCACTCAGGAGCTGGGATAGAGGCTCCAGGAGCACATGTGGAGCATTGCCTCTGGTGTGCCAGGGATTGCTGACACTGCAGGGCTGGGATACAGACCCAGTGTTGGGATGTCTGAGCAGGGCATTGCCTCACCAGAGCGAGGCCTGCCCTGCCCTTTCCACACACACAAAATATTTCTAACCAGCCATGCTTCCAGTCTCTCACAAGTAACAACAAAAAAAGTCTTATGTGTGTTAGAAATAAAAGAAAAAAATCAGTGTTGACCAATATAGAGATGATCTGCAAAAATATAGACCTAATATGCAAGCTGACTAAAACAAAAGAAGAGGGACAGAGAAAATAAATTGTATAGTGGGACAGTACAATTAGCAAAAATCAAAATTAAACCAAAGAAAGTAGATCTACTGAAGTAATTGACTCTTTTAAAACAACATATCTGGTTGATAAATTTAGTAATGTTACTATAATATATTTACATTTCTGTTACACATTCTACTCTATATTGTAACATATTTCAGTTAAGAGACTTACATAATGCAAAATCAAATGGTAAACATTTGGTAGACTTAAAACTGTGAAGTCTTAAAATACAGCTGAAAACAGAACATTGCAATTGAATTAATTTCAATTTTATTCTAATTTGGTTTTGGCCTCTTGAGACTCTTTTTAAGGTTTGTTTTTTTTTTTTTTTTTATTGCAGACTCCTGAAAGAATATAATTGACAGGGTCTGTACATGATGCATAATAAAAAAAAACAAAAAACAAAAACCAAAAAACAAAAAACAATAAAACTCATGAAAATAATTGAGTGATTTGGTGAGTATTATTTTTAAGCAATCAAAGGAAATAATGCTTTCATATAAGCTGAATATAGGTAATACACTGCTTATGGAGGGCTTTATCTTCAGGATCAAGGAAATTAATTCTCTGTATGTCACCTTAAAATGGTTACACTGGAGAGCAGGATTCAGCTGTCTATTTGGGTTCATGTAGTTTCACAGTGGCATTTTACATCCCATGATAGCCCATCTTTATTTTATCTGTAACTTCAGAAGAGATGTCCATTCATTGGGTCTTGTTCATCACAGAGGCTTTTTATTTGTCATATTTTAAAACAGCATTACATGGTTCTGTTGAGGTTACTAGTTCCTTCTCAGTTTCTTAAGGCAATATTAATTGGATTGAATGGTTTTATATGGAATATAATGGTTGCTTAAGCAGCTGGACAATGCAAAAATAAAAGTAATTAAAAATGCAAGAAAACCGTAGTTATCGCCTATGTCCTAATACCTTGACTCAGGCTGAGAAAACATGGGATGATTGGTGTTACTTAAAGAGTGTCATAAGGAAGGATTGAAGATTTCCTCCTTATAAAAGAAAATCAATGTATAATTTCTGCTTTGTGAAAGAGAACATGAACTGAAAATAACCATTGTGGTAAACTAATGGGTTTATGTCTAATACAGATTTATAGGCCTGGGTTAATCATAAGTGACTGTCAAAACTGAAGTTAACATCCGAAGGACAGAATCTTTAATAAACTTAGGAATTGAGTGGCAAAACATTTTCACCCAAGAAAAGGCTAAGCTAGATCATAATCACTGCTGACAAGTGTGAAATTCAAATTACACCTTTTTTGAAATGTTAGTTATAAAGGCATGAAATTGCATCCTTGTTTTGCAATCAGCTCAATGCTCTATAGGAAGAGTCTAATTCATCACACAATATTCTTTTTTGCATAACTGCCCTTTTATAGATGGTTTTAAATTTATTCTCTTGCAACTTGAACCAGCATCTAGAAACAAAATTGAAAAAATAATGACTGATTTATAGTAGGTTTTGATTTTTTTCTTCACTTTTGCATTTGCAAATTATGGTAGGAGTACACAGACACTGATTTTGCCATCTGTCATTGTGCTAGAACACTCCAGTTTCCACTCAGTGGGGAAAAATATGGATCCTGCCTTAAACTTATTTTGAAAACAAAGTACTTAGTCTTGCTTGGAAATTGGAAGTAGTCAAGTGGCTAATACACAGAATGGAGATCAGGGAGTTATGGTCTCTGCAGTAGGTTAATTTCTTTTTTTGTTCCTTGTTTCAAAATAGCCCTTCAACCCACCCACCCAAAAGAGGAGGAGCAAATTTGAGCATGTCTCATGGAGACATATCCAAACAGACATTAATACATACGCACATATGTATCCAACCTATGTATCTATGAACATAATATATATATGTGTGTGTGTGTGTGTGTGTGTGTGTGTATATATGTATATGTAAAACAAGCATCTATAAACACAGTATATATATTAACTGGGTTTGAATAGAATACAGCAGGGTTGAAACATCTCACAATAGTCATATAAGGACTCAGTACTGCAATAATAACTGGATTCTAGTTAATATAACTTGAATAGTGTATACAAGGGAGTTTTGATTTTCTAAACTGGTTTACCCAGCCTTGTTACTTACTCTTAGCATATCAGTCAATAACTAGGTATTGGTTATTTGTGACACAATTCTCATTTCACTTTGTGAAAACCTTCATGTTCTGCTATCTCCTAACATTTTTTATTATTCATAAAACATTTTTGACAAGATAAGTTTCTAATCCTTCTTGGATAACTTTAATAAACTTTATTTCTCCTAACTGAATGGCAAGAATTGCCACTATTTCATTTGCCCAGTTAAAAGAATATTTGTTTAAGAAACTTAGTTCAAACTGAATATGCACTTCAAATTTCTTATTGTAAATAATCACCTCCATATTCGTAGCTGTCACATAGTGTAAAATAGATGGACGTTTACATGACACAGCTTAGTGCCAATAAAAATATGATTACAAGAATATCTTTTCAAAGTGTCCTAAGAGAAAAAGTTTTATATAAGTTTAAGTTAGCTACCATCTCAAAATTCATTAGGGTTTGTGCAAATTAGAGTGTTTTGGATCTATCTGTTATATGAGATGTTTTTAAGCTTTTAAAAAGGAACTTGCCAGATCTTCACATAATAATTGAAACACTGTTACAGATGCCAAAAAATTACTTAAAAAGGCTCTTAAACCTTGCAAAGCTTGTGTTCTTTTTTCAGTAACATTAATAAGAAAGTTTATTTATTTGAATATTAAACTATGACTGTCTGGTTTGCTTTCTGATTTCTTTCCACTTATGAAAGAGTTCTGTAACTATTTAAGCACTGGGTATGTTACTTTTTAACTGAGTTGATGGGTTCGGGTCAAGATTTTTTTTTCATTCAGTGAAAAGACACAAAAATAAATGTTCAGAAGTACATTATTTTTCTTCCTTGTTGTTTTTGTTATTTAGAAACTGCTGTTATCCTCACATGTATAATAGTTAACTTATCTCAGTGGAAATATGCAAGCTTCAACGTCTTAAGGGAAAGCACGTGTTGCAGAGATTCTTGAGACTGAGAAGCAGTTCTTGGATATTGGAAATTTACACTGAGATAAACCTTCATTGATTGAGATTCTCTGTCTGAGGTTATTTGTTATAAGAAAATTTCTAGAAATCATTTCACGGTACACATTGGTACTTTTCAGGTTGAAAAATTCTAACCAAGTGCTTTCACTTGTGCTTTGTATGTGTTGTTTTAACCCATCAATCACCACAAAAGTATATTTGTACTCTCAACTAAGTGTGGTGGACAGCTGCTGGCCAAAGTGGCCTTTGCCAGTTGCGAGATCTCTACTCAATTTGTCTCTCATTCTCCTTTTCAATAGCACATGAGAAGAAAATAAGATTAAAAAGCTTCTGATCTGAGATAAAGACACTGAGGTTGCTTACCAACTGCTGGCACAGTCAAAACAGACTTGAGTTTGGTAAAATGAATTTAATTTCTTGCCAACAAATGAACATTTGGGTAGAGAGAGAGGAAAAAAAAAAAAAAAAAAAAGACAAAACCCCATATACCTTCCCCACATCCCTTAATCCCCTTGTTCCCCAGGCTCAGGTTCACTCCTTAAATACCCAACTCATCTTCCCATTCCCTGGGAATGAGGATTCATGGTCTACAAAACTTGGTCTATGCCACTGCTTTCTCCTTGCACTTTTTTCCCACTCCAGCGTGGATCCTGTTCACAGTCTGTAGTCCTTCAGTATATGGATGTTCCATGATATCACCTCCCTCAACTGTTATCTCTATCTTGAACCACAAGATCTTTCATCCTATTTTCTCCCTGTCCCATTGAGGAGAAGAATTGAAAGAGCATCAGGGTGTCTATCTGCCAGCCAGTCAAGGTCATCCTATTACTGAAGACAGTATTTTGCATTTCATTATGTTAATATATATTTTGTTTTCAACAAGTCATTCACAAAATTGAAACTATTTATAGTAGAACTATAGAATATTCTGAGTTGTGAGGGATCCACAGAGATTATTGAAGTCCAGCTTCTGGTCCTGCACAGGACATCCCCAAGGATCACACTATGTGCCTGAAAATAAAATGTGCCTGTAAAAAAAAAGCTGTCCTTGGACACATCTGTTTTAACAATGAAAATTAATGGTAAAGCAAGCAAATAATGTTCATTAGTTATTGTCCTGAAGGAAGGTTAATTTCTGGAAACTCAACCTCATTAGTTACTACTAATCAACACTCTGGCAAATACAAATTTTATTTCCTCTAGATTATGAACTATAAAACCTCAAATGATTGGGACAGTTAAGCATCATATTTTTTCTATGTAAGCTGGTAGCATCCAAAGGTCTTGATTTACAAACCTAAATAATCTGTGCAATGGGAAATCTTGGCTGCTTCATTTTGAGTGTTTAGATCTACTTCAAGTTCAAACCATTATATTGAAGACAGAAAGGAGTCATTTAATTGGATGCTGTAGCTAAATATCAAAAATATTTTTAAAAAGTGCTGGTTTAATATTTGCATTCATTTTTTAGCTTCAAATTTGTAGTCAGGTAGTTTTTGTTTAATTTTGACAACAGAGAGGCATTAAAATATTTAAAACCTCACAATATTAATTTATAAGAAAAGGTATTGTGATCAGATTAGACTGCTGATCAGCTTGCCAATCACATCAATTTTTTTAAAATAAAAATCAGCACAGTATATCCAACACAGGCAACTAAATACTTTATGCTGTAGGTACCCAAACATGGATGCATGATACTTGAAAAGTGATAAAAAGGCTCAAGGATTATTGCATTCACTAGAATGCAATGATGTGGATGTTACTGAAGACTTTCACAGGTAATCTCTGTCTTGCATTAAGCAGCCCAACGCTGGCAAAGTGTCAGGTCCTGCACTTGGATCACAACCCTCTGCAATGCTACAGGCTAGAGGATGAATAGCTGGAAAGCTGCTGAGAGGGAGAAAGGACCTCGCAGCATTTATTGACAGCCAGCTGAACATGACCCAGCGTGTGCCCAGGTGGCTGAGAAGGCCAAAGGTATCTTGGCTTGTATCAGAAATAGTGTGGCCAGCAGGAGCAGGGAAGTGATTGTCCCTCTGTACTCAGCCCCGATGAAGCTTCACTTCAAATCCTGTGTTCAGTTCAGGACCCCTCAATTCAGGAAGGATCTTGAGGTGTTGGAGCCTGTCCAGAGAAGGGCAATGAAGCTGGTGAAGGGTCTGGGACTCACGTGTTATAAGGAGCAGCTGAGGGACCTGGGGCTTTTTAGCCTGGAGAAAAGGATGCTGAGGGGAGACCTTATCACTCTCTGTATCTCCCTGAAAGGAGATTGTAGTGAGATGAGGGTTCAAGTTGTGACAGGGAGAGCTTAGATTAAATATTTGAGGAAAAAAAAAAAAATCACAGAAGGAGTCGTAAAGAATAGGAACAAACTGACCAGGCTGGAATTACATCCCTGGAAGTGTTCAACAAACGTGGATATGGCACTTGAGGGCATGGTTTAATGGTGAACATGGTGGTGGTGCTAGGTTGATGGTTGGACTTGATCTTAATGGTCTTTTCCAACCTTAATCATTCTATGACTGCACTATAGGAACAGGTTAGATTGAAACTCTAAGCTGGTCACCTAAAGATACTTTTGATAATTTAGAGGGAAAAGAAGATAGTTTTAAGATTTTTAATCTGATTAATGTTAGATGTTTATTTTAGGATCATATGAATTACCTTCTGTAAGTGCTTCATTTAAAAAAAAGGAGTTTTGAAAATGTCATGTCTTGACATTTGTGTCTGGACATTTGAGTCCTAATCAAAGTAACCAATTCATCTGAGGAAAAAAAAGAAAAGAAAAAGAATAAAAAAAAGAATTTTTATTCATTAAAAAAATCACAAAAAATAATTATCAGCAAAACAAATACATTGTTATTCCTAGTATCCTAGATTTTTTAATTTACAACATGTTTTGTTTTGGTTATCATATGCAAACTGTATGAAAACTGTGTTGTGTCATTGACACAGTTATTTGACTATTTAAAATCCAGACAGAAAAAATGGTAATACCTATGCTGCTTAAATACCAGAGTAAGCATATGTGTTAAAAAAACAATCACAGTTAACTTCAGCACTTGTCCACAATCAAGGAACATAACAGTTATATTAAAGTCATAGAAACAACAAACATTGCCAGTTTTCTCAAAGAATAATAAAGTAAACATGAAAGGAAGCTGGTTTTCATGTGTGCTTTGTGTTCTTTTGTTTTTTATTATTAGTTTCATCTGTGCTCATCTTTCTTACTACATAGTCTTATGTGAAGTACAAGAATAATAATATTTGACTGTCATATGATAGATACTCAAATTAGGGGTTTGGAAGACTTTAATTGCAAAGTTCAGAAAATATTATTAAGGATATAAATATAATTACCCAGACATGGAGCTTCTTTCCTGTTCAATAACCAGTTCCTTGGCAAGCTGGTAAAAACCACAGGATTTGTGGCAACTAAATTTATGTCCTCAAAGTTAGATTACAATCTTAATATCTACCAATTTTATAAGTACCTCCCCTGACAAGGCAATCCAAAATTAAGCAGTACTGTAACTTTCAAATTTATTTAGAAAAAAAAAATGTTAAGTTTATATTAAGTAAGATGTTTTCAGTATTTTTCAAGTTATGCTATTTAGGCAATGACAATGTTTCCCCCAAGAAACCAGATTCACATTCTTTATAACCTAAGTTTTGACAAACTAGTAAAATATCACAACCTATCCAAGCTCATAGACATCCATTTTCCAGTCAAGATAATTAGGCCTGTCAAATGTTCTGCTGCCAAGGGACTCAAGTCTAGAGGATTATGTGTCTATGTTTTAGTCTTTCATCTTAAGCTGTCAATATACAGAAACCATCAATGTTAGTGTCAGAATCTAGAACCAATATTTGTGGCAAGCCAAACACCTGTAGTTTGATATGTTTGTGTTATAGACTGTCAGCTTTTTCACAGTCTTGCAGAGATTGCTTCTAAAGTAATACTGAAAATAAAAAGACAACTGGAATATATACCCTACTCAAAGGAAAAGGTTTATTACATACCATGTCATTATCTTTTAGAAATTTCAGAGACCTGCAACATCTTTTTTCTATCACAGTAATTCTCTGGGAAAAAAAAAAAAAAAAAAAAAAAACCAAAACAAAAAACAAAACAAAAAAAAAACAGAAAACAAAACAAATATGTGTCTTGAATTAGGTCTTTTGACATAAAAATAAAACTAAGAGCTGAAGAATGTTGAAGAAAGATTATTCAGATAAAATTATGTGCAAACAAGTGGCTAAACATTTGTTACAATGTCATGGAAATTTGAGGTAAATTCCTCAGAAATAACTCTATAGATTATTATCAGATTTGGGGAACCTAGCATTTTATTTTTATTTGTATTCCCATATTGTATGCATTTGAGATTACAAGATGTATTTTGTGATATCTGTCAACAACCACTACTCTTTAAAAAAATCTATGATTTCATCTGTCTGTACTGAAATTTAAGAAAAATCTAAACAAATTTATTTGGAATAATGAGTTAAAATAATGAGGGAAGAGGTTCCATGCATACCTCTAGGTACTGGAAGGATTCTCTGAAGACTTGTTTATGTACGCTGTGAGTTGGAGTACTCTTTTACTCCATTGTCAATTTTTGTTTGGTGCTTTGTCAAAAATGAAACCATGGGAAAACATAGAGGGATATTTAGAACACATCAGATCTTTCCTAGCTAGTCTCATTCAGTAAGGAAACTATACCGTGAAACATCATGCTCTATTTTTGTCTCTTCCCTTTTGAGTATCATATTTCTATGCTTACTCTTTTCCCCAGCTCCATGAGAGGAAAACAACATAAGACAGAAACAAAACTAAAATATGCATTTTTTATCCCAGACAACCTTGTTCAGAGAAGCTGAAGAATACAGCATTGAGTGACCTTGCCTGTATTTTCTTATGGATTAGCATATCCAGAATTAAACTAGAGTAGACAATTGCTCACAGGAATCTATGATCACAAATACAGACTACAGGCATGTTCAATGCATTAATTTATTTTGCTTACATAGCCATTAATACTCTCAACTCATTCTCTGCTCCATGCAGAGGAAATGGCCAAACATGGAAGTGAAATGGATTGCCAATGTGTTTCAATTTGCAGCATCGAATGCTTGCTGGCACAGAGAGTACAAGGAATATTAAAAGGCAGAGCACAGGAATGCTCATTCGGGGAGGATGAGAAGATATAAACTGGTCACGTATTTCTAGTAGTGTCTATAAAAAATACTCTGTTAAATGGATAAACTGACTATACCTTTGGAAAGCATGAACAGAGATTGTGTTCATAGTTGATTTTAAATGTTTACAAGTTTATGAAAAAAAAAAACCCAGTAATTTTCCTTTCTGATTCCCTGCTGCTATAGATAAACATTCATATAAAACTACATGGAATGACTCAAATGATGTTTCCTTAAGCCAAGGTGGAAAATTAAATAAATCGTTAGGTCAAATGTGAAGGATTTTCTAGTGGTTAAAGAACTTAATCTAATATTTAGCAAAACTGGATTTTACCCCCAACTGTACTGTAAACTCCTCATATTGCACAGGCCTAGACACTTAAGGTTAATTTTTCAAAGCTAATGGAGCACGCAAAGAAACAGATAGACCTGAGTGGGATTTTCATAAATTTCCAATTTACTCATACAACCAGCTTACTCACTGTTTTAGACAGCAAGCTATCTAAAGATCTGAGCCCTGAGAACCTCCTCCCCTGCTGTGGTCTCAGTTTAGCTGCCTGCAAGGGTGTATAATAAAACATAGATGTTTCACAAAGAGGAAGGAGAAGAAATGCATTAAGAATTTTAAAGTGGTCCATATACAGTATTGGGAGCTATATAGTTTATCTTTCATAATTGATTTTAGTCATAAACCACCTCAGAAGGTTACATGCAAAACTAATCATTTCAGTCTGCAACCACAAAATGTCATCAGTCAGGAGAAGGAAGCCTGAGCAACATAATGTTCTCTCTGATACCAACATGCTTGAGGGACTGTTGCTTTACCTCTGCCTTTCCTTCTAGAAGTTTCAGATTCTTTTATTGTGCACATTAGTAACTAATTGAATTTATTTTAGTGAAGAAAAAATGTCTCTAACGAACAAGAATGGTAAGTATTTGCACCAGTCTCCTAAGTACTGTGAGGGAATCTGTAAGTATCTAGAAAGGTGACATCACCTGTTGGGCTCGCTCCTTTTTTACCCATTCCATCTCTTTTTTTGCCACAGTTGCTGTAAGTACTCAACTTTTTTCTCACCCCATTAAAAAATTCCAAACCGAACCCCAAGTAGAAGTGATCATTGTACTTAGGACTAAGTATGGACATGCTTTGTCCTCAGACTTTTTTTCATCATAGTTTTTCTGGGGCCTACAGCATAGTGGAAATTGTGGAAGAAGAGGAGTATTTCCAGTTTTCAGATCGAGACATAGAAAAATACAAAAAGACAATGGGGAAGATATATATGGGTATATGCACATGTATATTAAAAAGTACTTACTATAAGCTAGGTATCCAAAATCTCCGTATGTTTGCTCATGTGAAACCTCACATTTACAGGAGTCTAAAAAAATTCAAAATAAAATTGATTCTAATTATTTATTGTTTATTAAAATAACTTAACATAATATACAATATATCTTACATTATATCACAGAAAATATAGTGCATCTAATTTTCCTTTGGTAATGACAAAATCACAAAGCAAACACCACTAACTGCATGAAAAAAGATAACAGTGGATAAGAATTATATGATCTTTACACAGCTAAGAGACACACCGTGCTTTCTATTTTTAAGCAGGATTCCCAACTGACCATGGAGACAAAATTCCTAGTCATAGACATTACAATGAACTTGTGGAAAGCATGTCAAAAACTTATTTTACTTTAAAATAAGAGTATCCCTTCTCTAATTGTATTGTGCTTTACTGTAGTTTGCAATTATTATAAAATATTAGCTATACAATATATTACATTACATTAAATAGATAAATAATTCTATTTTATGTTTCTGCTATTTATTAAAAATAAAAACCCAAAACAACCCAATAATAAATAAGATATAAGCAAATCTGTTCCCCTCCCCTGATAAACCACAAGCTACATTGGAAAGCTGACATGGAAAGTCTAGATGGATATTTTTTTCATTTATTTTATTAATGGAAATATTTTCTATGGCAGGTGCATGGCATATTTAAATAATTGATAACACTTCTTCTCTAAATGTTCTTCAAGATATTATCCTGTGTCAAAAGGTTATATTCATGTCCAACATTTAAAACATTAAATTATGTCACGGTGGCCTTTTCTCAATTTTGCATTCCTCCCTAGAGTAGGATGTTTCTGATGAATAGCTTGTTCAGAATTTCAATCATATGCATGTACTTGTATTTTAAAATTCATTTACAAATAGATAGAGTAACTTCTTAAGCATGTTCTGAACCAAGTTCAGCAATATTGTGACACAGTTCTGATTCTTTTGACAGACTCCTTCCAGTCATGCAGACAGAGGTATCTGGTGCAATACAAGCTCCCAGAGAGTCTCCATGTGAGATGCTTGGCCTCCAGAATGGCATGGAATATGGAACAGTGTATGTACCATAAAATGCCTGAAAATTCTTTGAGGGTGTCTCAGATCCCCTCAGTATGTCAAATTATGCTGAATATTTGGTTGGCACAATTAAATTTAGCCCAGATTATCTGCTCTCAGTAAAAGCATTGTTGGACTTTGTAGACATTTTACCTTTGACAGGATGTCCACATCTGCATACAAATTTTAATAGGGGACTTTACTGATGTATCAATGTCTTGTTCTGTGCTCATCTTACTTTGTGTCATCCACATAAATCTTAGAGGTCTATTACTCTGACTGCCAAGGCTTTATAGTCTCTCTATTGTTAATGGAAAAAGGATAAGACATCTTCACTAATTTAGGCGTATTTATTTAGACTGAATAAATTACATTGTGAAGGTACCTACAACTCCTAACAAATGACAAATGCACTCTAGATTCAAAAGCTAGATCGCAACAGCCTTTTGGGTAAATAAAGCTCAATGATATTAATTGAACCACTGATGCACAAAACAAAAACTTTCAGAAATAATGGTAATAAACATGGGAAGGGATATGAAGCACCAGAATCATATTTTATTTTTTAACTTTCTGTAAATCTTCCTAAAGGTCTGATTTTTGGACACCTGCTTACATGCACATATTTCCAACTTTACATTAGAGTTGCAACAGTAAATTACACAATCAATAGAAAAAAATATTAGTCTTCTGCTCTGAAAATTTATTCTCTTTAGTGCAGAGGGGTTTCAGAGAATGACAAAATCACTGAATTTGGGAGGAAACTGTGAAAAATGTCTAGTCCAACCCCTCTGCTAAAAGCATAGTGAGCCAGGGTGAATTGCCCCAAGCCATGTCAAGTGAGGGATTGAGTATCTAGTGGAATGGAGACTCCACCTCAACCTCTCTGGCCAACATGCTCCAGCACTTAGTAACCCTCATAGTAAAAATATTATTTTCTTGCATTTAAGTGGTATTTCCTTAATTTCAGTGTTCCCGTTCCCTCTTAACTGAACACTACTGAAAATGGTCTCACTCCATTTTCATTACTCCCCATCCCCACATAGTTGAACACAGTGATAAGTGATAACAACTCTCTCAATTTCTCCTCACATGACAGATGCTCCAAGATCTAAATCATGTTCCTGAGCTTTTGCTGGACTCACTCCAGTACATCCAGGTCTCTCTTTACAGGGAGCCAAAGCCTGCACCCAGCAGTTCACATGTGGCCTCAAAAGTGTTGGGTAGAGAAGAAAGATGACATTCCTTGATCAAGTGATGATGTTTTTACTAGTGCAGCCCAGAGTACTGTTGGCCACTTTTGCTGCAACTGTGAAGTGATCTATTTGTAGCAGTGAGGGAATTGACTTGCAGTATTTTGCTTTGCGTACAGAGTAAAATTATGAGTTATGGAGTTTTGGTTTTGGGGTTTTTTTCTATTTTACCAAAGTAGGTTTTATCAGAAAATTAAATAAATCATTTGTTTAAAAAAGAAAATTTAAAATTGTCAATTAGAATCAATTATCTATTATATTAACAATTAATTGCTAAAAAAAGAACTATCAGTAATTCCTTACAGAAAACAATGTAATTGAAAAAGACAATACAAACAATTTATGATGTCTTTGATTTAAACCAGGATGCAAATTAGTAGTTCAGGCAATTTACCTCACTTGCACACATTATTGGTTCATTAACATCAATATCCTGTCTTTGGCAATGTTGCTGAATGATGATTCACAAAAACATTTCACCCAACCACTTTCCTAATTTATCTAGGCAGCTGTGCTATGCTTTTTGTGAACAGAAAACCACTTTATGCTATATATAGAGATGAATTAATGTCTTTCCATACAATGTTTCATCCTCATCTTTTAGAGCATGTCATCACAAATTCCAGTTGTTCATGCAATTAGTCAAAAATGTCATACAGTAAGCTACAGCCCCATATCCATATTCTTGGTAATATATATTAAAATACATGAAGCAGATTCAAAAAAGAACAAGAAGCAGTGTTAAATGTTAATAAATAGGTTTTATTGTAAAATATTTTGGGAATGTTCTTTATTTTACTTTGGATTAGAAAGATTAGGGACTAATGGAGTGTCTCGATTAGTTGGAACAGGATACTTTTAATATCACTGTTCTAGATGACATGAAAATCAAATTCTTGAAATTTAAGTTTAAATTATGGAAAAATTTCTATGTCTTTTAACAAGGAAAGCCATAATTGAAAAACCACTTTATAATATGCACTTATTACTAGATATGAATGAAATAAAGAACCCACTGGTACTTTTTAACAGATAATTGTCATTTAATCACTTGTACAGGAAGTAATATAATAGCAGAGGAGTGTTCTATTGTGGTATAGATAAAAACAAGCAAATGAAACAAATCAAAGAAAACCCCACAGAAGACAGGACTGAAACAGACTTCAGACTTTTTTCTATTCTTAAGGTTGTGATCTTAAGAAACTGTATTTCTTAAATGCTGTATGATCTTCCACCAAGGCTGAGAAAAATCAAAATCACCATGTGCAAAAATAAATTTGATTCCAGTCACAGTTATGGTTCATTTATAACACAAGAATAAAAGTACCTAGAACATGTGATTGTTTTCATATAAGTTAGTCGTTAACATTATAGGCAGTGGTACTGACCTTACATTGTAAAACTGTATTTTAGATTTTCATTGCATCAGCTGATTTTTCACGGAAAGTCTTGTCGACTACTTATGACAATCTCCCTTTTATTATTTATTCATATTAGAGTGTAAAAGTATGTTTGTAGTTAGAATATTTTAAGCTAAAAATTCCAGAAATTAGTTAGGAAATTATATAATCCTTTGTGAAATTCATGTTCCTGAAATAACTGAGAAAGTGCATTTCAGATACATAAAGTAAGCTTGCAATGATTGCCAAGGAGACAATGTCTGAGCTAAAATTATTGGATTCAGACATCATAGATGACATTTGGCCTTTTCAGACTTTAATCCTTTCAATTTAATTCATTTTCTGTAACATTAGTGAGATAATTAAATATACTTACAGGAATGTCTCAGTTAGCACTTTAATTGCCCACCTTCAGCACTGTTTCTTTACTGTGTTGGCCTTTCAATAGTAAAAAAAAAAATAATAGTTCAACAGCTAATTGAATTTCAATTCATGGATCATTCAGTGTTTGGTAGGCTTTTTATCTGCTTAAATAGACTTCTAATTTGCCATAAAATTTAATTTCCTCACTTTTGAATTTTCCAGGTACTACAGTTTGCTCTTTTATTAAAAGTAGAAAGAAATCATCCACCCCACAAAAAGAAAAAAAAAAAAAAAAAAAAAAAAAACAAACCATGAAATTTTGCACTCTTGGGATTGAACAAAGAGAGAAAGTAGGACAAGTTGGCTGGATATCTCCTAATAGATTAAACACAGGTCATATAGAACAGATATGGAATTATTAATAATTAAAATAATTCAACTTTTTACTACTGTTGAATTATAGCTTTTGAAAGAAAATAAGAGATTAGAATTCTGATTGAAGAAAAATAGCTTATTAAAAGCATATTATGCAGGAAGGTTTAGAGATAAAAATTAAATAGAAGTACAATCAAAAGAAGAATAAAATGAGAACAAAATTATAGAAAAATATAAACTTAATCCAAAATCAAATTGATTTAAAGTATGTATTATATTTTGATTGTTTATTTTTTTCACTTAAAATTATAAAACTTAGAGTCCAGGACTAATTTACTAATACTAATGAATTTAGATTTGTAACATTACAGTATAACAGTATCTAAGACCTTTACAGTGCCAGTCCCACAGAACATGAAGAGTTCTTCATCTTCAAATCTTTCTTGTTTTACTGAAAAAAAACCAAAAAAACCCATTCATCTCAGTATGTATAATGTTCTACAAAAGAATCAAACTGTATCAAAACAATGATGGCTTCCTCAACTGTAAACACGAAAAAAATATGTCGGAGGGTTTTTTTCTTAAAAATGTCTCTATTTTTCCTTATATTATTTTAATTTAAATTGAAGAAACAGTTGTGTATTTATATTTTATTAATTTAATCAAGTTTGAATTTTACTTGACTAATGCATAAAAGCTGTATGCCTTTGTAACACTCTTGATTTGATTCATTGTCAGCCTGTTCTAAATGAAGAAAAAGATTCTCCATTTTTACATTGCAAAATAAAAGTCAAAAGACAGAGTAGATACTGAATGAGACAAAAATAAATCTCTGTACTTATTAAATTAAATACAAACGGCCCAACTTAAAAATTTATTAAATAATAATAACTTATTTTTCCTATCAATAATAAATTGCAATATTGTACATAATAATAGTAGTTCTCCTAAATAATTGCTTGTTAAACCATTTAGTTTGGTTTATTTTGTAAATATTTGTTGTTAGATTTAACTTAATGATATTTTTTAAATTTCAACTCATATATTTTAAAATACAGTTCTGCACGTTTGTTTGATTGTTTGTTTTTGTCCCGTGGTGCCTGAATGTGGATATTTATGCTAGGTTTAAAAGCAAGTATCTGAGGCACTGACTCAGCACACACCTGAGATTAAGCCAGCTAAACAAGACCGGAGAAACTGCCAGACATATAATGAGAAATTGCTGGAAGTCATAAATAAAAGAGTGAGGAGTTTACAAGAGTTACAGATAGCACTCTGAGGTACTGAGTGGGTGGCTAAAGGGGAGGTTTGAGAGAAATGGCCAAACATCACAGGCAGCTGAATGGGAGCACTGTGAACCTTCTGGAGAGCAGCAAGGCAGGCAGTGCCTCTGTAACCTCATCTGTGATACTGCATAAGAAAGGGACGGTCTAGGTACCAGCACTAGATAAACCAAATTCACACATGGATATGGCAAAGTTGGATTCAATAGAACTGTTTATCTGGGAATAGAAAAGGGCAAAGAAAGATATCAAGCAATGGAAAATAAGGTCAAGAAACGGGAAAAGCAATGGCAAGGTACTGTTGTGATTTAATCCCAGCCAGTAACCAAGTACCAAACAGCTGCTCACTCAGTCTCCCACCAGTGGGGTTGAGGAAAGAATAGAAGAATTAAAGGTAGAAAACTCATGTGTTGAGATAAAGACAATTTAGTAGGGAATGCAAAAGCTGCACAAACAAGCAGCTTCTTTGTGCCACTTTATATTCTGAGCATGATGTCTTATGGTATGGAATATCCCTTTTGAGTCACCTGTCGAGCTGTGTCTCCTCCCAGCCTCCCATGTACCCTTACTTCATTGCCAGAGTGGCAGAACAAAAAGCAGAAAAGGCCTTGGCTCTAAGCCCTGCCCAGCAATAGGAAACCCATCCCTGTATTATCAGCCCTGTACTCAGCACAAATCCAAAACACAGCCCTATAGAGCAGCTGTGAGGAAAATTAACTCTACCCCAGCCAAAACCAACATAATGCAAATCAGGTGACCAGGGATACTTGGGGATCCCTGCTAACCATCCCCGTCTTACAACAGGTCACTGCAATCTAAATCAGAATAATAACCCGAACTTGTGGCTCTGACCATACAGTATGTTTCAAATCATCTTCCAGGGCCAGGGTGATCCAATGTGCTTTCTCTAGCTAGCAGGAGAACACCAGAATGGAACATCCTAATAGTAGTGTCTCAGTGCCTGATTTGGGCCAGATGCCATCAGCATCTGCCCATCCCTTCTGGATATCTTACATGAAATGTGCTGTGAAATAAAATAAACATTGAGATGTTTTTGCATAGTACTGTCAAAAGAATAATCTGTGCGACTAGCAAAGCTTTAATATTTTAATCTCCCAAAGGAATTGATAATTATAAATTCTATTTCAAATACTCACAGTAAGATCAAGTACTGCTTTTTTATTATACTATCTTGTTAAATTATTATCTCTGTATTCGTGCTATAAAATACACATAAAATATATCAATACTAACTGCTGTTAAATTGCCCCATGTGTAAACTATGAGATTTATTCCTCCTAAAAAGGAAAATAGTGAGGGGCAGCTTCTTAGCATGAGGAAGCAGCTGTTTGTAGAACTTTTAAAAAATTAAAATCTGAAAAGTACATCAGTATAACTAATAGTATGGTGTGCTAGATTTTTATTTTTGTTTTGTGAGAAAATTTATGATATTTGACTGAAAATGTTGAAATTGATAATTATGTCTCATTAGTTTTTTTTATCCTTGTGAAGATTTAAAGGAAGTTCTGTGCCACAGCTGCTGTCCCAGGTAAGACTGGTTCTTATTTCAATATATTGACTCTATGGAAGCTTACATCAGAAATATTACAGTTAAAACCCCCCCTAATTTCCAAGCAAAATTGACATCCTAAAGAATAATCCATCTTTTGTTTTAATTTTTTTGGTGTTTTGTTTGTCTATTTTATTGTTGCTGTGAGTTGCATGTTTTCTGTTTTTTTTTTTTTTTAAATTTGTTTGTTTGTTTGTTTTGTTTGCTTGTTTTTTCCCAACATTCTTCTGAAGGACTTGTAAATACTATCCAACGAAATTTATTTTTCTACTTCTCAAGAGTGCCCATACCACTAGAACTAGGCTTTCATCATAATTCCTGTAGCACCTGTACAGGAAACATCAAAATGAAGTTTAAATTTGAAAATATAAATTCATTTTGACAACTTTCTGAACTGGTGACAGAAGCTGAATTTTTTTTGAGGATAGAGTATTACCTGTTCTGTTTCACCTAAGGAGGAAAAGTCCAGGAACTTATGATGACCCTCAAAAAAGAAAATTGCATTTATTAAACCAAATAATATTTATATGAAAAAAATTAATTTATTGTACAGACACGGGAGTTTTTTTAAAACCTTGGATCACAAAGAAAATAAGTTTTTCCCTCTTTTTATGGTTAGTATCTCTGACATATTGTACATAGTACACTGATACCCCATAGAGATCATTGTCTACACAAAGAAAGCATAGACCACGTATGAAAACAGAGCATAAGACAAAAAGGAGGTACAGAGTTTCCAAACTGTTTCTAAAACCTCTGTTCATACTTCTAAGAAAACTTTTTCTATATTTGCCTTGAAACAACAGGAATTCTCATCAAATTCTTGTGCTTCCAAGGTCAATCATATACTTCTTTGAAGAACATCTTCATCTGAATGATGGATTTAGTTATAACAAGTATTTTGTTACCTATCATAATACTTAGAAAATGCACATTAACCCCATCTCTCTCTATGATTTTGCTACTGTAAACAATCCAAAGCCATCTGCTTTGTTTATACTCTAAATCAGGGAAAAGCTATGAGCTGATCAGGGTGTTGAATTTAAGCACTAATCCCTTCTGAAATTCAGGGGATGTTAGTGAGCTCAGTTTTCATACTGAAGGATATCTTATATACATTATATTATTATTTTTATTGTTAAC
Source organism: Lanius collurio (assembly GCA_020086605.1). Classification (NCBI taxonomy): domain Eukaryota; kingdom Metazoa; phylum Chordata; class Aves; order Passeriformes; family Laniidae; genus Lanius; species Lanius collurio. Next base: position 4,985,334 of record JACBWW010000048.1, read on the forward strand.
ATTTGTTTGTTTGTTTGTTTATTTTTAAATTTTTTACACGGCATTTTGATTATACCTGTTAAGGGTAATATACTTATGGAGTATTAAAGACTTTGTGTGCATTGCATAAGGATTGCTAGAACATAACTCAATATGTTTGTAGGTGAATGTGAACTCTTATGTACTACATATTGTCCTGTTCCCTCTCAAAAGGTGATGGGAATGTAGAGATGATGCCAGAGCTTCTCCCCCTGCATCAGACAGAAAGAACGAACTGTCTCCATGAGACCATGCTGTCTCTTCTGAAAGAATGTCAAAAATTTGTGTGCTCAGAAGCTCAATAGCTGGAAGCCCTCTGAAACTGCATTTCAGCAGTCGAATTCCCCCCCATGTGCCTTCTGGGGTATTGTGCTCTGCATGAGCACTGGACAAAAGTCTTTGCCTTAAATCACAGGAGTCCTTGTTCCATATATGTGCAGTTTTCCTACTGCCAGCAGCTATTATGATGTTCAGAAAATCCTAAATAAGAAAAATTGATTGTAATGATTATAGGCCTTACTGCTCAAAAAAATAATTTAACATTTGGAAAATTAAATATAGAGGTGTTCACCCAGGCAGTGCAGTTTACCACTCTTAGGCTAACATTTTAGTATAAATGTCAAACTCTTGAGCTCCATAAATTTGTGAAAGCTAGAGACAGGAGAAAAGCTAACTGATAAAATGATCATGGGAATGAGAAATGGATTTTGGGGTGTGGCAGCAGAGAAATTTGGTATTGAATTAATAATTCTTTTCCAAATTATACCAAAGTGCAAAGAGATCCATCAAATTATGGGGATGTTTTGATAGCACATTTATCTGTACCTTTAGTTTCAAACCTCTTTGCAAAAGAACAGATGGAAATATAGTCTAAAAGCAGGTAAGTATATATTTTTGAATTTTAAAGCAAGGCATTAAAAAATAGAAATATGAAGGTGATTTAAATATGCTCAAACTCAACAAAATTTCTTCTGAACAACTGCATTTATTAAGAAATTACAGTTGTGCCTATTTTTTAACTTGTAAATTAGAAAGAGAAATATTGATATGCTTTGTCCTGGATAATGAGCTGGACTATCTCCATGGGATTAAATCAAGTTATTAGAAGAATAAGGAAAATATTTTCTGTCTTGAAAGTAAACATTATTCTTTTGCAAAGTCTCGGAACATAGAGAGATGGTATGACCACACTTGTGAGTACAATTACAGACTAAGTACTAGCCAGAGAAAAAATAAATAACATGATATAAAACAAAACAGTTGGAATGGTTCCCCCAGCAATATCTCTGTTTAATTGAATAGATGTGAGTTTGCTGAATGGACTGTCAGATGGTCTGGAGCACAGGTCTTTTGAGGAGTTGCTGAAGGAGCTGGGGGTGGAAAAAAGGAGGCTCAGGTGAGACCTTTTCCCTCTCTGTCATCTACAGGAAAAGAGGTTGTAGTAAGGTGGGAGTCCATTTCTTCTGCCAGGTAACAACTGGCAGGACAAGAGGAGATGGCCTTAACTTGCCCCCATGGAGGTTTAGATTCGATATTAGGAAAATCTTCTTCACTGAAAGGGTGGTCAGGCATTGGAACAATTTTTCCAGGGTAGTGGTCGTATCACTATCCCTGGAAGTGTTAAAAAACCCATGTGGGTGTAGCATTTAGGGACACAGTTTAGCAGTGAACATGGTGGTAGTAGGTTACTGGTTGGACTTGATGATCTTAGAGGTATTTTTCAACTTTCATGTAGCTATGATTCTATGGCCATTACTTGGGACAGAGTGTTAAAGAACCCAATTTCAAATTACACTGAGTGGAGTTTTTGTTGGTTTTGTTTTTTAGTTGAGTTCTACTTTACCATTTTATGCCAAGATATCTGTGAGAAAGCTAACTGTGTATTAGAAAGCTAATACAGCATAGACTTCATGTATTAAAGATGTGACCCAAATAAACATCATAAATTTATAACAAAAAAAATCATTGGGTAAGGAGGTATTTCTAATTTGGGAATGTTGTTTTTCCATTAGTAACTAGAGTATTTACTTTATTTTTTCCTTTATTATCAGCATGGGTTGAAAATACAGTCCTTTCTGAATTTTTTTTTTTTTTTTTGAGTGAGTGATTTATAAGGCATAAGATGTATAAATAAGGTTATACATCTTATCTTTAGGATAAATATTTCTCTTTATTTGCTAAAAAATATATACTTAAATACTTAGAAAAAAACAAAACCTTTTCATTAATAAAAAAAGAAAATTCATTAGAATAAAAAAGATATTCCTTACACAAGCTGGGTTTAATTTCTTTTTACAAAATATATTTGTCTATAATTTTACTGATTTATTTTCATTACAATGGTTTGATGATTTTTAATATTTTTATACACTTTTTCGTCAGACATTCTTCACTGTGCAAGTTGTCAGAATGTAGCTGTCTTAGTCTCCTGAAGAGTGTACTTAACAAACAGAAAATTCTTTTTTAGAAGAAGTTTATTGACTAGATCAGCTTTAAATTAGCTGATTGTGAACGTCTTGTTAAGAAGTGCAACCACTGACCCTTGGCCTCAGGTATTCCATTTTGTGGCTATGTATTTTATGCCTACTGGGCTGGTCAGGATTTTTCTTCATAGTGACTCATATGGGGCTGTGTTTTAGATTTGTCACCAAATCATTGTTGATAACACAATGTTTTAGCTATTGCTGAGCCATGTTTATGCAACGTCAAGGCCTTTACTGTTTCCCAGTCTGTCCCACCAGTGAGTAGGCTTGGGGTGAGAAAAGACTGGGAGGGGACACAGATGGGACACTGATCCCAACTGACCAAAAGGATATTCCATACCGTATGGCATCATAGGCAGCAATAAAAGCTGCAAGGAAGGAGTTTTTTCAACACAGCCATTGTTCAGGACTTGGCTGGATATCAGTCTGCTTGTGGGAGGTGGTGAGTGATTGCATTAGCATCACTTGGGATTTTTGTCAGGGGTTGGTGTGCTGGTCTGTTTTCACCCTTTATCAAACTGTCTTCATCTCAACCTTTGCACTTCCTCAGTTTTGCCCTTCTAGTTCTGTCTTTCATCCCACTGGGGCAGAGTGAGCGAGCAATTGGGTCAGGGATTACCTGCCAGTTGTGGTCAGCTCACCACAGTCACAAAACAGTAACTGTCTGATGGAAATTTCCCAGCAGCTGTTTAAGAAAATTGCAAGTGTTTGCCCTTCTTAGATCACTTTGGTAAGGCTGATCAAGAGTCTGCATCTGCTCTTTTTGGAAAAACATCACCCCTATCTCAGTATGGGTACCACAGAGCCATAGAAAACTGATCAAATCTAAAGTGAATGAGAACCCTATCACTGAGCAGCATTGTGAGATGCTACTTAACTGTCTGTCTGCTTCTGCCAGAAACAAAGTGAGATAAGGAAAACACTGGTGTCTTGGAATATTTCAGAATGGACAGATAATTTTCTCTTTTCATTGAAAGTGCCCTAGCTTTATTGACTCTGCTGCCGTTAAAGTCATGTTACATAAAATCTGGTAATGTCTGAAAATCTTAAAAGTTTTATTCAGTCTTTTATAATTAAGTATAGCATACATGACTGGAAACCATGTAATTGACTGCAGAAATACCACATAAATGTTGTACTCTTCCAATTACAAAAAACATCACCTCCCACAGCGGCACGTGACAAGTAAAGAAAAATATTTTCTGGCAATCTCTGTAAATCATGAGCCGTGGCATTATACTTTCCACTTTTTCTTTCAGTAATATAGTTAGAAAACTGATTCTGATTTTCATTAACCATTAGATTACAAAAACAGTTCTAGAACTATTCAGTTTTCAGATTTGCTTCCTTCTTCTTCCAGGACTCCGAATGTAAACCTAAGAATACACCTCCTTTGTTTCACATCTTTATTTTTTCACTTGATCACGGCCTGTGGCAGATGTATGTTTATCTTAATTTTTCTTAGCTCATGAACATTTTTCATTGCGATTTCCTTTCTTTATGCTTTTTTTTTTCCCATTATTCTTTTGCTTTTCTTTCATTATCTAGGTAATAATAGGCTAAAAACAAAAACAAAAGTTATGGAAGACAGAAAACAAACAGAATAATCAATTTTAAATTAAAGATATATTATATATTTGGTTAGATATGTTTTATATATATGTATATCAGGCTTCAAAAATACACCTTTCATAAAAAAAAAAAACAAAACAAACAAACAAACAAAACACAACAACACATTTTCACATGTAAAATATTGATTTTCCAGTCATGATCAATACATTAGAAAAGTATATATATGTTTTTATACATCCATTGGCCCTCAGTAAGAGTAGAAATATACACAATAGATAAAAAAGCACTTCAATGAGAAGAGAAAAAGAGAAACAGTAAAATCTTCTTTCTCTTTTTTCTCATGTAACAATACCTTTTAAGATTTGCAACAAATTGTTCAGGATGGAAAGCATCTTGCAAAAGTCAGTGAAAAACACTATCTATTATCTTTTAATAACCACTGAGAATCCATAATATGTTACATAACAGTAAGGGATTAAAAAATCTGATAAAATAATGGACATAGATTGTGAATTCTGTTTTTTTGTCATTAACAAGAATCTTATGGTATTTATTAGTCTGTCCTTACAAGAGAATTTGAACTTTTTTATTCAAACAGACAAAAAAATCAATTATCAGACAAAATTGTGTTCAATGCCAGAATATTGTTTCCACTCTGTTCATGTATACTCATTTTTGAAGAGGTCATGTGCATATTACTGTTTTAAATTTATATTTTGACTGAAGAATTTAGTAGAATAAGTCTACTCCAGAACAAATTCATAGCCTTCTCAGAATGACATTACTAATTCAATTTAAGCTAGTGACACTCTCTGTACTACACTACATAATGTGAGAAGCTTGCTCTATGAGAAGCAATTAAAGAAATAAACTTGACTTGCAAATTTCAGTCCATGTTCTAATTGAAAAATTTGAAATTGAAAACGATTCTCTTCCTTATTTAAGCACAGCAAATTTTCTATTAATAGAGTGTTTGTAGTCTAAATGATCTTTCCCTTGATAAACTCTACCTCTGTTCTGCTTTTCACTTACCAAATTAGCACATTACACCATACTGGATTTGGTATAATCAAATTCAATTTTATATATGTCTTTGTAACATAAAATTTCTGTATTTTTTCTGAAGAAAATGATTTAACAAAAGTTCTAAATTGATTGCAAAACATCTTGGTGGTATACATTAACTAATTCATGAAAAAAAAAACAAATGAATAGGTTTTTTTTAAATCCATTCAATATATTTCTAGTACATATTTAAACATGAAGTGACTAATATTAGCTGGAGAGGAAGAAAGGGAATAAAAGATTTGACAGGAAAATTTATTTTATTTTATTATTTTATTAATTTAATTTCATTTTATGTTTTTTATTTTCTGTCAACCCTATAAAGCCCATTATTCAATACACTTTGAAGCACCAGTGTCTGGTTAAGCAGAGTAAAATGCTTTGCTTAAGATTCTATTTCTTCAAACAGAGATTGATAAAAAAAATTAAAATCTCTCTATTTGTGTGGTTTATAAATTTCAAGTGCTCAAATTCATCACTTCAGTGAAGATGTGTGCCCCAGCCCTGTCTGGAGGACTAAAGGGCTTCTTTCCTGCTGTCTGTATGAGTGATGTCATTACAAAAACAGTCCCTTGCTTTCCTGATGATCGTGCCTAGCCCAGGAAAGCAGTAAAGCACACAAACCTTCAATCTCTGCTCCCATCCTTGTCACACAGCAGATAAAGCTCTGCCTTTTATTAAATAAATCAATAATCCAACTGCATTTGTTAGCCTTGTTAGTAATTCTTCTGTTATACACAGAGAGTATCTAATCAGAGACAGTGGAAGCACACACAGTCCTGGTGACCCAGACAGATACTTACTCATTCATCTTTCCATGATTTTATTAAATTGTCATCTGTCTCAGGAAGACTGTGACTTTCTTCTGGGAATTTCAACCACTCAGCATTGCTGTCAGTTATTGCTGTCATTGCTGCTTTTACAGCAGTAATGTTAAGGCTGGAGTTTTAAGGCAGATTTTGGTGTCAAGGGAAAGGCAAGCACAGGTGGAAAACACTGTGATCTGAGTGAAAATATCCTTTCTTGCTTCTCCATTTTGAACCCTGGCAAGCAGTCCATGACTGCCTGTGATGGATAGACCACAACTGGAAGGAACTGTGGCAGGTTGCACACCAAAAATGTACTTAAGGTTGGAGGGGATCAGTGAGTGGGAAAGAATGCTCCACCTGTAAGGAGGAGCTACCTGGTTGTAGCAACATCACAGAACCTTCTTCTGTAAGTTTGGGAAGGTTTCAAGTTCGAGAACTTGCCAACAGATAGCCAGTCTTTTTGGACTGTGCTGAATCTTTTGCAAGATTTTGAAATTCCAGGGACCTGCACAGTGTCATCCAACACCACAGCTTGGATTACATGATCATGAGGTAGAACCTTTTTCTGAAATGCATGAACCTCAACTACAGAATTCTTCAGTCCTGCTGGAAGTTGAAATCCTTGATCAAGTTTGAAGTTCTTGGTCAGGCTGTAAGAAAGCATGCTATTCAGTGAAACTTTGTGGCTAAATCTGGGAAAAAGCTGTGTGGGCTTGGCCAGATTTCCATTTCCTAGGACATCCTTCATGTTGGTTCTTCATTGACTGGTCACTTCTTGACAGCTGTCCTCTTAAACCTCCTGGTCTCGAGAAGATCATATTGGTGATCTCTCCAGAGTGATGTAGTATTTTAGAAATCAGTCCTGTGCAGTTCATTAACTTGTGTATGGAATCAGAAGATGCCAAAATTCTCCTATAACTTACTTTTTCTTCCTGAAAATTTGCTCACTTTTATCAATATTAATATAAGAAGAAGAATGTACCATATCAAAACTATTCTGGAGGGTTCTTCCTTGGGAAGGATCTTACCAAAAGTCAGTAAGTAGTTACTGCTATGAGTTTTGGAGTATTACTTTATTTAACAAAACACCTCATTAACATTTAAACAAATAATTGGTGTCTGCTTTTTTTCAGCAGTTTCTACTGCTTAAAACTTGGTCATGATTTCTGACTTGTAATTAACTTTTCATTTACATTGATCANTGTATCTTCTGCAATTTCAGGGGATTGATTTTTTTTTTTTTTTTTTTTTGAATTATATTATTTGGATGTAAGCTATGGTGAGATATGGTACAATACCATAAAACATTATCTGTTTTAGGCTTGAATCCATCTAAGATAATGAGTGCAAAACCCATTTTTTAATCAGCCTACTCTAATTTTTTGTCTGTTTTCCAAATGATAAGCATAAATGAAAAAAGAAAAAAAAATCAAACATAGTGGAAAATACATACATTAAAGAGCACCTTTTCTTAATAGTACAATTAAAAATTTTGGTCCAGACAAGGGAGTAGAAGATGAAGGAAGGCTTCAGGCTGAGAGGAACATACTAAGTAAAAATTACTTCCTCAACGCCTGATTGCATACCTCTCTGAACTTTAATATTCCCTTAAATCAGCAGAAATTAAATTATTCTACTCAGTAGGTTTTTGGTTGGATTCAAATATAAAAGTTTATTAAGAAAAAGTAGTCATAAACAAAACCAGACTGGGAACAACTCTGTAATGTTCATTAGTGTTAAAAGAGTATGAGGAATGCTAGGTATTTCACACATCTTCAGGGAGTGTCACAGTAGCTAACCAACATGGAAAATATATTTGGGTGCACACCTAAATATGTGAGAGTCATTAGCTTTATGGGGAAAAATGCTGAAGTTGTACCTGTAACATCCTTTTTTTTTACTTTACTTTGGGGCGTTTGTTTATTGAAGATAGATTCTGTGCAGTAATTGTTGCAGCTCAGTAAGGTTCCTCTCGCATAATGAACTGCTGTAGTGCAAGACTTCCCCTGCAAAATGAGTCATGTTTACTCTCTGTCCCTTATCTCTCAGTACCTCATCACGACATCATGGCAGATAAATCTTGTGGAAGGCTTATAAGCATGGAGAGTTATATCGGGATTGTTAAATATATTTGTTCCAGGAAATTGCCAATGTGTCCCAAACAAAAGCAGAGAAACTCATTTATGCTGAAATCAGCTTAAATCATAGGATTTGTTATGCCCACAATTGGCCTTTAATCCTGGCTGTCAGCCATATAACAACTTTCTAAACCTTAGACATAAATAATGTTTCTTGAGTATTTTGAAGTATCTAGGGTAGTGAGGGATTTTTTTACAGTATGTAAGAGTGGTAATTCTCATATAACAAAACTGAGGTTACCTCCTGCAAGACTGGAGTGTGACTTGAATTTATAAAAGATTGTTTGAAAATGCTAAGGTCCCTGGGACAGGCAAAGAATCACATTTGGTACTGCCTCATTTATAATATCTCTCAGAGGTGATCCCTACAGTGAAAAGCCCCTGAAGCACATTTGGCCATTATCTAGGACAGATGATTTTTGAAACACTGCTAGGCAGAGGCAGGCAGTGAGCAGGAAGCAAGTAGTAAGCAAGGAGTTCATCACTCAAATGTCCTCCCCCCTCCTTTTTTTTTTAGCAGAGTAAACGTCTTTACACTATATTTTTAAAAGTTTGTGCATAAAAGTGTCCAAAAAACTTTGCATAAGATATTCTTAAACTCTGATATTTTTCTCATTTTTATAAAGGAAACAAAAGAAAAAGGCATTCAATGGAAAAATGAAAATTTAACAGCATTTTTTGAGAGCCACTGAGAAATTTCTTTTTTCAGCTGGTGAAATATTACAGCACAGAAGGTTGTACATCTTATCCTGGAATAGTTTTCTGCTATGTATTCTGCAAACACAGTTCTGGTAGCTCTATTTTGATTCCTTCAAAATAAACATCTCTGAATTTATAAAACAAAATAATAAAATAATTACATTAATTGCAATTTCAAACCCCAATGGAATTGTAAGAAAAACAAACTAAAAAATTTAGAATTAGAAATGAAACATTTTGAGAACACCAAACATAAAACAGATATAAAAATGAAACCTCTAGACTTAACCTATATTATTTGGGATCTTAATTTCTACTTTTTTTTTTCACTAAGGATGTCTCAAATCAGGAGCCCAGTGAAGAAAAGAATACTTCAACTCCACATACCCATATCAAACAAGGAAGAAGGCTGAGCATGAATTTCCAATGGATATAAGAAGAAATAGGCATATACAACACAGACCTACAGAAGTACACAGCTGGGCACACCAATCACAGACAGACACGCAGGTAGTTCACATGAACACAGAATAAAAAACCTCTTACTTCTTCCCTGTGTGACTCATCAGGATAAAGGCCAGTTAATGCAAAATGTGCATATATAGATTGTGCAACAGGGATCCCTCCAGCTCAGGCACTTGCTTTGCCCAGTAGTTGCTCCTCTTTCCCAGTCTCCCCAGTTGCTGGAATGCGCACCATGCCCTGTGCTGCAGCCCCACTCCAGTTTCTGGTACAGGCCCCCTTGTACCCACGCACTAACACACAAACAGACACAAACACACACTTCTTGGATCCCTCCAGAACTGGGATCTCACACACAGTCCATCCATGCACTGCTTCTGGATCTTTGCTCTTCCACTGTTGCATCAGGCACAGATGGACAGACACACAGACACACAAGTTCATCTCAGCTGACCTCTGGGCCAGGGCAGTGTTTGTCTCTCCAGCTAAGTTATTGGGCTTCCCCTGCCTGCCCTGCACCACTGCACTCCTCTGTGTGTAGGGAGATAACCTTTTTACTGCATAACCAAGCATTTTTCTTGAATTGCTTTTTTTAGCCACAAATCTTCCCTTCTTGTCTTTTATGCTAACAATACTAGTTATAAATGACATGTCAATGTTTTGATGCAGTTAAAATAGCATTTATTTTTTGCTAGGACAAAGAATCTATCTTATTGGATTAGTTTGAACTTCACTGATACTTAAATAAACAATGTCATGCTATATTTCAAATAAATTTATACAACATTAAAAAAGAGTCACTGTATGTGCAATTATTGCAAAAAACTTAATGTGACTTTTAGGGAATTATAGGCTAATACTGAAGTTAAAAAAATTACTTAGAACTGCTATAAGTTATCGGACATCAGTTTTTGCAAAAATTGTGTTGGGGAAGCTCAATTTATTTTGCACTCCTAATTAGACCATATTGTCTAGACAAGACCATCAAAAGAAAGATGATGCATAAGAAGACTGTGTTCTGGAAAGCTGAAAAAAAATACTGTTCTTTGAAATGAATTTCTCTGTAAAACAGAAGAAAAGTATTTTAATGACTATACGGATGATTCACTGTGGAATACCAAGAAAAATTTCAGAGAACAGCAGCCTAGTTAAGTCTCTTTTGTGCTGACTCATGGGGTACTCTACAGCTTTTGTTCCTGTGAAAAGGAAAAGAACAACCTACAGCTCTCAAATGAATGCACATAAAATGCAAGTAAATAGAAGTAGTCAGTAAATGAGGAAGGAATACACAGGACACTACTGCAAATGAAATATATGACGATAGAACAGATGTCGATGCATAGAGTATCTAGAAGACAACAGAGGTGACATAATTTATGGTAACAAGAATGTTTGCATAATTCTATGTCTTCATAAAATGAAGCAGTATCACAATGCTGATGTGAAATATATGTCATTACAGTTTTATTATAGAGGGGAAGTGGTAACTTACTTGGAAGAGAGGGCAGGCTGTAGAATTCTTAAAAGGTCAAATGGAATATCCCTAGGATACTTCTCATAAGAGGAGAAGCCAGCCTCATGTTAGAACTTTTGCACTTCTTGCTCTGCTGAGGTAGCAATTCTCATGGCACAAAACGAGGAGTCTGCAGTCTCTCCAAGTCTAATAAATACATTTTTTTGAGTCTCGCATTTCTCCAGCATATGAGAATACAAACTTCTATCTAAGTAGATGCTGGATCACATTAACTTCTCTAGAAAAACTCAATCATTACAAGCATAAGTGGGTGTCCTCTTTTGTTTCCAACGAGGAGAGGTTGAGATAGCAAGCAACTTTGACCTCCATGAACTGCAAATCTACTTCTGTGCATACACAAAAACATACACAAAAACATATACAAAAGAAAGAGTAAGGTTGTTGCACACCTTTCTCCAGATGAGAGTGACCAACTCTGATTTGTCTCTCCATCCATTGCCACATTACCTGTCTCTGTCCCTCTCCATTCGTCTGAGTAATTATATGAACACCAACTGAGATACACCAACTTCAGTATCTCACAGCATACCAAAATTGCTAAAAAAGAAGAGATGATGGTTACAAAGGATATCTGGAAGGCATCTGGAGGCAGCTTACAAAGGGTAACTAGTCATAAACTCTCTAGGGCATGAATCATATGACACTAGACTTGAATGTGTGGTTATTTTTTTCACAGTTCATTGCTAAGGTAATGAAGAAAAATCTTAACACTAAGAATTTTCTAAACCAACTGCTGTTCCAATAGAAAAATCAAGAGATCTGGCATATATTCAGGACATTTTCATAAGCTTGTTTCTCTGAACATCAGGAAAATTATCTCACAGTCTGTTTCACTGGCAAATGTTATCACTGGCACCACAAAAAGAGCCAGTGTATGACACTGCATTTCTGCATAAGGCAGGCGCTGAATGGCATCCCCAGCAGCGAGCCCACTAACGATGTAGTTCCTGAACAGCTATGTAGGAAAAGAAGCATCTGCTAAGGGTATCAAAAGGCAGAAAAGACAAGATCAGGCTTATAAAGCATTATATTCAGTTCATCATTATATTAGTAATAATAATTTAGATCTATATCTTCCTGTATGGGAGGCTTTGTTGTTCTTACTTTACTTGGTATTATTTAAAGGTAATTTTAAAAGTTGCTTGGTAATTAAGCTCTCCATCTTGTGGGCACAGTTATACAGGCTCCTGTTCTCTTTCCTTCTTTGCACCTTTTAGAGTAAAAGCAGAGACCGTTGTTGGCTTCTTAACTGATTTTTTTTTTTTTTTAGCACTCTGCTTTACTTGTACCTTGGTATTGTCTGAACAGAAATACTTTCTGTGGTTTCAGAGTATTTTTAATTGTCTGCAGAAAGTGAACCCTCTAGCTTTAAATTTCCCTGCATGATCAGTAGACATCCCTGAGAGAAGATGGGTTTTTAGTATGGGGGACTGATATGGCTTGATGACTGCTAATAAACATAAAACATAAAACATCTGAATGATCTTGCAAATAGATGTACGAGATATATGGTGGTGCATATCCAAGGTGATAGTCTAATTTATGTGATATGCTCTGCAGTGTTTAGGTGTAAGTTATACTGAGCAACAAATTCAGCATTTTGAAATGTAATGCCGATTTATTTTTTGCTTTTAGACAAATTCTGCAGTGATGTTGCTTTTTTCTGCAATTTTCCTGCTACCTTCACAATGGCTGCATACCATTTCTTTTCCCAACTAATGCTCATTGGGAAGTCCAGGTGCAAGTCTTGTGGTCAGTGTTGGTACTGATGTTGCAGCAGCTTTGACAATATGTTTCCAGCTGGGTCAAAGATTCTATGCAAATCAGGCAAGTCAGGTACATCAAAAATAACAAAAATGCAGAATTGACTTAGGTGGGCTAATTACAAGGTTTTGCATGAGTATGGCTTACTACACATTTCATTTGATGGGATGTCATGCTACCTTGGGTGTTCTTTCAAGACACATTAATATTTGACCATGACTTTCCAGCCCCAAGACCCAAATCAATGTTCCAGTCTTAGAAAAATGGCTTAACAAAACCTGCAAGGATACCTGAAATACATACTAATCTTCCTGTGGCCAGAATTAAAACCAAAATTTAATCAGGTTTTCTTGATTGTAGGTGATTTTCTTTCCTCTTTTGTATTTAGACATAAAATCCAGTAAAATGCAACATAAAATCTTACTTCACTTTCTTTACTTTCTAATATCAGTTATTGTAAGGCTTTGTCAGTCACAGGAACTACCTCAGGTCATTACACCTCTATGTTACATATGTTATAAATATTTCTTTAGTTCTACAAAGTAATAAATGTAAACTGGATAAATACTTATAAATTCTGGTTATAAATTCAGATTTATAAATATAATTGTTCTGCTATATAAATCAATTTTTTTTTTTCAGTTAGTACTTTGAGATAAACAATCTACTTCATCCTTAAAAGGGGAAAGCTTAAGTAGTAGGAATGAACTCCAGGTTCTTCTTGCTCATCCTAATGAATAATTACATTGTGATCTTGAAAGCACTTGATATCTTCAAAATGGGAGTAAGAATGTGTAGGGTACAGACTGAAATTAGGAAGAATATAATGCTTCTGGTTTATGCTTCTGGTTCTTCAGCAAAGACTGTAAAATAACTTTTGGGCAGGTAAAATACAAATAAATGAAAAGGTTTGTGATTCTATAAAACTATTTTAGGGATTTTTTAGTTTCCTGTTAAGGATTTAAATCTGCCAGTCTAATAAAGGTTTTTAAAATTCTGCAATTGTATCTGAATACATGCATGCACACAAATCTCTCACTCTCTCTCTTGTTTCACATATATATATAGATATATATAGATATATATTTAATAATATAAGAATACCTATACTCTAATCAGCTCTTGCTGTCAATAAGGAGTTTGGATATTGGGGAAAAAAAAAATAGAAATTGGAGGGACCAGCCAAAAGCAAAAGGAGATAAAAGTATTTTTATATAAATTCATGGATGCAGAAAGGAAAATAGACTTTTGTTATATGCAGTGAGTGAAAAAAATGGACCAAATTAACATGAAAGAAACAATGTGTTATTTTATGTCCTCTCTGCAGTGGGTTGTCTTTTAACTATGCACTACACTGGGAACTAAGTTTCCTTTCTCATCTTTACAATATTTATGTGTTTCTACAAGTAATATTCTTATCCTCTCCCTACATCAAAAATATTTGTGAAAAAATAATTTCTTAGGAAGTTTTGTGATTGACAAATTTATTTTTATTCCAAATAAGAAGAAAAAGAGGCTTGAAATGTCCCCCACTGAGAGCTGTTTAGAAATCTCACAGTCACAGTTTATTTTCCTTTGTAGGTAAAATATGTTTGAACATACCAGTTCTGAAATATCAAGATATAGGAGAAATGTGAAGAAGAATGGAGGAAAAAAGCTGCTCTGTGCTTCTGCTTTCTACTCTTATATAGTATGCCTGTCTTTGTTTGTGTGCTTTTAAAAAAATACAAGATATAGGAAGTCTTTTGGGATATAGATTGAGTGCTAAGTAGTGATCACTGTGATTTTTTAGTCAACTGAATGTTTTGCAATGAAGTTTAAACAAAGTTCTGTCAGGGAAATGACTCCTATCTGTTTATAGACACAGCTACTTCAAGTGGAGTCCTGTTCTGTAACTTAGGTTTATTTGTGCACAATCTCAAACTTCCAGCACTTTTCAGTAGTTCTGCATCAGCTATTCAGTTTAGAGGTTTGATCTCATTCTCCAATATGTTAATCATAGAAGTTTTATCAGGATTCACAGGATGGAAATTGTGACATTAGAGTCAAAAAGAGATACTCAGCCTCAGAGGAAATAACATACAACTTTTGATTTTCCCAGTAAAAAGACTGTTTCATGTATGTATTTTTGGTTTTATTAATGATCTTAATGTATTTTAAGAAATATTGTATTCTAACAGATTTTACCCATGAAAACTTCCTTTTCAGGAAAACCTCTACAGATTTGCTAATTAACAGATTAATGCAGCCAATAACTATGACTACATCAGTTTCTGAAAACCTTTTTGCACACATTCCCTCAAAGGATGCCAGTATCAAACATATGTGACTATATTTCTTTCAGTAGATCTCTTTTCACATTATTTTTGTTTCCATAGACATATGGGAGATGAAAGAATGTACAGTTTTTCCTACATGGACAACCTGAGGTAACATCTCACTTTAAGACACGAAATAAAAAAAGGAAATAAATTTATAATACTAGTAATTATATTGGCAGGTCTAAAAAACTTTCAAGTATTTCACATTACATGTTCTTCACACAGTAATTCCTGTTAGCATAATTTATGGTCATTTTGATGCAGAAAAAAAGAATGCTAAAAAGAGGAAAATGTGCAGATTGGAAGCAGAAGGTTTCTAGGGAATCTTTACATGTTGATCTGATACATACTGGATTTGCTGTAATTTGAGAAAAGATCTTAGGTGTTAGTTTGCATTTTTGCTCTAGGGTGATTTTGATTAGATATTGTATGAAATTAATTAACTTTTATGTTACTGAGTCATCTAGCAGATTGTAACTTAAAATATGTACTTAGAACATGAACTAAGACAAAAATAAATTAACCTGATTATTTCATTTCCAGTGGAGCTGTTTGTGGGTCAAGGTCACAGAATCTGATACTAAAATTAATTTTGTAGATGACAAAAATAATAAATAGATACATTCAAATCACCACTATTATTTGTAATTTGTCAACAGCCCTTGAGCAAAATTTTCTTCTACTTTTGGAGATGTAGTCATGTCATTCACAATTTGCTAATCTGGACAAGATCTTCTGATGTGAAAATCTGAAACCTTTTATGATTTTTGAAAGGTGCTGACTCTTCTTATCCATTCAGCACAGGAAGAGAGCAGATATCATCAAGCAGTTTGGTACCTGGCTGGGAGTAGCAGTGCTGTACTTTCAAAAATACTGCACTATTCAGTGCAGAAGGGTGGGAGTATCTGAGAACATGGAACCTGTAAGTTTTCAGGATGTCTCATAGAGTACTGTGAACCAAAGTGGGGAGCACAGTTGCTATGATTTAACCCTGGCAGGTAGGTCAGTCCCACACAGTTTACTGTCCCACAGTGGGATTAGGGAGAGAATTGTAAGGGTAAAAAGTGAGAAATTTCATGGGTTGAGATAGTTTAATAGAGATGAAATATACTGTTTCCCTGGTGTCAGCTGGGATAGAGTTGTATTTTTGATTGAGGATGAGAAGAATGTAGAAAATACACTGATGTTTGCTGATCAATGCTTCCACTAAATCTGTGGAATTATGCTGTCCTAGTCAGTGAGGATACTGGAGGGAAAAGAGGTGCACAGAAAGTTGGAAGGGGACACAAGACAGAAGGCTGAATCTGGCCATGTACTATATGGCATCATGCTCGGAATATAAACTGGGGGCAAGATTGGCTAAGGGATGTTGCTCAGGAACTGGCTGAGCATCAGTCAGCTGGTGGTGAGCAGTTGCATTGTACATCACTGTCAGGGAAACTTTCCTGTCTGACCATACAGGAGTCATTGTGGCAGTCACACTGGCACCACCTGAGCTAGGGCCTTTTCAGGGAGCAGGTCCAGTGAGCTGAGAGGTGCCCTACTTAATTCCCTATACACACCACGTGCACTTTCTTCTTACCAGCTTGAACCCAGGTTTCACAAAACAGAATCTCAGACATCTGGATTCTTAAAATAATTTAACCATCATTCAAAAACAGAATAACAGCTCGAGCTGGTGCCTTGGAGGAGAGACTCTAAACAGAGGACTCCCTGGGCTTTTATACCCTCACAGTCTGTGTGTAGTAAAGTATGGAGTCTTCCAAATGAGTTCTTCGCTCCTGCTTTGTCTGTCTCTGAGTGTTCACCTCCACAAGTCCTCATGCTCTTTATAGTGCAAAGAGTTGGCACCAACTCATGGTCTTGTCTCAAGCTCCAGCACCCAGAACTCAACCTGCAGCTCACAGATGCACACTGAACTACAGCACTACATGTATTTCTCAGTATTCAGTAGCTTTTTATACTCTATTCTGTTATTATTACTATGGCTTTTCCTTTTCTATCCCATTAAACCGCTTTTATTTAAATCTGTGAATTTTATTTTTTGTGCAATTCTCTCTCCCATCCCACAGGGGAGGGGAGTAAGCAAACATCTGTGTGGTGTTTAGGTGCCTGCAGGAGTAAACCACAATCATAAATCATAGGTTATTTTTTAGCTTTATCTCTAGTCACTATGAAACCGTGTATTATTCTGAAAGAATTTAATACTGTTATAGTTAAGGAAGGCAATGCTCAGCTTCATCTAAGAATGCATAGCCTGCTTGTAGCATTGAAAGAAAATTACCATGACTGCACTATATCAAACTCTTACTAAAAATACCTCTTGCAGTTCTTGATTTATTTTCACGTATCTCAATGCATGGAGCATTGTTTTCTCTTCATAGAACCATAGAATTATTTAGGCTGGAAAAGACCTATAAGATCAAGTACAACTGCTAACCCAATGCTGCCACATCCACCAATACATCATGTCCCTAAGCACTGCAGCTACACATTTTAAACAACTCCAGGTATACTGAGTCTGCCACTTCCCTGGTCAGACTGGTTGACTATGCTTGACTATGTTTTTAGAGAAGAATTTTTTTCCTAATATCAATCTAAACCTCCCTTGGTACAACTTGAGGCTATTTCTTCTTGTTCTGTCAGTTGCTACCTTGGAGAAGAGATCAGCCCTCACCTCACCTTACCACAACCTCGTTTCACACAGTTGTAGAGGGGAATAAGGTCACCCCTCAACCTCTTTTTCTCCAGGCCAAACATCCCCAGCTCCCTCAGCTTCTCCTCATCTGACTTGTTCTCCAGACCTTTCACCAGCTCTGTTGCCCTTCTCTGGACTTGCTCCAACATCTCTGTCTTTGTTGTAGTGAGGGGCCCAAAGCTAAGTACAGTATGCAAGAGGAAACCTCACCAGGGCCAAGAACAAAGGGACTGGAACTTCCCTAGTCCTGCTTGCCTTTTGTGTGCTCCTGTGCAGCATTTCTAGTTCAACATCTCTTTTGGCAGACAGGCTTTATATTCTGTCACACTATGGATTAAAAAAAAACTATATATTTTTCTCTCTTTTTAGATTTTGAATACTTAGCATAATTAAATTATTTAATACTTCAGATTTGACTTTTAAAATTTGTTCTTTTTTAGCCTAAGATTCCTTATGTCTAATGTCATGATTAAAACTTGCAAGTTTTTAAATTGGATTGTCAGAACATGCTAATTTCAGAGTTATTTCAGAGTTTCTTCCACATGGAAATGTGTTCTCCCACGTGACTTCTGCCAACCTTAGCTAACTATGTTGTAATGCTATTTTAATGAAGAGAGAGACTTTTAATTGAGCACCTGGTTCCCCAAATGTGTCTGATTTTCACAAAATGGATAATATTTTGACTGATTTGAAGATGTACTAGTGTAAAAGTGGCTGTAGAAAATGCAGACTGAATAATCTGCATAGTTGTTTTATGACACATATTCTTCTTATAATATAGAATTTTTTGTAGTTTCATGTTATTTAGAAAAGTCAATCCAAAACCAAATTGATCTCTATGCAGTATTCTATCCCAATCATGTTCACAGGATGTTTTAAGGTCTAAAAAATCCCCAAAGCCTAAAACTGTATTGAAAGGAATTTTCTTCAAGATAGAGAAATTTATATAATGTCAGAGGTTTATGACATACTGGTAAATGATTCAAAGTACTGAATTTGCAGATCTGCAAATAGTGATGCATAGATGTAGCTAAATCATCTTATGTCTGAATTTTTAGGCTTCTTACATATGACCTCTATAGTTGTGTGACTTTCATACTGCAAGTTTCTTTTCTTGAAGAAATAACATTGCTGTAGATTTGAGTTACCAGATTAAGTTTTCACAGAGAGACAATAGCTTTATTAGACCAATTTTATTTAACAAAGAGTTGAGTTTTCCATAGATAAATCTTTTTCTACACTAGAAACAGAAAAATCTGGTTTCAAAATTAAACATATGTGCACCCACTAATAGTTTATGCTTAGCTTGGTAATTTGACTTGTAACTGTTGTGGTTTAACCCCAGACAGCAACTGAGTAGCACACTCCTGCTCACTCACTCCCTGCCTCTTCCTGTGGCATGGGAAGTAGAACCAGAAAAAAAAAAAGTAAAAGCTTGTGAGTTAAGATAATAACAGCTTAATAATTGAAATAAAATAAAATGTAATAATCATAAAAACATTGATAATAATAATCATAATCATGAGAGAGAGAGAGAGAGAGAGGTATAAAACTGAGGAACATTGTGATGCACAGTAAAATTGCTCACCAAGAGCTGACTTCTTGTCGCTTCAAGTGCTTCCTCCTGGCTTCTTGTGCACCTGCTCGCTGGCAGAGCATGAGAACCTGAAAAGTCCTTGACTTAGAGTAAGCACTACTTAGCAATAGATAAAATATTGTTGTGTGTCTTGGTTTGAAAAGACAGATGTCTGCTAAGGAAGACAGGAGCCTCCCTTGAGGTGAAGGATGCAACCCCCTTCTCTCTGAATTATTATAAATTTGGAATTAAGGGGCTTTCAGGCAAAAATATAAGGAATAGGAATAACAGTTCTTTACTAAAATACAGATGTATAAACAGGCAAACAAACAACAATAACTACAGTGGTGACAACAAACAGAAGCACAAACCCAGTGCAGCCTCTCTCGGCTGTCAGGCCCTTTCCCCTCTGGTGCAGTTCCAGTCACAGCCGGCAGGGGCGCTGGCGGCTCCCGGTGAGCAGGGCAGGTGCGATGGTTCCCCCGCGGCTGCAGGGGGCGCTCCGGAGCGAGCTCGGGGAGCACGGAGCAATGGCGGATTAGATCTCGGGAAGGGGATGGAAGAAAGGCTTCACAAACCTCCCTGGGCAGCTGATCCTGGGGTCTGTCCGGGCTCTCCTGGCCAGGCAGGCTGGGGCAGCAGTAGGAGCACAACTTCCGGGTGGCAGGCGAGATGTATCGAGCTGCGGAGCTGTGGTAGGAATCCCCGGAGGTCTCGGCAGGCAGGACGGGCAGGGCTGCAGAGCAGCGAAGGCTGAGGCAGCAGAATCTGAGCTGAGCTCCCAGCGAGGCAGGGAAAGGACAGGCTCTGGATCCTGGGGTTCTTCCAGCAGAGAGGAAAAAACGGCAGGAAAACCCGCAGTGCTGACGAGAGAGTCTCTCCCGTCTCCACACCAAGTCTCGAGTTCCGCTGAAGCAGTGGCTCTGTAGAGAAGGTCTCGTCTTCCTCTGAAGGTCCAGTGGTGATGTAGAAGGGTCTGGTCTTCCTCTGAGAATCCAGTGGAAAAGGCTGCCTGTGGTGTTCAAAATTTCCCCTTATATCCAGGCTGGAAGGCTTGGTTCCTCCCTCTGGGCGGAGCATCTCACAATGGGTGATATAGTCTTATCAGTCATGCGGTGATGGCCCATTAGCAGGAGATAGTATAGGAGAGATAAAAGACTCTGCCCCACCTGGTGTCAACAGCTGGCCCATTAACAGAAGATAGCCTCATGAGCTTATCAGGGATGAGTCATGAGGGAGGTGGGGAGCACTGTCCCACCAGTTTTAACAGTTTATGAAGATGGTGACAGAATACAGACTTTTGGGTACATTTTACATTGCAACCCAGGACATTGTGTTATCGGCACTATTCTTACAATAAATCCAAAACACTGGACTGTACAAGCTACCAAGAATAAAACTATCCCAGCCAAAACCAGGACAGAAAGCACAGATGAAAAGAAAAGGTACAGAACAGAGAAGGGGTTACCCAGTACAAAGATAAATAAAACATATAGAAACAAACTTGAGTGCATGTCCTGGAAGTAAAAGCCAATCAGTGTTCATTGCAAAAAGAGAAAGAAAATAAATTATTTTTAATAAGCAAGTTTGTGATGTAACCATTGTGTAAATAACTCCTCTGATAGTTGTTATTGGCTTTATAAATTAGAATGTTTGCTGTGTAAATTTGAAAATGAAGTGATATGGATATTCTAAAACTTTAGAGATTCCAACAAATTCTGAGCAAAATGTTTTATTTCTGAACTTTTACATTCTCCAAGGAAAATGCTTCAATTAAAATATTGGAAGCCCCCAAATTCCACAAATTTTAAAGGCACAAAGCTGTAATATCTTGCACATTCACATAAGGACATAAAGAGTATGAAATATTCATGTGGAGAATATAAACAGGTGTTTATATGTTTCAAATAAAACAATTAAATGATAGGCATCTATTTAACTGTAGGTGACATGCAGCAGAAGATAACACATTATAATAATAGTTTCAATGTTAATGGTTTTTCATTGGTTTGTATATATCATAAGAAGGAAGAAATTTCTAGATATGTATTTTCTAAGAAACTGTTTAGGCAAAACTGTGGGAAATTATTTCAGCAAATTTTAATGAGCTGTAAAAACAGTAACCTGTAGTAACTAACTTGTAGGATAGATTCCTTTAATGAAATATATCTCTTTCTTAATTTAAAATGAAATTTCTATTGCAATACCATTAGTAACAGAATCTCACAACTGTTCAGTGAAAAATTTTGATATTATATTAACTACAATTTTAATGAAGGATTTTGTCAGTGTTAAATTTTATTTCATCAAAATGCAACTAAATATATATATATAAGTAGATAAGTATAGAAAAATAAGAAGTATTTAGTCAGAATAAAGCCTCATAAAAATAAAGTGTTGTGAGAAAAATTAAATCCTTTTTTTAATTCTGATCTCTTCAAGTGATACTTAACCCAAGATAGACCTAAAGAATTTTATGTCATAATCTGAGGAATTTTCCATCACTTTTGATGAACCTCTTAGACCAAAGACTCCCTTTCAAATAAATGTGTATTTATCTGAAGAAAATTTAACACTGAATCTTAATACACTCTCCTAACTTTGACCATTACATTGATTTGTGAGATTCCTATTCCTCTACAGGGAAGATTAATCGAGTCACCTTTGAATCAATATGTTAGGTTATATGATACAAGGTCATGTAGACACCCACAGAGGAGTTCAGAGAGACAATGCCAGGAGTGGGGCACCAAATAATGTTCAGCTGTTGCGGTGGATCCCTCTGGGCCCCACCCCGGCCGGGTCCCTGCCATGTGACTGAGTCGGGTCTGTCTGATGTTCAAGCAGCCCGGGCTCTGATCTGGTTGGTTGTTTATCCCAGCTCCACTCCTGGTATCCCCTTGCCCCCTGTCTGGGATGAAACCAGCAGGATGGAAAGCCCCGCTCTCTCACCTCACCGACTCTGCCCAGGCTGGGTGCTCCTTCCCCTTCCAGGACAGAGGGAATAAATGACTTAACATCATAAGAGGTTCGAGCTGTATTTCTCTTCTCAACTTCTGCTTCTGGTGAGTAGCTGTCACTAACACTGGCTTAAGTGGAGCTGCACAGTCGAGGGATATTTAGGCTGTTTGTGAATGGTCTAAAGATATTCCAAGACATAAAGAGGCAAGCTCGCCACAAAAATTAAACAGTGGACAGCTGATAGCCCCATTCACCCAGGGTACCTTAGCTCCATCCCCATGGGAGTCCCAGACAGACCCCTCTGTATAACCCTGAGGGTGAGAGCAAAGTGGGGTTTGTCTGTTTGGAACAGTGAGGGATTCATGTGTGTGCTCTGAGGGGCTGCCTGTTATCCATGTACCTGGCATGTGGTGTTTATGTTTTAAGGATGGGCTTGTGCAGGGCGAGGAGTTGGAGTCGATGCTTGCGGGGTCCCTGCTGACTCAGCATACTCTGTGCACGTGTGATTCTGTGATATATGTGCTCTGTGTGCTTGTGCTTGTGTCAGTCTTCCTGCTGGTTAAACCTGGTTAAACCTGGAGCTGTGGCAGCCTCATCTTGGCCACAGTATATTTTCCTCTAACAATATCTATATTTTCCTCTAGTAAAATCCATCTGATAATTGAATAAGATACCTTATAACTTCCAGGTAATCCCTTATTTGTGGTGTATCATTGTAAAAATTTCCTTTAAAATATTTTCAGTACACCTGAGGAATGACAGGAAATAATTATGAATTTATAATTGCTTTACAATAATAATTTACGGAGAAGTTGACTGAAAATGAATTATAAACGGAGACACACAAATTCCAGTTTGATATGAAGAATTTTTATATAATTCCTACTCACTTGTTTTGTTCGCCTTGGTCTTGTACTCCATGATGTTTTTTTTGAGCTTAGGTTCAAATGAACTTCTTACTTCAAAGCAAGATTCAATCAATACAGCAGTGTTGCTTAAGCTTTCATGTCCACACCAAGAGGAACTGCAAGCAGCTATTTGATACAATTCCATAATAGACCCATTTTGCTTCTTGAAAGGTTTCTGTGCATTAGGAAGTCTGTTGAAAAGTTTCAAGCTGCAGAAAAAATCACAAGCCCCAGAAAACTAACCAAGCTATACATTTTCTAGCTAACAGCACCAAGTCCTGAAATCTGGTTAATGACTAAACAACTGAAAAAACCTGAACCAAAAGAATCAAAAGAAGCTGTTATTGCAAATGAATCAGTGAGTGAAATCAACGTTTTGTAGAGGAGTTATTTGCTACCTGATTGTGCATACATTTTTGATTTTTTTTCAGTCACTTTTGAAACTGATATTACTTTTTCTACCATAGTAAGTCTGATTTGGGGGGAAAATCTGATTTCTCACCCTTCTTAGTATTTTATGATCCCCCACTGCGTGCATTTTTTAATATTTTTAAGTGCAAAATGGTTTTTTTTGGCCTATTTAAAAATATTTCAGTAAAATATTTTTCATTGCCTTTTCAATAAGGATTATTTCTAAGTGTGCCGAGTTCAGTTGTTTGAATACAATGCCAGTAATGACTTTTCCATATTGTTTGTTATATTAAAAAATATGTCAGATTTTTGTTGGCTTTATTGAGGATTTTTTGGTAATTTGGTTCCCTTTTTAATTATCTGTGACATTCCATAACATAGAACTACTGAAATCTCTTTATCTTCACTTAGCTCTAACTATCTTTAGGAATCTACATGGATATATGTTTTGATACTTGAATTAACTGCTTCTGAAAGTGCATACCAAAAAAAGTTTGAAGAGGATCAGATGTAAAGATTGTGTCTTTTCAGAACAACTTCACAGCATGACTTACTTTGTCTCTGACAGTCCATTTCTATGTATTTCCTGAATAACAAATTATGTCTATGCTTGAACAGATTTCTGACTGAAAAGTTTTTTGTAAAAATAAGAAATAGCATGGTAAAGACCAAATTAATTTTCAACTGTGACCAAAAACCAGTTAAGTCAATTAATTAATTTACTGAAGTCTCAGTTCTGTTCTCAGAATTTTACCACATAAATATGAAAGGTACTGGCTTAAAGTGGGTGAAAAAAATATGCTGATCTGAAATCAAAGCACTGAAAGCTGACAGAAGTGTAATAAAAGTTCAATATTTGTTCCAATTAACACCATGGAATAATTATTTAGATGTTGAATAGTTTTTCAATTTTCCAGAAATCTACTGATAAAATATTTTTTTCCAGATCAAATAGTGAACTTGATACTTGACATAACATCCACATCAAACACTCCTCAAATATCAACACTTTATCCTCACTTATTTGAATGAATTTATCAAGTACGTCTAAATTCTGAAGTGTCTCATGTTGTTGCTTTTTGATTTTCCCTGGTCTGCAGCCTGCAATATCATCCCCAGTCCCTTCTCTCTTAGCTACAGCATAGCTTTAACCTCTTCTTGCCATAGTTTCTTAGAGAAATGCTGTAGGCATTGCCATTGTTAAAAACAAAATTGTTGGTATCGTAAAATAGTAACATAAAATGTTAATACTGAGGGTTTCAAAATACTCTTTAAATTTACATCTTAAAACTTCTTAAATGAAAGCCAGTCAGACAAGACTTTCTAGTTTCTGATAAAAGTTATTTTGATCCAAATAACTCAGGCTTAATCTGAAAAAGTGGTGCCGGTCAGTTGTGGAGGTGCCTCTCCCTGGGGTTCCGGGGGGCAGGGACCCTGCAGGGTACGGGTCTGTCCCTGTCCCTGTCCCCATGTCACCTGTGCCCCATACCTGTTCCTGATTGGTTGGTTTGGGTGTCCAGGCCCAGCAAGAGAGCAGGGTCCCATGACTGGAGTCTGCCTGGGAACTCCAGCCATGTGGCTGGAGGAATAAATCATCTCTGAGTATCTAAAGAAATATCGCTTCATCTTTCCTCCCAAGTTCATCGCTGTCTTATATATTGTTGTAAGGATTCCTTCATTACAACAGTCAGTGTTATAGCGCAGTATTCTTTTTGAAGGTTTGCTCCTTTTTCTGTTATTGGAAAGGGAATTCTTAGGAATCAAAAGGATGATTACAAAAGTAAAACATTTATTACTTTTTTTTATGGTTTTGCCCTTCTTTTTTATACAGTTTAGAAATCTGGTACTACTGTTCTTTGTTGTGATTCCTGAATCATTACTTTACTTTTATTGAAAAAAGGAAAACCAGCAAATCCCATCTTCAACGCTGCTACGTTCCAGCAAAAAAGATGAATGAAATTCACAGATTCTCCATCTATTCTCTGATGCAGTGTTTCCATATTTAGTATACTAATGATCCCAATTTAATTAGTGAGCTAGAATAAATGTGGGTTTTTTTTTTTCTTCCCTGCATGTCACAAAGCTTGTATGACATTGTCCTCTACAATGTATGCCATAATAATGTTATTTGAGCCCTAACTACTAAACTATTTCTTCTAAGATGAGAAGAGGTAAAAGCATTTCTTTATGTGAAAATACCCACATTCCTCTCAAATGAGTTTGAGTTACTATTTTTCTTTCCCCTTTAGTAATTAAAGGTGAATTGTTATTCTGATCATTCCTTTAGCTAAGAAAGAAAAAATGTGGAAAAGGGAAAAATTCACAGACTAGACATTCTACCTTGGAGCTAATATTCCTAATTTTAGAAGAGGATATTTTCCTCTTTTCTTTGGAGAGTATAATGACTACAAAACTACTTATCATGCTATCTGGGTCATGCTTTGGATCACTAAATATTAGTTTTCTAGAATACTGCCATTCACATTCTTATATTTAGGACTTTATAATACTGACACATTAATGGTGTAAATTTCAGAATTTAGATTTTGAATTTTTGAAAGTCTGACTTAGACGTCTGGTTATACTTTTTACAGAAAAAAAAATGATTCATGAAAGCATTTATGTATAGCTGACTTCAAATGGTTCTCAAATTAGATATGTGTCTTTAGATATACTTATTTCTGATTTTACAACTAAATGATTTTTCCATTGAAAATAAACACACATGAAACTGGTAGAGCTGAGCTTTTAATTTTGTCTTTGTGTCAATTTCTTTATCATAAAATTAATTTCCTGATATTCAGCAAGTGTTTCTGAGGTATTAAATTCTTACATCTCTCTTGACCAATTAAAAACATAGCTCTGCAGATTATTTTCTTCAATTGTCTATTGTGAAATTTATATATATAAATAGGAGTTGTCATCAATTACTTCTTAATTCCTTATTCCTAAATGTATTCCTACTTCTTCATTTTATTAGAGCTTGCATGTCTACTTTAAATGCTTGTAATCTCTTCAGACTTGATCCCTCTATTTCTTTGATTTAGAGGTCTTTACACAATGCTATCTGTACTTATGTCACTCTGATTAACAGGATAAAGTTAAAATCAAGGTAATTATTCTCCATTATTCCATTATTTTTTGCTTTTAAATGTTTTATTTTAAACCTAAACCAGGACTAGTGCTTGGAATTAGCCTATTTTTTTTTTTAACCAGTTAAATCATTCGTACTTATGTTGTTTTTTTCTCATATCTCACTGCCATTAACTCATCCTTTTGCTATTTTTCTTTCTTCTTTGTAGTACTCTTTTTTTTTTGTACAGCACTTTACAATACATGAAATGCTTTGATGCAAAATCTTCTTTGCCTCTGATTAGTTTATATTATGCAAGAACAGCAGTTATTGAAGCTGAAGTGCAAACTAATGGTGATGCTTTATAAAAACAAAAAAAACACTAAAGAGAAAGTCAAAACTCTTCTGTGGAGGTGAGGTATGCAACTTATTTTTTTCAGAACAACGAGACTAAAATTCCTTTCCAAGTATTCTTTGCATACTTTTTTAGTAATCAGGAAGTGATCTATTATTTAATTTTGGTATAAAAAAGGAAAAGAAAAAGAAAAAATAGTCAGACTTCAGTTTGCTATATCTTAATCGGTGTCCCTGAACTTTAGAAAATTATGCAATGTTGTACATTTTCAGTACCATTTACCATTTCCAGTACTATTTTCAGAACAAAAAAAAAACAAACAAACAAAAAAAAAAAAAAAAACAAAAAAGTTTTGAATCTTAGTACATAAAAGAATCTAAAGAATCTTCCTGTATTGATACTTTGTATTGATACTTGTATGGTCAGTGTATATAATTTATTGGATGTAAGATCTATCCAGTCTGGGAAATGGATACATTATGTCATACTGGCTCAAGAAATTTTACAAAATAATGATGGGAGATGACAATTAAGGAAATGTGTAACACAATGATTTTTCTGAATACAAAGAGAGAAAAATAAGTTAGTAAATGTATTCTTGAGCTAATCAAAAATCAAAATGGAGAAAAGTTTGAAAATTTTGAAGTCTTTTGAAATGGGTCTTTTGGTCTTTTGATTGAAATTTCAAAAAATTGTTAATCAAAGTCCCCAAAACCTTCTAAGAATCTGAGTAGATTAGTGAGACAAACTGCAGAATTCTTTGAATAAATTATGGGTATATTAAGCAAGGTAGCATCAGTAATCACAGTTATTCAAGTTTGCCACCTGCCTAGTGATTAGCTTCCTATGAGCCTCATCATCATAATGGTTTAATAAGGGGTTTAGATGGAAGTGAAATAGTGTCTTCATAGGTTTTTATGGGAATTCTTTTCCTACTGATAGTGTGTGGCATGGGAGAAATGAAATGGATGCAAAAATATTATGGATTTTTTTCCTTTGCAACTTTCCTACAGGTTATTCCACCAGTGTGAAGCTACAGCAGACCTCCCAGTTGGAGGTCTGTCTTCCATAAAGAATCTATTGTAGTCTTACAGGGGATATGTAGACACCTAAAACGGGAGAATTGCTTCCCATTTTTGGTCTCCCTAAATAACGTCTCTGGATAGGTTTTTTCCAAACCAGAAATAAAATTGTTCACTGTTGATGAATTTGATGAAATTTAATTAGCTCACTGTTTTTGAAACTGAGTATTTTAATGAACCCCTCATCTCTGAGCAACTTCAAATAAAATTCAGCTCCCATGAAAGGATTCTTAAAATCCATACATACCCATTTATCACAGCCAGGTTCTAATGTTGAGGTCCCTGTGCTTTCCCGTAGAAGACACTCTATACCACAAGTACCATGTCCTGACAAGACTCCAAGACTTAATAGCTAAAATCTCTTTCCTCCTGCATACGTCTACAGGCTGTTGGGACCATAATATACAACATAATTCATTCCTGCCAGGCCTGCAATAATTCACTTGTCATAATACACCAAGGATATATGTCAACAAAAGCAGATTCGTGTTTTGTCTTACATTTTGATCCTGAAGCTATGCTTAAGGAAAACAAATTGAAACCCAAGGCTTTTTTTTTTGGAACCTAGTTATGATTTATTATTATAATGAGATAAACAGGCTTAGCAGAAGCATTTGATCTGCAGAGAACAACCATTGATGTGAACTAAAAGACCACTTCCACTGTTTAAAAGGAAGAAAAAAGATCAGGACAGTTACAAGGGGTGGCAGAGGTACAGTGTGGACCTCAAAGAGTCAGCAAAACTCTTTACAGGAGTAGTAGAAAAACAAAACAACAGTGTTCACTCTATCACAATCCAAACCTGTGCACTATTCTTGGAAATTAAGAAGTATACTTAGCATTATATAATTGGGTTTAAAAATACCTCATCCAAACTCAACAATCTGGATTTTTATGACCCCTTTTTTTCCCCATAAAGTAATTACTAGGTAAAAAACACAAAAATACAGTAACCTTCAGAGAAGAAGAATACAAATGGGAAATGAAGACTTTTTTGCTGCTGGTCTCAATAATTCATTGCTGACTTCTTGAAGTAAGCAGTAAAAAAGAAAAAGTTACTGATATAATGTCATCAGTATTAAAATATTAAACAGCTAACTTCACTGTTTGTGAACCTGAGACACAAGGTTTGACTGATTTCATTAAGGGCTTTTTGGATGTTTTGATAGTTTTGGGTTCATGGGTGTTTTTAAGGTTAACATTTACTTTCCAATATATAAGTAATTTTTAATGCTTTCTTTACAGTGTAACCACATTTGCTCTACCTAAACATGCTATAGCTTGTTGTTGCCTGTTACTTTATCAGATATGTCACAAAGAGAAGTACTGAGGTTGATACAGCATGATTTCCATGTACCATCCCTTTTTTTTGTATGTTACAAAAAGACACAATTTGAGGAAAATTATAAATAGTATCACTGTGTTTTGAAAAGGTTATATAGTATGTTTTTTTTTTTTTTACTTTTATTACAAGATCATTGGGGGTTTTTTCACAGTTTTATTATGATGAAACTTACAATGATGAATATGTGGAGTAAGTGATTAATACATATGAGGGTTTAAATTTTAACCTGTGAAAATATAGATAGTAAAAATCTTCATGCAAACAAATGAGTGTTTAGAGGATGTGATGTGGTAAATTTGGAGAGCTGTAAGAGAATACAGGAATCTTTCTTACTCCTTCATTAATGTAGTGCAGCATCTGTCCTGATATTTCTGGAAAACTGGGACCTTCTCCTTCGGACTTCAGAACAAGTGTTGCAGAAGTTGCTTACAAGCCTCCTTCACCCCCTGCCTCAGTGCATTTGTGATGTTCTAATTCACCACTGTACCTCTCCCTCCCTTGATTTTCTCACAGATGCAATACTTTCCACCTCTCCTGGTTCATAGAGCATCGCTGCTTGAGCGCAGCATTTTCCTCAGAGAGGAGGAGTAAGTGAGAAGGACTACATAGAAAAGGGGAGAGACAATAAGCACAGTTTTCATTCCAGTTCTAAAATAGGATGTTCATATCCCAGGATCAGACCGGCTGTGAATGGCAAGGGAGGGGAGCAATGGAATTGGGAAGGAATTATGAATCCTGTGCATAGCAAAATGATCATTAAATAATAACAAAAAGGTCTTGCACAGGAAAGCAAAAGGCTAATATTGCAGATATCAGTGTCTAAAGGTTTTGACAGTATTTGTTATAGCATACTCATAGAATCATAATACCCCTAATATATCCATGTTTATATATCATAGATATATGTGGTGGTGATTCCTTGGCATTTTTAGAAGATATTGCTATTGGCTTGTTTATGTTTGTTTGTTTCCAATTTTTGCCCCACTCAGAAATGGACTAGTTGAGGTTCCATTACTCAAAGAGAATAAACATAGAGAATGAGTAAGGCAAAATATATGAATAACTGCAAGCTATCAGAGGTTTTTCCTTTCTCCAAAATATGCTCCAAAAAAAGTATTATCTTCTCACATTCTTTTTCTAGCATTCATTTACTCTGTGGAGTTATTTATAATTTATTGCCTACCAATGAATTTTATTGTCTACTGCTTCCTGACATGTGTGGGATGTTATGTCTTTTGACATAATAGAAATCATTACTTTTGCAAGAGAAGTTTACCCAGTCTTGTGTTGATACAGATGCCCTAATGCTCCTGCCATTGCTTACCACGATTTAAAGTAGCAACAAATATTATTTATCTGAATACCTTCTTCATTCCATTTAGCTAGGTTTTTTGGTTTTCTTTTTCCCGAGAATTCCTAACAGATGTTAACTGTTTGAAAGCAAAGTGATAAATGTTTCATTCTAAACAAACAATATCTCACCATTAAAATAAGGAGATGCTTCAGGGACACAAAGTGGACTAACTTTTGAGAGCTTGAAGCATTTTCCAAATTATCAAATATGTTGCCCTTCATCACTCTTTAGAAAAGTATGTTTACATTTGTACAGCTATACAATTCAGTTTGAAAATTTATCCCCATTCTCTAAGAGCCAGAATTCTTCATAATATATTACAGGATAATTACTAATATGTAATAAAACTTGATTAATAGATAGTATGATATTTTAAGAATGTAGTCTTTTTTTTTTCAATAATATTATAAATAATTTATTGTTTACTTTAATATTTGATTATTTACTTAGATAAGTAAAAACTTAGGTCAAAGGATCGGTATTAAAAAAAAATCTGCCTCCTTCTGTGACCTCAGTTCAAACTGTGGCAAAATGACCAAATAAAATTACAGCAGCCACTAATTGTGTGTTTAGAACTTGTTATGTTTTCAACAGAATTGATACATAGAATAATGATAACATAATCATCCTTCTTTGAAATTCAAATGCTCAGAATTATTATACTGTAATAATTTATTTAATTTTTTTTTAGCAGGATGTAGGTTGATCTTTCAGTGGCCAATGGCATCATGGGTATGGACAACTGATGAAAAATGGATGGTATAATTTCATCAATGATTCTTTAAATATACCTACAAAATGATGATTTGAAGGTGAAGTGTACTATAAATTTGCTTAACTGTGACAAGAACAGTTTTAGTGGCAAAGTTTATTATAGGCCATAGATTAACCAGTGGAGGAGAATTATGTACTGCTGCTTCCTCCATAAGTAACAGATTAATCAAACACCAAAGGTTCTTGGCATGTGGGAGGCAGTGAGAATCTTCTTGTGCTTTGAAGCGGTGTGAGAAGATCATAAAAATCATGATTTGAAAAGGGTTGGTTTTCATGCTACTTTTATACTGACTATATCCATATTAGTAGCATAGCATATGGAAAAACATGTCCAAAATATTTTCCTGGATAAAACCCGTCAAAGTTGTAGAACTGTTTTTCAGTACTAATCTCTAATGCAAACCTACTGAAATAAACGTTGATAAAACTGAATAAGGTTTGTCAGGCATGCATTTCTCTATCTTATCAGAGCAGATACAGATCCTATGATTTGATAGTAAACTAATTATTTTTAAAAGTACTTCTGCATTCATGTAACATCGTATTGATACTCTGATAGAATAAGAGACCCTTGAGATTAATACAGTAGATAAGACACTTTTCAGGTTTATTCACATCATCTTTGAATTTGTCTTTGCCAATTGCTATCAACAATCCCTACTATCAAAATATCTAGGAATCTTAATGCATTTAATCTTTCTTTTCTCAATATATGATGGACATTTTCTACTGATTTAAACAAAAGACAAATTTAAAAATAATTTTAACTGATAACACAAGGATGTTAAAATACTCTTACAGGTTTGCTCATAAGAAGAATTTCCCGATCTGCAAGAGAAAGGGGATGAGTCCTGTATTGTACTTTTTTTTTTTCTCCTAGTAGGTCTACATAAAGAATGCTTGTACATGTTAATTTGTATCCAATACATTTTTTTTCTATTTCTGTTAATGCTTTTAACCCACAGTATTTAAATTTTATGAATAATAGGGAGTTAATTGTTTCTGTGAGGCTAAATATATTATTAATTGCATAAAATTCCTGTCTGACAGTTTCCTCTTACTCAGATCTTTTTTTATTTGTTTTCACTATGATAAATAAGTAAATGTAGGTAAGCAGGAGTTGAACAATATTGATTTTTATATTAGTGTCAAAGAATGTAACCAAATTTTCATTTCTAAGCAAGAATTTTAGTTGCTTTAGACTTCCATATATGGAATAATTATTATAGTACTCTTTGGTTTTACATGTACCTTTTGTATTCATAGTCTATCCTGAAACAATTATATGTAATGTTTCATTTTAGGAAGTATCTTCAAATTAAATGGCAATATATTTTCAGCTTTTTGTTTGGTTTTTTTTTTTTTTTTTTTTAAGTTTTTATAATCTAACTGCCTACAAGTAGTTAAAATGTAATTTGGAAATTGTTTTCGTAGGTGTTTTCTGGTGGTTTAATGTCCAAACTTCTGTAATAGTGTCTACACTGCCAAAATAACGCTTAGATCTATTTCTGGATTTCTTGCAGATTACAGATTATTTAAAGCCAGTGTATGTCCAAACCCTTTCAACTTGCCTTTTGTATGTCCTTCTAAGTGCATGACCATAATGAGTATCATGACTTTTTGCTTATATCTTGTTCACAGATTTTGACTCTTTGGGGAGTCGCTTCAGTTTGCAACATTTCAGACTTCAGAAAGAATCAAGTGTTTGTTTAGAGGCTGAACAGAGTGGGCTGGTATTACTCATGTTTTTGCAGTTAGCCATATCTATAAAACTTTTGTTTATATATAATGTGTTCTGTGGCAGGATTCTGTTGCTTTTGAGCTACTGCTCTTCATTCGAGCAATTTTTACATGTTCTGGAATAGCAGATGATAAATCAAACAAGACGTGAGAGGAAAAATATTATGCATACTGTACCTTTTCTGTAGTCATACAATCCAGGAACTTGTAGCTATTATGGCACAATGTAACAGACTGCCAAGATGAGCTGAATTTTCTTTTTTAAGTAATGCAATATTAATTTTGAAGCCTGATTACACTAGTGGTTTCCACATACTTTCTTAAAATAAATTTGCATTTTATGTTTAATTGAGTTGCTGTTGTTATGTTCATTGCTGAGATTTTGTCTTACAATAAAAACAGTTATAGCAAAGAATTTTTTCAATCAAATAACTTTAATGTTTTCATATTTTTATATTGCCTTTATATTACTTCGTGTTTAGTGAAATCCAAATATTTAATGCCTCCATTCAAGTTAGGAAAATACAATCATAATATGCTGAGCAAACAAACAATTTTTGAGCCACTCTTGGTATTAGCCTTAGCAAAGAAGGTTCTGTGAAGTTAGAAAACATTATTTTTTGGGGTTTTTTTAAACTCTCTGCATTCTTGATGTACTACATAAATCTATGTAACTTTAGTTTTAATTTCTTTTCAAATAAAATACAGCATGGGAAAAGATATTGGAGCAGAAGACAATTTTTTTTTCCTTTCTCCACAATGTGGGTTTTCTTTCTCTTTTTTTTGTTTAGTTTTAATATAGTCGTGTTCAATAAGACAGAGATGAAATTTTGTGATTAATAGGTACTGTCTGGCTCAGGATTCACTGAGCTCTATCATAAAAGTACTGTGGATAGTAGAGTGAAAATTTGTACCTGAAACAGGAAGTCCTGAAAGCACATGAAAAGTACTAAAAAAGGGTTTCAGCTTTTCATGGAGTCTTTCTCTCACACAGATTGCACTTTACTTGTAACCCCAAATGTGGTTAAAGGTACAAAGGACATTTTATTATTTTATTATTTTACTGCATTATTAAAGTAATGCAGTAAAATAATTGTTGCCAGAGATGTAATGTCACCCACCAAGTCCACCTGAGTGCATTCCCTGGAAGGAAATATTTAAGATATCTTGGTCCAGAGCACAAAAATGAGATTAAAGGGTTTTGTGTTTTCATATCTACAGAGGGTACACTGCAACTTTGATAAGAACCATTTTTTTCAGGGAATCTCACATTTTAACATAAGCTTTATTTTAAGATCTGAGTCTTGAAATTGAATTGAAAATAACAATTAATTGGCTTAAATCATTCATATTTCCCAAAATACATTTGAAATTGCTGTTAAAAAAAAAAAAAAATCTTTTAGAGTGGATGGGTTTGGACAATGTTAAAAGTAGTACACTTTCAGACAACGTGAGAAATTTCAAGAAGTTTTACATACTCAGAATGGTTTAAAGTGAAAAGAAGTGCCTGCGTATGGATATACACTTTAAGTGATGGAAGGGTACTTGATTTTATCTGGCAGATACTTAGACTGGGACTTATGTGATCATATGTAAATGTGTTGTTGCTTTAAAATCATTAGAGAGAAATGAGCACTTCTATACCATAGGCCACCTTATCTAAAATTTTTGCCAGAATTCTACTTTTCTTAGAATAATTGTTTCTTTTCACTGGCTGTGGAAACACACATCTATGCCTACACTGTTGGTCACTGAAGTAAGAAGGAAAAAAATCACGAAAAAAATATATTTCTTCTGACATGAACATCTATTAAATAAATAGTAAGGTGTATACATAAATATTATAATTATATCTTAGTGTGTAACATATGCATATAAATTTATATCATATTACAAATACAATAGCATATGTAATGTGAAATATGTATAGATAGTAGTGTATAGATATTGGAAAGACACCTTGATTCCAAATCAATATTTTTGAAATCAGGGAAATTACTTGAAGCCACAGAATAAGGCGAAAAACTTGCCTGTTGAGTTCACTTATCCCTTCAAAAGAGCATTATTTTTTGAGATTTCATTCTACCATCTTGAGAAACCAATGCCTGAACAATTTATTTTTCTCTAGAGGTTGTACTGGCAAAAAAATCCAGAAGCAGAGAGGTAAAAAGGGTCTATAAAAAAGATATACTTTGTTACTTATAAATGTACTAACACAGATTTTCTAATAATTGGTACTTCAGTGACCGTATCTGACAGTTCAACACTCAGTTTACAAAGACTCCCCTGAAATAAATTGTTTGTCAAAGAGAAGAGACCTCTTTCTTTTTTTTTTTTTTTAATTTTCTTTGAATAACAGACTTTCAGAACCATAAAGCTGGAGTGGCAATAGAGTCCTTAATGGGAGAGCCTTACTTCATATAAAAGTACTCCTTATGCACAGGGGAAAAATAAATTTCCCTGAGGTTGAATCTTAGATTTTGAAGCATTTTATTTTTCTTAGACAAAAAGCAG
Source organism: Lanius collurio (assembly GCA_020086605.1). NCBI lineage: Eukaryota > Metazoa > Chordata > Aves > Passeriformes > Laniidae > Lanius > Lanius collurio. The sequence continues at coordinate 5,020,993 of JACBWW010000048.1, forward strand.
TCAAGTTCTCCCTGATAAAATCAGATATATTCACACTTGTACCTTCTGATGTACCCTTGCTACTACAAAATACAATTTCTTTGTTTAGTCTCATTGAGATATGACACGAATCATGTTGAAATTAAATTTTGGATTGATGACTGTATACTGTTTCCCTCAGTAGCAACCAGTTCTAGTTACCTGTACACAAAGTACAATGGAATATGCTCAAATACAGAAATCAAGGTGCTGTTATTTCTTCCATTATGTCAAGGGTAGGAACTCCAAGATTTTACTGCTAAGCAGGTATAAAAATAATTTAAAAAAATAAAAAAAAAATGGATCTTATTGTACTATCTAGTCAAATTGTTATAAGTAAGTGTAAAAGAAAAACTAAGATTAATTATTCACTTACTTCAGAACTAACAAGTCCATAGACTCTTTAATCAATATTTATACTTTCTCCCTATCTTGAGGAGAACAAAAAATTTGATCACTATTGTCTTCAACAGTCCTCTGTAGCAGTTGTCATTTCATTATGTGTAATTTTGATACTTTGTGTTTATGCTTCTGTGGGATCTTCCATTAATTCTCTTACATCTCATATGTTTCATTGATTCAAAATCCATTATCTCTCTTTCAGCTTTCCTTCACTAAAAGAGACTGCCTGAAGTAGTTCAGGTATAAAATTACAACAGCATAAAAACCCCCTAAGTTATACATACATACAGACATGTGTGTGCTCATAAACATAAGTTTATTCTAAGAATAATTTCTGAATACTATTTTGATGACAGTTTCTTCATATTACTTTATTTCTTAATGCCCCCTTAAAAGTTGATTCATTACACCAGGAATGAAAAGAACAAAGGGTTAGATTAGAGGAGAGAATAATTTGAAAACTGAACAACTTGACATAATTTTGGTTGATGATTAACAAGACTCTTGGCTTGCAAGAGTGGAAGAAAATTTGCATGAGTTGGTTTTGATTTATATCCTTGTAAAAGAAACATGAGGTTCATCTTCCAAGGAGCATCTGAGGATGCTCCTGCAGTCATAAATAGTACTATACAGAATTGGATACTTCCAGATGGAAATTCAGTCCATCACAAGGGGAGTATTCATTAGTTTCAGAAGTCTTAAAATTGCTTGTTTCAACATTTGGTTAACAGTCTTCTGTTTAAAGAAAATCTGTATTTTTCCAAATGCAGATAACACTTGCCATTGTCTGAAATATTTTAATGGGAAACAGAGATAAAAATTCTGTAAAAGAGGCTTAAGCAAGATTCCATTATAAGACTGAACTCTGAATATTTATTTTGTTTTCTGAGACTTCACAACTTGCTTAACTCTAAAGTAAATTATGTTCTAAGTACACAGTAGGAGAAAATATACATAAAACCATATCTCACTGTTGTCAGTCAAATGTCTATTTAAATAGCTAATCAAAACCTTCGTTATCAATATACAAGAAAAAGAAATTGTGTTTGTATTTGCTGTATTTAAAATTACATCCATTAACTTCATACAACAAAACAGAGGTGTTGAACACTTGTGGGGATTATAGTTGTTTAGTAACTTTGAAGTGTAAAGGATAATAATTTAAAAACCTCTTGAAATTCTCACAGAACAAGTCATTTCACTTCTGAGAATTCTTTGGTTTTATTGAAACAATACATCCTTGTTATTACTGCTATTAAATCTTGTTGAAGCATGTTAGATTGAAGAAAGCCATGATGGTAATTTATTTAAAAGTAGACGTAAATTAATGTAAGAGTGGTCATATTTATTAAATATACATTTTTTTAAAATATAAATATATCTTTTTAAAAGTCTAATTTTATAAATTTTTCATTTGCAATAGACTTTGCAAAGCTGATAATGTGCTTGAACTGTTAGAAGACACATTAAAATGACCTGAGGTAGATCCTAGTGTGTGGAAGAGCAAACTCTTGAAATCAACTACTACTCCCAGTAAATGACTTTTGTTGTTGTGACTTTCCAGAAAGAAAGTTTTTTTTGTTGTTCTGACCTTCTCAGAAAGAAATATTAACTGTAAGACCCACCCAAGGAAGGTAGAAGAGTAGAAATGAAAACAGAGAAAGGAACTGAAAGTAAGAATTTTATATATATATATATTTAAATATATACAGGTGTCTATTAATTAGAGTTAAAACTCATACACATTCAAAACACACATATATCTATTTTAGCTACATACAATTTCAACTGCATTTGTGGCATTTTGAATGTAGAAATATCTCGTTGTTTAGACTCCATAAGACTTTGGTAATACGAAAAAAAGACAGGTAGGACTTCAAGAAACCTGTTCTGCAACTCCAGAGAAATAAATTGGTTATATTATCCCCTGAAAAAAGTTCTTTCTATCCTTATGAGAGTGAAAAAAATTAATTATCCAGATTTAGGATACATTCCTAATGGATAAGAGGGGTATGAAACCCCTGGTATTATCATGTGGAACTGTCTGAAACAGGACACAGGAGGAAAAAAAAAAGATATTTCAAGATTTTTTTTTTAAAGAAAAGAGAAATTGAAGGTAACTATCTTTCATTAAATTCAGGACTTAGTTGACTAATGTTTTGAATGATTCCTACTTAAGAAATCCCTTAAGAATGTTGCAAACATGACAAATCTGTACTCCTTATGTATTAAAAGCATTAGATATGAAAAATTTCCCTTCATTTTTTCATAGCCTAGCTAGGTGGGCTAGTATGAGATTTTTTTTTTTTTTTCTTATATAGCTAAGAGACGTAGCAGGTAAAGTAACTGAAGTTAAATTGCAATTGATGTGACTTATGAATAGCAGAAACACTATGTGCATGAATTGTGTGGCGTTGGAAAGATTGTATGAAATATAAGTATTAATTTTGTCATGGTAGAACATTACAGAACATTACAATTGCCAAATATGTCTTTTCATCAGGGGTTAGATTCATCGGGGTGAGATTAGGTCTTGTATGGAGATGATAGATGATTAAAAATAAAATTGTGGTCCTGACAGTTATAAAAGGAAGAAAATAGCATTCTTTATGTACATTCTAAAACTTTATTTCTGCATTACAGAACTGTAATGAAAGTTACCTTGTGACATATTTATTTTATCTGAGAAGAAGATGATGGTTGGTAGCACAGAATACGGACCAGTAAGGAGGTGTTAAAAAACCAAAGAAGAGCAGAGGTATGACGATGTGCAACCAAGGAAATTTATGAGAAAATGAGAAAAGCAGAGGTCTATATCCAATTTCAACATAGACAAAAGTCAGGTTCAAGTCTTGAAGTATTTTCATTAAAAGTTATGATAACAGCCCTGAATTCGATAAATTGAGTTCAGAGGAAGTAGGACCAGGATTGTTGATAAAACCCACACCAAATAATTACAAGAGTTTTGACAATTTCTATTGTACCAGGCTTTGGTTTTGTATGCATACTATTTCATTTTAATTAGGAATGTCAGGAGGGAATAGACTATTCCCTGCACTACAACAATATTTCTGGGGCTTGACATGAAAGGAAAATTGACTATGGTGGGCTGACCTTGGCTGGCTGCCAGACACCCACACAGCTGCTGTCCCACTCCCCCTCCTTAGCAGAACAGGAGAAAAAGACAACCTGCTGCAGCATGGGCTCAACTTGGGCTGCAACTTCCTTCAGGGCATGCTGCCTGCTCCACAGTGGTCCTCCACAGGCTGTAGGAGAATCCTTCTCCAGCACCTGGAGCACCTCCTCCCACTCCCCTGACCTCAGTGCTCACAAGGCTGCTTCTCAGTTGCCCTTCATTGCTTGCTCATCATTTTACCCTTTCTTAAGCCTGATCTGCCTTAAATGCCACAAGCATGGCTGAGGGGCTCAGTCATGCCCTGTGGTGGGTCCAGTTAAGCTGGCTGGAATTGACTGTCCAGACTGGGGCAGCCCTGGCTGCTCCTCACAAAGGCCTTGCTTTCCCCGTTGCCAACACCTGGGCAACTGCTCCCAGAGCAGCAGGAAGCATGTCTGGAGTGGGGATAATACAGCTTGAAAAATAACCTTTTTGCAAAGCTATCAATGGTGAATGGAAAGGGGTGTGTCATGTTTCTCCTGATTTGAAGAATGACGATAAGAGCTTTACTCATCAACCCCAAAAAAGATCCTGTGGAAGAACAGTGTCTCCTCATAGAAACTGGCACCAGTGAAGATGTGGCAGACCTGATAAAGGAACCAGTTATCAGTGTACTGATAACTGATATAAAGATGCTTAGCTGACACAGTAAATGACTGACAGTAAATCACTCGATACTTTGTACTATAAAACCCCATCCCACATTTTAATGGTACATTTTCCTAACATACTCCTTGGGGTATGAATATGATGGTATGGGTGAGTAACATCAATACCTACATAATAATTGTGAGGGTTCATTAGCTTTGATATAATTGCTTTGATGTCGCTTAAAAAACAGTGCACTGTAATTATAACTATCCATACTGTGCAAGAAATAATTCTGATTAAGATATTTTAGTCTAATCATTATCAAAATCAATTTAAATAGATAATTTATTTATATAAGCATATTTGTTTTGCCATTTTTGATCCTGAAAGACAAAGTCATATGAAGGTTCAATTACACCTATGCAATCCTTTGGACATAAACCATTAACAAAGTCTGGGGCTAAGATTGGATCCAGGAACACTCAGGATCCTCTCTGAGAAAGAGGGTAGGAAGCAAAGGGCTTCTTTCTGTACCTTGTAACTCAATGGGAGGACTTCTCTAATGACCTTTGTGTGAAACTCCCATTCTGCCTGTGACACCAATACATTGACACAAGGTACTGAGGTTAATTTTGCTGGGTGACTGTACTTCTTCATCAATCACGTTTGATTTTGGGTTTTTTTTTTTCATTGCATGTATCAGGAACAAAGAATTACATCAAAAACTGATAATCCCATTCTAAGTCCTTCATTCATTTAATCCAAATTTGTTATTATTATTTGTCTCATTGGCGCTGAAATAGACAGAATCTGAAGAGACAAATATGAAGAACAAGATACCACTCTTCTTCTTGTCTGAAACAGAAATGAAGCATTGCATAATGTATGATTTCAACCTCAGGGTATTTTTTGTGTGTGATGACTCCTTTTATTTGCAATAATTTCACTTTAAGGGCTAAGAAATCAAGGCATATAAATCAAATAATACTCAAAGCAATGTTCATATCAACATCCATAACATTATATTCCTACAGAGTAAGATACAGTAATGAAATAAATATAAATCCTTAATACACTTGAATTAATCAAGCTGATATAAGAGGTTAAGCAAAAACAGTGTAACCCTAAGAATGAATCCTAGTATAAAATTTGTTGATGTTTGTTATGGTTTGGGGATTTGAAGGTTTTTCTGCTGATTATATAATAATATTAAAATTATTATTCTTCATCCTCACTTTTCTAATGCTGGATGTTGGATGGTATTCTTGTGACCAACATAAAATGCAGCAGTATTTCATTTGAAATTAAAATATTAAGTGAAGCAAAGGATCCTTATGCCACACAATCTGTTTTGTTTCACAAGTCAAATATGTTTTGTTTAATTTAATCTCCCTTTGGAATTTCATTTTAAGAAAAGGCAACCTTTATCTTAAACTTGAGAGCTAAATATCCATATGCTTCAAAAAGATATTTCAATGCAATGAGTTCTCAGTATTAAGAAAATGTAACTATGAGAAATCAGTATTTCAAAAAGAATCAGCTAAAAATTTACCCTGGAAATTACCCTGGAGAACTTGCAGAATCAGGATGAGAACCCATATGAAAGAATAGAGGCAATATTTACTTTCCAAACCCTAATGCCAACATAGAAGACTATAGAGACTAAGTTATTTGTGAACTAAGGAAGAGAAAAACCCTCAAACAGCATGTAAGTAAGACAAATTTTATTATGAATCAATAATTAACTTGCCTCACCAAGGTAAAAATGGTCCTTTTTAGATCTTATAAATGGCTGTGGTGGATATAATAAGCTACCCTCTGAACATTCTCTCACATGCAAATGATGGTGAAAACAAGTGAAAAATGCACTGCCATCAGACAATGAAAAATATTAAATATAAAACCCATAGACAGGAAAAATCACAATACAGAACAATATAATACTACTCAGGAGTTAATTAAAAAAAATGTATTTATATTTTCTACTTTCCTCTGCAGCATGTTGAGGGTAACAAAAAAAATATTTATCTCCCCCAATAAATAAGGAAAATCCCATCCTAGGAGCTACTCCTAATCCTAGGGGTAATATAGTAGTACTTAGAATTTGGACATATTTAAGCCCTGGGTTTAAGTAAACCTCTGACAAAACATGTCAATCCATTCATAACTGGATTCATAACAATGTTTCTTTACCAGCTCTGATCCTGAGGTAATCCATCTACATTCAAAGCAGAGCTGCCTACTTCACAGAATGTATGTGCTTCATCAGCAGGAAATAGCACCACGTAAAACAGCTACAAGAGCACTATCTAAAAGAAAATAGATCACTGAAAGAAAGAAAAAAGGCAAACAACCAGTCTGATACCATCTTAGCTGCAAAAACGCCCCAAATTTATAACATCTAAAATGACTTCTGAATGCAAAGGATGGAAATCTGGAGTGTTTGACAGTTAAAGAACTAGGGCTCACTTATAGAGTATTCACTCCAGTTTTTCAATTTACAGCGCTATCTCAGCTCTCCTGTACATAATCACTGTGACTGAGGGGGGAGGAACAAGAGAGGGGGATGTTTTCTGTCTCCAGCAGTTAGGGAAGCTGAGACGAACAGATGGATTTTACTGCAATATATTTTCTATTTCAGTATCTACCTAATACAGTGATACTGCAAGTGGTTGAACAATAGGCGAAAAATGGATTTTTATCTGTCAGGGACTCTATAAACTTGTACAGCTTGGGTCATTTGTAACTGCAGTACTCTCATAGTGAAAATACCATCAGACATGTTGTTCATCTTCTCTGCAGCATTTCCTTTTCCTCTTCTACCCCAACAACTTTTTCAATTATTTCACAATAATACTTATTTAATTTATTCTACATTTAATAGCTGATATTTTTTCTTTCCTCAAGTGTTGGTTAAAAAAAATTAATCAATTTCATATTTGAAATTAAAAAACAATGCATAATGTAAGATTCTGCTTTTTACTAATCTTTTCTTTATGAGCTAAAAAAGCTTATACATAAAAGGAAAACAAATGTAGCATATTTACAAACAATTTAAAATTTTGGTTAATATATTTTAAGAAGATGTTTCAATTCAAAAAACAAAGAAACAAACAAAAACCCCACAATATCTTCCATTTCAATTTTAGTCTACCCTCTTCAGAGGAGAGAAGGATTAACATAAAAGTAAAGAAAAATGAGCTCTCTCTTTTTCTGTGTCACACTTTACAATATTGTGG
>JACBWW010000048.1:5033294-5056148 GCA_020086605.1 Lanius collurio
TAGTTGAGAGATTCACACAAACCAGGGCAAACATAAAAGTTAAACCAGGTTGTTCAGCACTTTTTCCACTTGAGTTCAGAGTGTCTTCAAGGCTACACATTCTGCAACTTCTCTGGGTTATCTGTTACAGTATATGTTTACCTTACTTTTCAATAGTTTTTCACTTACATCTGTTCTAAGCTTCTCTCAGCACACCTTTCCCCCAGTGCCTCTCATCCTTTCAAGTGCACCTCAGAGACGATTTTAGCTCCATCTTTTTTATAGATATCCATCAGTTAGCTGAAGACTATGATTAGTGCTCCCTTAGTATTTTCTTAAGGCTGAGTAAATCCCTTTACCTGAACCACTCTTTGAATATCAAGCGCTCCAGACTTTAAAGGGTGACAGTGGCCCTCCATTGAATTTATTCAAGTTTGTCAATCTTTTTATTGTACTAAAAAGCACCAAATAGCACACAATACCATGGACAGTCTCAGAAGTACTGTGTGCAGAAGGTAAAAAAACCCTTTCCTCTTCTTGTTGGATAATTCTTTGTGATACAGTTAAAATCACTACAATAGCATGCACTTAGTCATTATTATCTCACAAGCACAGTGCTGATTTATCCTCAGCTTGCTATCTGCCAGGACTTTAAGACCATTTTCTGCAAAGCTGCTTTCCATACAGTTGCCATCCGCCCCATAATGAGTATGGGGTTACTCTGTCCCAGGTACAGGATTTTCCATTTGCTTTTATTGAACCTCCTGAGGTTCCTGTCAGGCCATTTCTCCAGATTTTCCATGTCAGCCCTGCCCTCCCATGTATCAGCTATTCCTCTAACTTAGTATTTTCATGTTAATTTATTAGTGTTTGATTTTCTCGTATTCTGTCACTAGATATGGTACCTGGGAGACACGAGAACAAATACTATCAGTAAAAATAGAAGAGAAAACCTGAAGCACAACAGTCACTGCTGTATCCTCTTCTGTCCCTTTCCTTTTCTTTTCCCCCAGCCCTTTATTTTGTTGCTGCCCATTCATTTGCAGCACTGCACGTGATTTTCTCACATTTAACAACAGAGATGAAAACTAGCAATCTACAGCTTGGTCTCTAAAAGTCTTTGAGAACAAAAGTCCAGCCAATATTTAGTTTTAACTGGTATTAAATGATAACAAGTGAGCTTTCCAGATAGATCAGGAATTTCATCTGCTTAAAGCTGTCTGAATGAGAAGTCCAAAATATCTGTAAGATTCATTAAAAAGCCACACCAAACTTAAAAAATAAAATTTTGTAGGATACTGTATTTTGTAACAAGGAACACATGCAAAGTACAAGGACAGCAGAGATACTTTTGTGTACAAAATAGGCTTTTCTCCTCTACTGTAGAACACAGGATTGTCTGTTAGAAAGAGGACCTTGAAGTTCTTCCGTATAGTTGATACTGTGTTGTTAGCACTGATGTTTATGGGTTTCAGTGTTTCTTAGGCATACAGGTCAAGGTGATCAGGTTTGTGATTTTTAATTTTCCAGTATAGTTATACTGCAGAAAAACCACAAAAAAAGTAACATAAACAAACAAGCAAAGAAACTAAACAAAACAAAAAGCTCCATTAGGATCTTGGACCAAACCCTGGATATTTCTGTCATCTATGGTAGAATTACAGCCAATTATTTCAGAAGGAAATATTCTTTTCTCTTCTTACTCATATTAATCTTGTTTCATATTTTCCCAGTTTTTACCAAGATGCTTAGAAATAAATTAATTCAAGCAGCTTGACATTTTGTGGATGAATTTTTGTTTGTCTTTTAATGGTATTAGTATTTATAGCCTGTCTTAAAAAATATATACTTTTGTGTCAAAGTAATATTTAATGTCCCTATAATGGAAAGAATGCAGCTCAAAACCATTAATCACATAGTTTTCATAAAAATATTCCATTTTCCCAAATAATTATGTTAATAATTGTAGGAATTATTGCTTTTATTGAAAGTTAGTTAAATAATAAATGTTTATTTAAAACTAAAATAAAGATTCACTTCAAGTTTATGCTGTACATCATTATACTTAATAGAAAATTTGCTATTGACTGCACTAAGCTTTGTCTCAAGCCTCATTAAACACAACAGGTAATACTATGGTGGTTAATAACAATGCCTTATATTAACAAAAAATGAGTAACCAATCTTTGTTACACATGAACAGCTGCTTTGTACAGAACACAAACTGAGGTACAATAACAAAAAAAAAAAATCCAATTAAAATGGAATAGAAAGGCCTTGAGGAGTAAAGGAAAGCAGAAAATATGATACTACCTTGTTCCCTTCTGAGATGCTTCCACATTAATACTAGACAGCATGTAGCCAGAAGAAATGGGAAGAGTTTCTGGGATAATCCAGACTGCAGCGATAGCCCGGTGAAGATTATGACCCACATTACAGGGAAATATTCATTCAAGTAGTGAACAGACAGTGTGAAATATACTAAATTCTGCAGTGGAAGACACAGCTAGATATAAATCTGAGAAGAGTGAAAAAAATGTCATCTGTGAAGAGAGAGAGTAATTTTGAGAAAATCCATTTATGGGTTTCAGCACAATGAACTTAGTAAAAGTCGAAGTACAATGTACAAATTGTAACTGATGAAAATTTGGTAAAATCATAAAGCTTATACAGGTGTGTGTAGCAGACAAAATCTAAACTGTTACATTCAGATTAAAAAGACATTTTTGCTTAAACCAAAAGTAATGTGTTTTACTGATTTTTGCTTCTGTACCAGGCAGAGGGATGTCTTCATTTGGGGTTTTGCTATATACCAGTACAGAAATTACTAGAAATTTTTATGATTAAAGTAATTTGTAGAGGCTATCCAAATGCATATACAATTATAAAAGAACAAAAAAAAAAGCTTAAATTGGCATAATTTAGTGTTGAACTATGGAAGATTTCCTAGCAACGGATTACATTCAATCAGATGCATTAATGAAAAAATCCAAGGGCACATTCTAACAATCGTATTCAGAATGCCTTAAATACTTTTTACTATCATCCATGGCATGGAAGATTCAGTTTTTCATAGTTTTGCACATAGGTCAAAACCTGAGATTTTGCTTTATAATATCATTGAAATATAGCACATCTTTCAACCTCTAAAATAAAGGGAGAATATTCCAAATCATTGTTTTGATGTATTTTGGTTTTATTTAATTCTTTATTTTCAAAGCACTCAAGGCTGTTGCAATTATTTCTGAAAAATTAGTGAGAAATTGGGTGATGCAGATTCTAATAGGAGAGTATATTTCAAGTATTATTATAAATTCCTTAGGCCCTAGTTCATTGAAGAACCTCAGGATGTACTTAGCTGAAAACATTACTAGTCTGACTTAAGTCAGCAAGCCTAATTCTACAGATCTTCTGCCTTTGAATAGGGACATATTTCAAATAATATAAAAAGTATCATTGCTTTATCTTCTGAGTAATTCATACTCTCTGCATTGTAAATGAACCTAAGAAATGAAGGAATTGAAGCAGTATCTTCTTTAAGTAAAAAGCAAGTAATCTGTCTAAATTTCATTTTACTTAATTTCAATATCTATAAAAGATCTAAGGAGAAGTAACTTTAGTTTCTTCTTATATTCAGTACACAGAGATAGCCAAAAAGGGCAGGAGTAGTTACATAACTGCTACTACAAGTGAAAAAAAAAAAAAAAAAAGATAAAGAATTAATAGCTCTCCCAGCTATTACTAAACTACTGCATTATCTGATAATTTTATGACAGAGTGAAACACCACACCAATGAGTCAAGTCTGGTAAACACGTCAGGCAAGGGGTGAATAACTGGCCTATGGGTCAGGCTTAAAGGGTTGTAGTGAATGAGATGGCATAAGACTGGAGACCTGTCACTGGAGGGATTCAATAAGGCTCCATCCTCAGCCCTGTGCTCTTTCAACACCTTCATAAATGACTTGGATGCAGGACTAGAAGGAATACTAAGCAAGGTCATAGATGATACAAAACTGGAAGGGGTTGTTGACTCGGAAGGCAGTCCTTGACAGGTTAGAGAACTGGACAATCATCAACATTAATCTTAACAAGGGAAAATGCTGGATTCTGCACCTGGGATGGAGCATGAGAAGCTAGAAAGCAGTGCTGTGGAAAGGGACCTGGGGGTTCTGGTCAATGCAAAGTTGAATATGAGTCAGCAGTGCCCTGGCAGGCCAGAGGGCCAACTGTGTCCTGGGGTGCCTCAGGCGCAGCATCCCAGCCAAGAAAGGGAGAGGATTGTCCCACTCTGCTCTGCCTCTGGTGCAGCCTCACTTTGAGTCCTGGGAGCGGTTTTGGGCACCACAATACAAGAAAGAAGTTAAATTATTAAAGTGTGTCCAAAGGAGGGCAACAAAGGTAGTGAAAGGCTTTGAGGGGAAGCTGTATGAGGAGCAGCTGAGGTTACTCGCTCTGTTCAGCCTGGAGAACAGGAGACTGAGGGGGAGTTCATCGCAATCTACAGTTTCCTCATGAGGGAAGGGGTAGGGGCAGACACTGATCTCTTCTCGGTGGTGCCCAGTGACAGAACCCGAGGGAATGGCCTGGAGCTGAGTCAGGGAAGGTTTAGGTCGGCTATTAGAAAAAAGTTCTTCAACCAGAGAGTGGCTGAACACTGGAGCAGGCTCCCCAGGGAAGTGGTCACAACACCAAGTTGGCAGAGATCAAGAAACATTTGGACAGTACTCTAGGGTACATGGTGTGGCTCTTGGGGCCAGTCCTGTGCAGGACCAGGAGTTAGACTTGGTGGTCCTTGTCTCTTCCAAATCAGTATATTCTGTGATCCTGTGAATATGTGAAATAAGCAGCTATGTATTTGTGTGTGCACAGGACTAGATAGTGAGTCACAGATTGCTCTGAAGGGAATGTTTAGAAGACTAACAAATCAGGCATGTCTAAAATTAAAAAATAACAACAAAAAAAATTGCTCAGTGAATCTACATGCAGCACACTAGATGCAATGGTCAGCTCTTACCAATTATTCTTCATCAATGTTACATGTACAAAACTGACAAGTCTAGCTGTAACAGCATCATTTAACAGTGAATATATAGAACCCTTCCATAAGGTTGCAGCTGCAGGGTTTGTGATGATCAAATTTGAGACCCTTTTGTTATGACAAGTTAATCTCACAAATGTGAGCTTATCTTGTTTCTTCTCTTTTGCTCAGCCATTTGTTTGTCTCTAGACTATTTCCCAGAGAGGATATCTCATTTGATCTCAGCAATGTTTTCTTTTTTTTGTTTTAGTTTTCTAGGTGCACCTCTTCTGTGCTCCGTAGGAATTCTGCCTATTCCAAATCCTAATCCCAAAGAAAGCCTTTGCCTTTCCTGTTCTTGAAATTTCTCCTTCTTCTTTCTTGTTTATATATATTCCCATGCTTCATAAGTGAAACGACTTGTTTTTATTTGCCATTTTGTAACATTGCGCCCATATTTATGTAGAATGCTTCCTCATTGTTTCTGGCTATACCATCATAGTATTACAAAATATTTAAATACTCTTTTTCTCAACACCATTTTAGCAAGCTTGCATTGGATTTCAAAGTAAACTAATTTTAATTACATGATGATTAATGGACATTTAATTTATAAAGCCTGGATTTTGTCTACATACTGAATGCTTCCAATTTTCATCTCATTAGAAATAGGCTGTCTTAATGAGTAATAGTCTTATAAGAATACACTTCTTTGTTAGAATTTCCTAGTTCTTTCCTAATATTTCTGCAATTCAGTAGTTCTACAAGCCTTTTTTGACCACTCATACATGCGTATATATTTCTATGATGTCAAATGAATTAAAACACCGTCCTTTTACTGTTAATTAAAACTTGACAAATTCAAAGGTGACATTACAGTTCATTGCAACTTGTCAGATGTTTTCCTACCCTTCATGGGTTTGTGTCTTTGAATAGAGTGCATGTACATGAAATACAGGTTAATCAAGGTTGCAAATCTCATAGCAGCCAAATTTGCAGTTCCCAAAGCTCGCAATTCAACACTACTACTATAGTTGTCCTTGCTCATTTTCAGCAGGAACTCCACGTATAACATTCTATGGTTTTATGATTTTATGATTTTAATTGCAGATTCCCTTTTCTCTGTCTTCTGCCACAGGGATGAATAAGAGAACCACAGAATATGATGAGATTTTCTAATCCACACTTTGCTATTCCTCTTATTTCTTCATCACGTTCATAGGCATGTCCATACTTGCAATTCATGATACCTCTGCAGGGTTCTCCAGTTCTGGTTGTGTATTATTCAAATTCCACTCTCTTAAACAATGTCATGTAGAAAAACCTCTTTTATACCTGTTATGATTTCTGTCATGACAACTTAACACTATGCATTTGCCCCGTCTGCCCTTATATGTTTCCATAACTATCCTCTGATCAGGTTTATTATATAAGCCTAAGTATGCATAAAACATAAAGTATGGAGCTATTTTCTTCTTATATGTAACAGCAAACACAGAATTTAAATTGTATCTAACAAGAAGTAGAGGAATAACAGGCTTCAAGCATCATACAACTTGTTTAAGCTGGGATCAATAAGAGTAGGCATGATGAGGGCCTTTTGAGTCATCTGGAAGAAACCTAATTAAGGCTTGACTTTAATTAAGCAGTCCCTACCTAACAAGAGTGTACTCAATTATATGCTTATGTATTTTGTTAAGCTGCACAGTGCTAGTGTACATGTGTTTGGCAGAGTAGACAAGGATATTTTTAACCAAAAAGATTTTCATTAGAAAATGTCAATTTTTTGTGAATTATACTTTTATATACCAAGAATAAAAGAGTTCTGATGAAATAGTAATTGGAAAATAATCCCACTGGAACAGATTGAAGCAGCCTAGCAGTTATCACTGAAGGACATAAAATGAGCATGAGCAGAAATATCTTGGAGGGTGTTCCTTCTCCCATAGTCAACATCAGTTTCCTTCTGTGATTCCATCAGAGGAGGGTGGTAGCTGCCTCCCCCTCTCCACCCTCAAGAAATAAAAAACAAAAACCAAAAAAGACATGACACAAAGGGCTGTTGTATATCTCTGTCCTCTGACAACAGTCTGTCTGGATGTTGCTGCCAACATCAATCACGTCAGCCAGCTGGGAGAAGGAACAAATCTGCTCCAACCAACCCTAACCCATCAAGGCTGCCCTGCCCTCCCTCCCAAAGACCTGCCCTGCCCTGCCCCATCTTGGAGTGGATGGGGATATGAGGTTCTTTAAAGAATTCTTCAAAAGCAGCATATTTAAAATTATGCTGGTCATGCTGTGTCCTTTGATATTTTCTTAAACTTCCATTTTCATTTGCCTGGAGATCCTAATAATTTCTCTAAGTACTTCACATCCAAAAACGAAAAAAAGAAAAAAAATAAAAGGGAGATGGGAATATGATCAAAGCTCTTTCCCAATACACATTATATTAAAACAAACAAACAAACAAACAAACAAACAAAACCTAGACTGCATTCACAGTAAGTTTCGATATACGTAAAATAGCTGTAGGATTTAAAATGTGTGAGGAAGTTTGTGGCATTGTATTTCCCACTGATTCATTTATTAAATGCCTTTAACATTGTTCCCTCCACTCCTTTCCCCTGCCCCTAGCTCTGGCCCCTCCCTCGGACTCTCCCTGTTGGTTCCGGTACCCCAAGCCTGCCCCTGGGCCCCCCTGCGCTCGGACCATGAGGTCTCTCTGCCTCTGGGGATTGCTGGGATGAGATGTAAGATCAAAGATCCTCTGAAACCCTTATGGAGAGACCCTTCTCACCTCCTTTGCTGTCACTGTGTTGTAAAGCTGATTGCTGCTGGAGCAAAACCATGGAGCCGTCCAAAATGGACTGCGGGAGGGTGACAGTGGTCACACTGCCCTAAGGAGCTCTGCTGAGCTCTCAGGGAAAGCTGCAGCTTGCTAAATTAAACCTAGCACTACAACAGGAGTTTTATAATTAAAACACCAAAACATTTAACAAATCCTGTGTCTCAGGAATTTGTACCCTCTTTAGGTCTTCTGAATTCAGCAATTTATTGCTGAAAGAAATGAACACTTTATTCTCTGAAGTCTTACAAGATGAATCAGTGGTGTCATTACTGAAGTAAAACATCTTGAGGAATCACAAAAACCAAATAGCTAGTATCTGTCCAAAGATTAATTTTGCTTGTCCTGAACATCGTTTTGAAAATTATGTGATTTGGATGCCTAGAAGCAGCAATATACTTTCTATGTATTTGTTCTTGTCGTAAAATCCCCTTTCTAAACCATGTCATTGGAGTCCTTATGGGTATGCATGAGAAGTTAAATGGCAAACATACTGCTGATTAAGAAATTTTAGTTTTAGACTTGGATAAAACTTCCTTATTTTCAAATAGATATAATCAGTGATTAGCAAATTCATTCACTGAATGCATTTTCCATCTAGGGTCTTTTTTATGGATGCAGAAAAACACCCTTTTGGATTTGTATCTTGAAATATATGAAAAGATCTGACAGTGCTTATGTTAGAAGGCAGGTCTTTCAAAACAATGTTTTAGAAGACAATTTTTTTCTCTCTTAAGCTCAGAGCATCATTTTACTGCTAAGTTAAAATACTGTGTCAGTATCTTTTTTCAAAACTTCATATCAGTTTTGAAAATGTCCTGAAGAAATATTATGTTTAATTACTATGGTAGTTGGCAGTTTATAAATAGACACTGTGGAATTTTGAAGACTTAAGCTGATAAGTCTTTAATGAAAGCTATTCATCTCTGCCAGAAGTAACACAATTTAATCACGGAATCACAGAATGGCTGACGTTAGAAGGAATTTCCAAGTACAGAGACTTCACAACATCCCTGGGCAACTTGTTCTGGTGTTCAGTCACCCTCATAGTATAAAAAAAGTGTTTCCTAATGCTCAGAGAGAACCTCCTTTACCTCAGTTTGTGCACACTTTTGTGGTTCAGCCACTGCACAGAACTGAAAAAGATATAGCTCCCTCTTCCTCTTTGCCCTTTACACAGCCCCTTCCCCTCAATTAAAGTATTTTAATTGAGAGATGTTTAGGTCTGTTAACAAATTATAAGTAATATTTGATCCTTTTTTTGCACAATTGAGAGATTTGTTTTTCTATTTGCTTTTATTAACCATGACTGTCACTGGTTACAAACACAAATGCACACACATTAACATGCAACTGCATATATAATTATTGTCCTTCCAGTGTCTTTTTTTTCTCTTTTTTCTCTATTAGTTGCACAAATTTGCATGAAACAGTCTGATTTTTCCAATTTTTCTACAGCTTCAGAGGTAACCACCCTGTTAGATGGAACATTTCTGCAAGTTTTCAGAGAACCCTGCAGCTTCTGTTAGTCGTTTCTTGATTGGAGGTTAATGATTGTGACCTGACAGATTGGCTCCTGATAAAATATGGGCCCACTCCCTTCCACTTTTTGGTGGATTGGACCAAATGAGTGCCAGATGTCCCTCAACATCAAGTATTCTGTGGTCCTGAGGTACCATTATACTGACCTTGGAATTCAGGGGGGGGTATTGGCCTGAGCCTGGGGACAAGAGTGGTGTCGCTTACAGGAGTCATACCCAGTTCAAGACATTGACTCATCAGGTGCTGGATAAAATAAGCATTTTTTTGTAATATTGTGAAGATAAACAGGAAATCCAGGGTATCCACAGTGACTCAGCAAAGATGAGAGCCTGAATCACAGGATACAATGGGAGTGGGCTATCTAGATGCTTCACCTGAATGAAAAATTGACAGGAATATAAATTTGCTCCAGTGGGAGCAATTCAGGGACACTTACTCTGCTGATCTGGTGCCAGTAGCTGTCACCAGACCCATTCACACCTGTTGCCCAGTAGCTGGCTCTCTGGGCACAAATTCACTACAATCCTCTCTAGATCCAGAGACCTTTGGCCTGTCCAAAGCACTGACCTAGAACCCGCCCTCTGTCTGGTGTCTGACACCACAGGCAATCAAACCTCACACACAGAGGTCACACCAGCAGCTGGCAGCTAGTCCTTGCAGCACACATGTACACCAGGTTAGAGAGTGATATCACACAGAGTTAAAAGTTTTGATAAGAAGATACAAGAAGACAGGACAGGCTGCAGGGATGAGGGACAGGGCTCTGCCAGAGAAGTGTACTGATTTGTTTACATGCAGCCAGTCCCTTTATAACTTTTTCTCTCTGTTTGTCTACACTCTCTGTCCCTTCCTTCTTCCCTGTCCACTGTATTTCTCCTTAGGGTCTTGTACAACTCTGTCAATCCCAAACTCCTTCCAGACTGAGATACATCTGGTTTAACAGTCTTATTATTTAAAACAGTGCAGCAAACGTGGTCATCAATAAAACTGTTTTTGAAAACAAATATATTTCAACCTCTTCCATGACCTGTCATTTTCTACTTAATATTTCCACAATGTCATGTGAAGCTTTACTGGGACAAAAGTTGACATAGTTAGTCTGCAACCTTATTGTATCAATTCATTATCCAAGCCAAAATGATGTCAGTGTCATCCTGTCAAGGCTGGCCAGCAGCAAGTGTTTTATCCTGAGCGTCGTAGAAGCAGTTAGGTGAATATGTCTCCTAAACAGAAAAGTGGTGTTTTCTACTGAAATGGATTGAATAGCCAAAGAAGTCAGAATAAAAACAGTTTTGTCATACATGAACATAACTCAATTTCTTTCTGTTCAGTCAGTGCAAAAAGAAAATAATCTGATAAAAACCTGGATGATTCTTCACAAAGGATGAAAGTTCAATGAAAAAGATATGCCTATGAAAATCACAGACTTCATGATAATCGTGTATTTAAGCATTAGTACATATACAGAAATCTTAGTCTGAATCAGAAAATGCAGAGCACTGTAAGTCTGTGTTTGTTTTCTCTGTAAGAAATAATTTTGACAGTCTTTTCAGAGAAAGCAAATAACAGAAAATGTTTTCCTGAAGTTCAATTGAAGCCTGAAGGGATACTATGTTATAACAACCTACCTTCCATTCTTTGCAGCTCTGACTAGTATCCCACAGAGATTCTTTGCTAAACTGTGAGTACAAAACAAAATCTGAAGAGGTCCAAACTTCTCTACAGATTCCACTTATTATTAGCATCCATTCTTACCACAGAACATGTCACTGGAGACCAGTATTGTGCTCAGAGTGAAAGGATTTCAGGAAAGTTATTTTGGAGCATCTTAAAGAAGGAAAATCTATTGTCTTTTTATAAAAACCTGTAATCTCAATTACTCATTTGCTTTTTTGTTAAAGAAACATTCAAGCCCCCCAGTCTCTTTCAGCAATGTCACTTCCCAACTTTGTTTGCAGTGGAGATAGTTTTAAATTTTGTTATTTCTGTAGTCACTTTGGAGAAAAATATAGTTTGGAAATTGCTGTGAATTAGTTCAGATCCAAAAGAACAGTTTTTACTCTACATTATAGGAAATTAATGTAAATACAGTTTACAGTTCCTAATAAATAAAAAACAATGCCCCTAAGGAGGCATCTTGACAAATACATAGGGAAGGTTAGCTATATGTGGAATAGCAGAATAGGACCTGACTGACACAATATAATACTACCTTGTATTGCTCGCTTATCAGCTTTTTTTTTCTTTTTCCAAAGTAATTAACATAACAACGTATTACATTAACTTGTGAAAGGCCCAGTGTTTCAGGGAGTAGAATGGGCTGGAAGTGGTAATGGATGTATTTTGTTAAATGTTTATCTCTATCTGTTTTAGCTAATCTAGAAGCTGTTTTAGCTAATGGTTTTAAATTACCAGAAGGAAGGCTCCTACAAGATTAAATTATACTTATTCATAAAAGTGTTTTGAAAAAGTCAGGCAGCTTAAAAAAAATTGCAAAAAAATGTCACTCTGGAAAAATTCTAGATTTTTTTAAGCATCAACCAGAATCATGAGGATGAAACGTGCCACTTATCAATTGAGCTTGTCACTCACAGTTTATAATTTTTGGGCTTAAAAGCTAGTTTTCAAATTCATTTAAATTAAAGTATTAAAAATATCATGTACCTCTTAATGATATTAATATTGTTCTCAAATAAAGCAAAATAAGAAAAAAAAACAATTATAAACAAATTTAACACCTGTTTATCATGCCGGATGTTGAGCAGACATTTGGACTGCAAATAAACTGTATTTAGAATATTTTTTTCCTTTATTAACTGTAATTCTAAAAGTGTATTCAAATATGTGACTATAATCCTAATTCTCATTTTGCTGTCACCTGTAGTGCCCATTAAACTTTAGTGCACAGTAAATTTTTTTTTTTTTTTTTGCCACCCTTGTCTACTCACCAGTAGAACAGAGTAGGTGGTTGGATTGCTTAAGAAAAAGCCATTAGGCTTGCAGCATTCAGCAAGTTTTTTCTTCTCTTTTCATAAGGGACCCACTTCAGCCAGGGACTGGGGACTGAGTATTTCTCCTTCTAGTCATTCCTACTGTTGGTTTAGTGACTTGTTCAATCACCTGGGAAATGGGAACCCCAGCTTGAATTCCTTTCAGTTACAAGCAGATGCAAACCTATGTCTCCTTGTTATGAATGGATGATGTGGGTTAAATCAGTCCCTGCCATTTGCCCAGGCCTCTGGCAGCAGGCAGATGTGTTATTGAGATGTTCATCACCCCAAAACCCCAGTCTCATTTGCAAGTTCTTTTATAATGGCTGATTTGGTCTATTATAAAATTAATTATTTATTAATAGACACAAAACTATCAGATGTAAGACTTAAAACAGACTGTTACTACACAGGGATAAGACAAAACTGGAATACTAGTATTACACGTGGGGTTAAAGGTACATATTAAAGGTACCTATTAATTTAATTGCTAGCGAAAAAATAGTATAACTTAGGATCCAGTGTTTCTTACTACCAAATTGTTGAAGGGGCCCACATCGAATCCTTTCCCTCAATTTCTGGAAAAGTAACCACGAAGTTGTATCCAAGCTTTGGGAAGAAATCATCTCGCACACTCCCGGGGAGTGTGTAAGAGATTGCTGCCTCTGTGATAAACTGTTGTACTTTTACAGTTTTTGGTCACCTATGTTTTTTTCATCTCCTCCCACATCTGTTAAGGTGGCAGACCTTTTGGTGCCAGGAGATGATACTCACTGGGCCTTGCCCACCTGAGTTCTCTCTCCTATCTGCACTGGCCACCTGTGGTGGGGAGAGGGGAAGTATGCCCTGACACACTCCTACTCTGTGTGCTTTAAACCTACTCTTCAAAGAGGTTGGTAGAAAAGCCATTGCTGTAATTTGTCAATGGAGGTGTGTGTTGCAGTTGTGATCAGCTTGGGACTTCTAGACAATATACGTTTGTAGCTCGTCAGGGTAGTGCTAAGCATGCTAATGTCGTGCTTATTGAAACACATCTGTGACTTTAGTATTTTCTTTTTACTCTTTTTCTTAAACTCCAATTATCGTTGACATTTTGTTTCAGCTTTAGTCCTAAATACTTGAACTTGGCAATTTAGGCTGACTATCAAAGTTTGTATGAAAAGGAAATTTTCAGAATATCTGGAAAAGGATTTATTTATTGCTGGCCTGCACAACTGGATGATACTGGACTGCTGTTTCTGCTGCATCTGATCCGAGGCTATAAATTCTGACGGAACTCCATTTTTGCATGTATTAAAAGGTAAGAAAATTTTGATAGTTAAATCTTTATATATTTCTGTACAAGTAGATGAATAGCTTCCAATCTTAACAAGTGCAATTGAACCCAATTGTCAATAATGTCAACAACAAAAGTAACTATAACAATATCATAATATAATAGCTATTATTTATGATTTTTAGGTTTTTTTGTTACCAACAAATAGCAGTATCCACAATCAGTTTAAACTGCTGTGTAATAGCATGTGGGTTTTATTCACTATGGTGTTTACTTGATTTTCTCAAAGGAAAAAGCATCTTACATCTGGTTGGTTGCTGAGCTGTCTTAGGAGGATCCAGTTGTCTTAGAATCAATACATCTATTTTAAATATGTTATCATTCATTGTTCTGGGAGTATGGATATTTAATTTTTCTGAAAATACTATATATATACAAGTATCTAGATCCACAAATCCGCAAGATGGGATAAACTACACGTAGTGGTTAAAAAATATGTTTTGAAATAACCTGTGAGCATAAAAATAAAATTTTGATTCTAATCTAATGCAATGAAGAAAAAAATGTGATGATGTTTTTTTCACTTCATTATTATGATTTTTCCAGAGTTTATAAACTGATCGTTGTCCTGTCACTTGGAAAGTGAATTGGCTTATAAACATTAGAATAGCAGAAAGTTCATATTTAATTGAGGACACCATGTACTTGAATATATATGTGTGTATTTTGACAGATATTAGTAAGCCTCATAACCCACTTTTCTTAATAGCAATACTCAAAAACTTTTTTTTTTTTTTTTTAATTGCTGGATTAAAGGATTAGCAATGAACTGCACTTGTCTTCTAAAATAAATTTGAGTTAGGGGGAAAAATAATGGACTGAAATATATTATATTGTCTTCTACTGTGGAAACTATACATGGAACAGCAGACATAAAAGCAATCTCCTGATTGCATGTCTGGTTTTCAATTAAAATGGCAGGATATAGGCATCTTACCTCCTTGCAGGTAAGAAAAATAACCATATTTTCAGTAACTTATTCATTTTATACAGGGTGGTGAAATGCAAGAGCTGTCTCTTGTTAGATAGAATCAAAAAAGTGAATCTGTGTAGGGGGACATATGTGTGTGAACAATGAGAATGCAGTCATCTCTCTTATTTAAATAAATTTCTGGAGGAATAAAGCATTTGTGTTCTCTGCCTTCAGGCATGAAGAGTTATATTGTTTAAAAAGTAGTAACAGTTTGTTTTCTTTGAAGTTGTTGAGGTGGGGGGTTTGTGTTGTGGAGTTTTGTCAAAATGCTCTGATGTATACTGCCAGGCATCTGGCTGCCTTTCCCAAATACTACAGGTCCCACATATCTGCAATCTTCTTCACAGTGGCTTGGGCAGATGGAAGACTGAAAAAGTAACCTGGACAGGGACATAATTTGCCTTACAGTGGGATGACTAGCTCCTCAGTTTTGACAGAGGTGAAGATATGGATTGTGTGTACATTGTGACTGTTATAGGAGCTCAGACACCTAGATCACTTATGAATACCTAAATCTGATTGTTTGAATCAAATCTAAATCAAGCCCTTAATACCTGAAACATGGCTATGACAAAATGAGGAAACTTGATATATCATCTTCCCTAATTCCACTGGGAGCACTTCTATGTAAGACTCATTGCACCTTACAAAAAAAAAAAAAAAAAAAAAAAAAAAAAAAAAAAAAAATCAAAGGTGAACTTATGTAATGTTCTTTAGCTTCTTTGTTTTACTTTTGGTAATTTAAGTAAGTTTCCTTAAGTTTATAGCATTCCTTCTGAACATGTAATTTTCAGGCAAACACAGTGTTAAAATACTAGAGAAACTGGTCACTAATTTAAACTATAAGGAAAATGTACTCTTTTTTTTTTGCTTCCAATTTGAGTGTTTCCTAGGTCTTTAGAACTTAAAAAGTTGTTTTGGTGTCCAAAAGAACAAAAAAATTAGGTAACTTATTTTCAGGTTTTAAGAGGTAAATTTCAATTCTGTTTGACATATGTTAAAAAAAAAGGTATAATATTTGGTTGCTTAAGATAGCCACAGAGAAATAAAGTGCACAGAAGTACTTCTTTGACCTATATTGGATGTCACTGTTTAAATCAATCAATCCCTTTGATGATGAAAAGAATTATAGCATGTCTAGATCAGGCTTTATTTGGGTCAGTACAGGTATATCCCTTATGGCATAACTTCATCTTTTAAAATACAAAATATAAACATTATTCTAATTTTTTTAGATGGAGTAAGCCCTGGGTTGTACTGATACCAGATATTTTTTTTCCTATGCTAAAAGGTTTTTTTGAATACATATAGTTAAAATTTATGACATGTGGGTAGTAAACAATTCAAATATCTGGTTATCTGCTGGAAAGTAAATCTAATCTGAATACACAGTCTAAATGTTCCTTGAAAAATGCTGGTTTTATAAAATGGAAAAAAGTTTCATGGGAGAAGTTACCTTAATTTGGTTCGTTTTGTTTTTTGATTATCGGAAACTAATAAGTTAATATCTCAATCTGGAAGTTAATATGAATAAGAGTAAAACCAAAAAAAAATGTGTTGCTATGCAGGAAAGCGAAGGTGGGAGCATGAAATAAGACAAAAGAATTACTCACAAAATATCGTATTGCTGAGGAAAGCTATGAGGCATACTGAAATAAAGTAATGGTTCTATAATGAGCTCTGTAATGACTTTAAAATGTTTAAAAAAAGAATCATACAACACAGAAAATAAAGACATGACTGAATATTGCTATAAAGGAGTAGGTCAAGCATGTAAGGACTGAATTAGAAAGATATAACCATGAAATCCGTTCCAGCTACTCAGAGATTTAAAAAAAGAGAAAAGTTTTATAAGTGTTTTTCAGAATAAATAGAAGACAGTGAAAAGAAGATTTCAGTTTATAAAAAGACAGGAGGAATGGAAGAGAGGGACAGACTGTGTACTGTGTAAGAGAGCAGTTTAAGCAAACAGGAGTTATCCCAGAGATTTCTGGACTGTGTCAAATACATATTCTTGACAGTTGCCAAGTATGGCAATAAGGATTGGTGCCTTTTTGGAGTCACTGCTTTCAAATAGCCAAGAACTCTTTGGAGACGGGTCTGTCAGCAGAAGCTTTGGCTGCAATGCACCTACATTTTTAGAGGTAAGATCATAAAAAGGCATGAGAAAGACAAGTAAAGTATTAAAGATCACTGACCTCACAAGAGAAGAC
The DNA here is from genome assembly GCA_020086605.1 of Lanius collurio. Classification (NCBI taxonomy): domain Eukaryota; kingdom Metazoa; phylum Chordata; class Aves; order Passeriformes; family Laniidae; genus Lanius; species Lanius collurio. The sequence continues at coordinate 5,050,191 of JACBWW010000048.1, forward strand.
TTCAGATTCAGGTTCTTCAGGGAACCATTTGAAATAGTCCAAAGGGAGCTTGACTTTAGGCACAAAAAGGACCTCTGAAGTGCTTTTAGAGTTTCAGGACATCATTCTTAAAGCACAGGTGTGATCTATCCTCATGTTAACTCTTGTGTCATATCCAAGAATGTTGCAAAAGTTAGCAGTTGCTTCTGTGTGACAACTCGATCAAGCTTTCAACATTCTCCATAGTCTCCATAAATAAAAAGAAGAGCATACTCACAGTAATTGGTCCATCTTCAGATCTTCTTCAGATTGATACTTACTGCTTTCCTCCCTCTGTACTCAATCCAGCTCTCCTCCATATAGATAACACACATTTATATGGATACAGTATGAAGCTCATGTTTGAACACTGGTAATTTTAATATTTATTAGAGTGAATAGATTAGGATTGCAGACTAGTTATGGGAATTAGATGGAAAAACACTATGCAAAAGTTGAAGGAGCCTGGCTCTGTTTGCTCTAGAGTATTTAAGGAATCAACTGGATCAATCCCCGAATCTTTAGTGTTTATCAAGGACAAAGGAAGAACAAAGGAGTGAATAACAATAGGGTTCGAGTCGTTTTTTGTGAAACATTAGGGGTTAGAAATGACCAATATAGTACAGTCCAAAAAAGTGTCTGTTAAGTAAATGTCATTTATTATTGTGATAAGATACCTAGTAGATAAAGAGAAAATTGCAAATTACCTACTTGAAGGCTTTTGTTGTTGACATGATGATTACTGTATCATATTTGGATTGCTACTTTTGCATTAAATGAATAACACCTATTCTATTAGTAAATGAAGAGCTATAGTTAAGCTGTCATTCCTAAGACATCTTGACACATTCTTCCTCTACTATCAGTTTAGTAGAACTAGTTCACAGCATCAGGCTTTTGGTCTTGTACAACTGTTGTAAGCAAAATCATCAGTCAAAAAATCTCCCAGTAAATTAAACATGGCATCCACATCACATGCTTAGAAGACTGAACTAGCCTAATTGTTTGATAGTTTTCAAATGTGAGTTATGTGTTAATTACATTATTCAAATGCTAAAGATTTCTTCCCTCTAAAAAAAAAAAAAAAACCCAAAACACAACAAAGCAAAGAAAAAAACCACAAAAACTGAAGAAGCTCCCTCCTATGAACATGACAGCCAGTAATAATATATGAAAACAAAAGAGCATGATGTGCATCAAGTATAACTAGTCAAAATTATACAGTTTGAAAGTCAGTTTGATTTCTTGAAAATTATTCGGAAGAAAAAAAGAAAATTAGTCAGGGGTATACAAGCTTTAAAGAAGGACATGTTCTGTGCCAACCACTGAATGAAGAGAGCCTTACATAGTCTCTCTCTATTCAGAAATGCTTGGCAGGAGACAACTCTACAAATAACTCTGAAATCTTCAAGGATACTCACCAAAGTCCACAATTGCTACCAAACATGCAATCACTCAAGTCCCACATTTATCTCTTCTTCAAGACATCCCTTTTCCTACTACTTTTACAAAGCAAAGCTGTTTGCAAATTGCTCTGTTTTGTGTCCCCTGTCAATACTCTTGGAGATTAAAAGAAGGAAAAATGGAAAGAAATTGAAACAGTATATTTTTTATCCTACTATTTGTTTTACATTGATTAGCATTACCATTCATCATTCTTTTGGCATTCTCTCTATTTCTGAACATAGATAAGAAATTACAAGATAATAATCTTACTCATGACTTCATAATTAACAGAGAGTGAGGAGAAATACATGGCTTATTCTAACAGTTTGGTCTGGAGGTGTCCATTTAACCTGTCAATCTGGCACTCCAGAAAAGTGTGGGTTTATTTCAGATGTTCTATGGCATCATAGGGAAGACTAGAAATATACATAAAGGCTACTGAACTGAGTCTTTAATTGTCAAATCCTAAAGCAGACACTGTATCTGGTCAGCTGCAAAGATCTCTTGACTCTATTAATTGCCCTGTAAATATATTTCAAATAATCATCTGACTTTCCTTTGTGATGAGATATTGGTGTTTTAAAGCTATTTGATTCAATCTGAAGACACATATCTTAATTGAGTCAAGTGACTTTTACTCCAGAAATTATTGCCATAAGCACTTAGGACCGGCTGCAGTTGCTTAAACATGGGCATCTCAATTTCGCTTCATGTGCTCTAAGGCACTTTATAGTTACAATACTGGACCAAGGGGACACTCACATGCTTCTTGAGCAGCAGTTGGAGACCATGCAGAACTAGGGAGATTATGCTCAAATTGCATAACTTGGCTGTTTTTTGGCAACTGGAATCTATTAATAAAGATAAATGAATTTCAGCCAAACTGCTTTTATATAACAGCTCAAATTCAATCAAATCCATACTTAATATTTCCCAAGGGTGTATACCAAATAAGATGTGAAATTTTGTTGATATTTGATATGTTTGAACAATAAGACTTTGATACTGGTGAATTTGAAATATGGCAGTTTTCTGAACCACTGCAGGCTATGAGTGATGTATGCTCTTCAGTGTCTTTATGGACGTGGCTATGAAGGTGATGATTTAAGCTCACTCCTTTGAATTTAACCTGAAAGAGAGGATATGCAGTCCCTTTCTTGCCATCTAGCCTTAGCTGGTAAGTAGTAGCAAGGGTACAGCATTAGAGATGACTTCTTCCCAAACCATCTCTCAGCTGTAACTGCTGTTTAAACTGCTGCTGTAAGTAGGGAATCAGGGAAGTGACTTCAATTTCTGAGGCAGCAAGAAGAGATACCTCTGATACAGAAAAGAAAGTTGTCTCAGGGATGTAGCCGGCTGTGAATACTAAATTAACTTATTCTTAAATGAAGTGTGAGTCACAGTGAATTGGAGACAGTAGGGTGAATGGAAAAATATTTCAGAGGTCTGTGCATCCTCTGTGCATAGAGCAAGAGAAGGCAAATTAAATCATAACTCAGTAATACAGAAAGTACACTCCTCACTTTCCCTGTAAATATGACTCCTTTTTTTTCAAGTTTAAGAAGCATTTAGAACCTGGAGGGACTTGTGATGTTGAAAGGAGACCATAGACTTCATGGTTGTTTTTCCTTTAAAAATATGTTAGTCAATATCTGTGATCAGTTTTGATATACCAAAATGAAAGCATGACAAATTCTACATTTATTTCTTACTAAGAAAGCAAGAGTTCTGAGACATTCTTGTTGCTGTACTTTATTAAAGAAAACTTCTTTAATTATCCCCAGATTTTTAGTGTTCTTATTTTTTTAGAGTTCTTATGTTAAAAAGAAAGAATAAGTATTGACAGTCATGTTACTAATGTTATTTGTAGTGTTGTTTTTGTAAGGTATTTCTTGAGCAATGCTTCCCCAATGCAATCAGGAATTTTCCTAGTTAGTTATGCCTCGTAAAACTGAAATAATATTACACATATATATGTTGATGTAACTTTTGTAATATATACACTTTATTTAAGAATGCTTACATTTTATAGTGCAAGGTTGGTTGTATTCTGCTTACTCTAAAATGTTCAGAAGCAAAAAATGCTGATAGTTATTAGATTTTCTAATCCTTCTATTAGAACATACTATAATCTAGAATACTATTTTGTAATAGTATTCTAATATAAATAATTTTCAGAAGTATCTACTTAGATTTTGAAAGAAATTCCATAGCAGATTTTGTTTGATTTTTTTCCTTGACTTTCTTAATATCCACAGAAAGATATTGGTCCTCCTGTAGGAATTTGTATTCTGATTGCTACACATTATGATGTCTGCTTAGGAGGGGGAAACTGTATAAGCCTTTTTTTAGCAAAGAAAACCAGCAAGATTGTATTTTTCTTCTTTTTTTTTTTTTCTAATTTCTTTTTTTTTTTTTTTTAATCAAGTAAACAAATTCCAAATTTAGTATATGTTCAGTTTTGCAGGTGGACTCTGCTTAGGATGTAAGACAGAGGGTCTACTGCAATCTTGAACTATGTACTTGACAAAAATCCCTGTTGGCTTGTTTGGTTTTTTTTTTTTTTTTTTTTAAACAACCATATGCATGTAATGCAGATGTGTCATGTATCAAAAATAACTTTTTCTTCCTTCTATGCACCATACCTATTTCCTCCTTAGTTTTCTGAAACACAGCTGGCAGTGGAAACTAACAAAAAATTCACAGAAGAACCTCTCTGCTCTTGGAGCTCATCTGTCAAATCTTTATTCCCTGTATGGATTTGTCCAGTCTGGAATTTTAAACTTCTTTTGTCTTGAGCTAACTGATAGCTAATTGGATAAAGTTAAAAGATAAAGCTGTAAATGACAGTCTAAGCCTTATGCAAATGTTTGTTCTCGTGGTATTGCCTATATTTTCCCCCTAGGGTTGGAAAAAATACCCAATTTAGCAGTAAATAAAATTTTAAAAATTACATAGAAGCTACTGCTTCAGCTATTCATATTTTGCATCTATTAGCTTCCTCCTAAGTAAAACACTGCAGTTGTTGTGACAGAAAGTTGTTTGGCTGATTCTGGATCTTAGTGTACTTTATAAACTGTATTTTAACACTAATCAATATAGTTTTGCATATTCTACAAGCTGGGTAAACTCAATTTCTGTTCCAAGTGCATTGTCACACCATTAGTTACTAAACACGGCTGTCATGGGTTGATTTCAGTGGGTTCCACTTAGTATGTCTTTCAAAACTGCATTATTTGATTCTAGAGGAATATTCTTGGGACCAAAATACACTCATAACAGTATGCAATCTTTGAAGCTGTGATTTTTCATTGCTAACTGGGCTAAGAAATATTTCATCAGAGTAAATATGAATGAATCAGCATTTCACAGAATCACAGAATGACCTGGGGTGGAAGACAGCTTAAAATCTTCTAGTTCCAACCCCGGATCCATAAGCAGAGATACCGCCCACTAGATCAAGTTGCACAGGCCCTCACCCGTACTGGCCTTGAACATTTCCAGACAGGGAGAATACACAACTTCTCTGCTTCTCTGGGAAACCTGTTCCAATGCCTCACTACCCTCTTGAATAAGGAATTTTTTCCAAATACCTTATTTAAATCTCTCTTCTTTCAGTTTAAAACAGAGATTATGTTGTTTTTTATTTTTTTTTTTATACTCAGAAAAGTAAAATTCCCTGTAATTCTCTCAGCTTGGTAGAAATATAAAAGCTTATGTCAAACAGAGGTTTGGTTTTAACTTTGTTTGAAAAGCAAAATGAAAAGAAAAACTGCTTTTTTTTTTTTTTTTTTTTCTCTCTTTTGGACTTCATGAACAAAGTCATGAAAAATGCAGATGATTTATTATAGTCCAAATAGCTCTAGGCCAGTCAAACCAAATTGTTACATCAGATAATCCACTTATGTGAAAATCAGGACAAAATGCAGCTTTTCCTTTAATATAAGTCTAAAGAAGTACAAAGGTGTTGATTAAACAGCAACATCTTTATGATTTTCTATTTTCTGAAAAATGTGGCACAGCAATTCTTGATGGTGTTATTTTCAAAGTAGCATGTAGATAGGGAAGTTACTTTTCTCAAGATCTTGTGCAGTGACTTCTGAATACTTTCAGTGAAAATTAAATTATGCACCTATATATTAATTAAATTTTTACAAAATTCTAACAACATTCAGTATTGTCAGTGCATGGTGGGTGAAAAATTACAAACACCTTTGCTATGTGATTTTAAAAATGCCACTTTGAAAAAAGCACTTTTCTAAGATGTGACATTTCTTCTCCATGCAAGTGAGCTGGCATGAGTATGATGACCTTGAGAAGGTACTGGCTTTAAATAATTATCAAGCAATATTTGCGATACTGTTCATGAATTTATGGCCTTCCCTTTAGATATCCAAGAATGCTGGTATAGAATGGAATGGAATGGAATGGAATGGAATGGAATGGAATAGAATAGAATAGAATAGAATAGAATAGAATAGAATAGAATAGAAT
>JACBWW010000048.1:5066139-5191942 GCA_020086605.1 Lanius collurio
ATGCGTGTGTGTGCATATAAATATACATATATACCTATATAATGCACACACACACATACATATATATATTCTATATTAGAATTATTATTTATTTCTAAAGGCATTTTAGTCCTCTTATGGTCATTATTACTATTTTCATTAGGGATATTTATTCATATAATTAAGAAAAATCAATGAAATAATAACATGTCTGAATGTAAAGCAGGAAACAATGTAATCATATAAGACAGTGTCTCATGGTTTATTAGGAATTTCAAAATTAGTAAGATGAATAATTCAGTATTAAATTTACATATAAATTACACTTGTAAACAACCATAATAGCAATAATTGTAATTAATTGCATCAATCATAAAAGATATGATTATATGTTCAAATAAAATAAAGACTACACCTTTAAAACACACCTGGATAATTTTACATGAAAGAACAAGACAAATTACTTTCAAAAATCTGGCAATGAAGAAAATGAGTATCTGTCTCATATACAACTAAGTATTTCCCCTAGTGTCATAAAACCTGTTTGTAAAATATCAACAAAACAGATTGACTTTTCAAGTTTTGATCTACTATTTGCATATATATTGCTGTACTGCAACATCTAAGAATTTAACCATTTGTTTACACACCCTTTATTTTGAAACTGAATTTTCTTAGTGGAATGATTTTTAGTGTTTCTAAAAATAAATACTGAATGGTGTTCTATATAAATGTCTTTTTTTTCATTAAAAATACAACAAAGATGTTAGTAAATTTATAAAAATGTTTTTCTATGCATATAAAATTTGCATAAAAATATGAATTTTAAGTTATGAAAATATTCTACAGTGGAATCACTAGCTGCTCTGACAATCTCATTCTAATATGGATTTGATACATAATGGATTAGGTCTAATCACTTCTTACACGAAACTATGCATGATACCTGTTCTGTAGGCCAGAGATTGTTCCTGAGCCAGGAAACGGTGAAGATCACTTAGCACAACTCTGGTCAGCTTCAAATTTCCATAGTACCTTAAGGCTGCATCCTGTCTGCCTATCGGGATGAAATCTCAGGGATTGAAATATCCATTCCTCGTTTCTTCTGTAAAGACTGATTAGAGTATGGTCAAAGACAGAATTGTGATGCATTTGAAGAAATCTCAGCAAACAATCAAAGAATTGGACAGCCAGGGCATAATGGCTCTACCTGCCTGGGGTTAAGATGCAACTTGCAGTTCCAGTCAGGCTTTATGTATTCAGTCACACTGCATGCTGTGCAGGTATTACTGCAGAAACAAAACAAGGACAATAAAAAGGCATTAACAGACTTAGATAAAACTTCTGTCTTAAAATCAGATCTTGAATAAATGAGCAAAACATAAGAATTTAATTTCATTTAAGCTTACAACTTCTGAAGAAACACAAAGATTAGAATTTCATTAGAAAAAGAATAAAATAAGCTTCCCCTTTACTGCTCAAAGAGCATATGAATGGTACACTTACTTATATGCTTTAGTTTCATGTAATCCTGTGAGGAGTAGGAAGCTGGCCTCTGTGGTCCATATTAGGTCTTAGGTCCTTTCGAACCTAAGATATTCTATAAATTTATGATTCTATTTCTTGACATTATATAATGGACTCGGAGCTCTTAGAACTGACTTGAAAAAGTATTCTGAAGCTCTGGTCTGAAGTGACAGGATAATGTTCTCTGACAGAGCAAATGCTTGAACCATAATAGAGCATAACAAGAGAGGTAGCACTCCCCAAAACTAGATGAAAAAAAAAAAAAAATTACTGGTATATACCTTTGGGGTTTTTTGATGTTTGTGGGTTTATTTTCATATTTGAACAACAGTGATTTCAAATATTCTTACTGCATAGGAATAGTTGGTACTGATCCAGGTTCACAAACAGCTACATCTATAATTTACATAATATACATTTAATGATCTTGGCGTAGCTGTCGAAGTTCCAGGTATTTTTGGTGGAGTTGGTGGACTTTCCTCTTGATGTGAACAACCATGAAGATGGTCTGGTTAGGAGAAAAAAAATTACTGAACAGAATAAAATATCTGCTGAACAGTGCTGGTGGGTATTGTCTGCCAACCTGGGAGCTTTAAGCCTGGGAACTGGGGTTGGGAACCAGAAACATCTTTGAAAATCTTAGCTGGCATCTTTGAAGTACACCTGGGTACCTAGAAATCTTGTGGTACCCTTGGTAAGTGCAAAAGCCAAGAAACTGCAATGGTAATTTTTGAACTGAAAAAGTGCAGGCAGTGTGGTAAAATAAAATTGGTGAGATTCTGTAAAATAGGTCATGCAAAGATGCATAAGCTTGGGAGAATGTAGGAGAAAAAAATAGAAAGGTAGAAGAAAATGAAAAAGTGCAAGGATCCCTGCAAGAAGAATTTGGAAAGTGGCAGGAAAGTACAGAGACATTTGCAACTGCAAGCACTTTGCTGAGAGCTGTTAAGCAGGAAGCTCAAGATGTTTTACAGTGGCTTAGAACATTTAGAGCAACTGCCCCTCGAAACTCATAGTCCTGATAAAAGTCAGCTGTTTCAGGGTTTAGAAACTAGTGTCAGACCTCTGGCTTTAACACAGCCAAAGCAAGAACATACGTGCTCAGTTTCAGAGAATGAGACCATTGAGAAGATATATATACTGAAAGGAGGGTGATTCCAGGCCTTCTACCCCTGCCTCATGAATCTGATTCTGGCAACAGGTTTCCTGCCCCTGTTTTGTTATGAGAATATAATGCAGATAAAACAGTGTCTTTGAACACTTTCTGTTGCTCTATTTCTTTCTATTGTTTAAACTTCCACAACACAGTTCCTGGCTCATGCCTGAAACAAAGGCCTTTCCCTGCTACCCCAGGTCACAATGACCATTAAAATCTACGTTGCACAATAGCTAGTGGAGAAATAAAATATGGTAAAAAGACCAGTGGCAAGGGGTTACCAGGCAGGAGCTGGAACCATTTTTCTTCGTTAGAATAAGGCCAAACAAATATTTCTGGCTGTATGCCCTCTAATGCTGGGGACTCACAGAAAAATTGTACTGGTGGGGGTAGTGTCAACAAGTTTCCAGTTACCCCAAATTAAGTCATATTTTCTTTGAGTTAGAGGGGCATCAAGGTTTCCAAGCATGATTTTCACCTTGGGAAAACTCATTACTGGCTGTTTATACAGTACTGTTAGATACAGTAACCATCACATTAGATACAACCTTAGAAATATTCCCTGTTTTTTCAGGAACTAGACAACTTACTCCTTTTCCACAGGGAGCTGTACTCTCCAGAAATCCACATCGGTCTGCCTGATATACACAGATGGAAAGATATAAAAGAAATTGATACATTTCTGGAACAAAACTGGGAGCTACAAGAGATATCCTGAAGGGTCAAGGAAAGAAACACTGAATTTTGACAACTCTGCTCAACCCTCTACTTTTCAAGAATTTGGCTATTAAAAGAGAATGGAAACTTTACTAAAAGATAAGTAGTTTTTAACATGTGTAAAAATGCTTGGAGGCATGGAGCTCACCTTGAACACTCTTAAAATTTAAAGTTCTTTGAGGGTTTGGGGACTTTAGCTCAGATTGACTGTAAAATAGTCAGAGCGTAAGTAATAATTTAAAAACTGATAAGTGTTTCCATCTATGTTATCAAATCCTCAAAAATAATAATTTCACCTGAAGTGATGTATTGAATATTTTAGAGTGCAGTTGGTTTTAAAAGAAGCTACTTAATTTTAAAAACTTATTCTTCTAAGAGTCTATTTTTATTAAAAAAACAATTGTGACTAAATTCACTTTTTTTAAAAAAAAAGTAATTATGTTTAATTTTCTATTAAGAGAAGATAATTATAGCAAAAAAAAAAAGGGAGTTTTTTTTAGGAGGTTGATTGGAAGAGACTTCATAGTATCCTAATATGAATACACTGTATTTATGGCTGAAACACACAAGTTCATTTAGGATTTGATAGATTTCTTTGGTTTCCAACTGGTCCTTATTAGTTATTTTTTGCAAAGGTATATATGGCATGTGTACTGTAAAACCTGCTTATGAGAACATAGCTCGAGAAAAAAAAAGGTATTGATAATTTTGCAGGTATTTGAGGTCTTAGCCTGAACTGGCCAAAAGTCATTGTTTGAAACAATGACATGTGACTGATAAGACCACAGATTTAATGAAGAGTCTAATGCTTAGAACATTCATATGCAATTTAAGGAAACCTGATTCAATTTATTAAGATGCCCTAGGACACTTAAAACTGTATTTTCTAGAGGATTTTCTTAAATACTAAGTTGTGAACTGTCTGAGAAAAAGAAAGAAAAATTATGAGCTTTTTAATTGTCTGTTTTAAGACATCCTTTGATATATGGAAGAATGGATTTGAAACTTAACCCTCTGTTTTCTGGTGATCTTTTTGTCTAAACCACAGGCTTTTGCTGCCACCTTTGTTATCTTCATCAACATTCAACACTTTATTGTTTAGAAATTTTATGCAAAGTTCAGGAACCAAAAATGTAGACATTAAAACTTTCTAAATCTCCACCTACTTCTAGGAAGTTTTCATGCAATTTGATCAAATTGTACAGAAAAGGGGTTCATTCAGTGTCAGAGGGATCAATTAATATTGTTGTCCATAAAAATAGCACTCATTTTGAGAAGATATGTAATCTTAGTCCTTCATTTTCATCAGCATTGTTTATAATGTTCAACAGAATCTATAACATTCCACTTGGTGTAAAACACTTTAATTCTTAGCAGGTAGGATGAGAAATGGATGTTGGAGCCAAATAAATTACTGGAACTTAGTAGAAGAAGCTTTATGTTATGAAAAAAGATTGTTTACTTACTGAACCTTCATTTGTTCATATGACAACATGTATTCCTTTATTAATCTTCAATTTATTTTTGATAGAAGGATTAAAGAGGACAATACAACTCTCCAAGCCCCTACTAACCTCCCATCTGTTAGAACTCTGAAGGGAGAGGTAAATTCACTATTGGGTTTAAGTGGCTCGTGAGCCGGCAGAGAAATTAGCTGTGGGAAAGGAAACAACATTTTAATGAGATGAACAGCTTGAAAGTATGAATATTTTCTGTCTTTTGTTTTCAGAGCATTAATCCTCATCATAATTTTGACAACAGTTTCACATAGTCTAGATTTGAGTATCCTTTCTTCTCTAGACATGAATATAATAATGTGTTTTATTGTTATGAGACATACCTTTTATTTTCAGCACTGTGGTACTTGGCACGTGTGAAAAATCCTTCATACATACCAAGTTTCAGTCATATTTTACAAGTGAAAAGACTGAGGTGAAGCTGATTTGGTCCCTGAAATACTGGAAAATTCATGTTAGGAACAAAAATGTAGTAGTGTACCTAGTTTTCCTTGCATGGATGTAGTACCATTACTTGGAATTCAGTAACCTGTACTCTGATTGTTCAGATCCAAGACCTGAAGAAATGCACAGCAGCTTACATGTCAGGGAAAAATAAACTGCCTGTGAACCCTTAGTGGCAGCCTGTGTCTGTTGTGAGTATATGTATCAGTGGGACTTGTTTAGTGAGTGGAAATTACTTAACAATAAAAAAATTCAGTATTTAGTTAAGGTATTTGTAAAACTTCCTTGACAAATTTCTGACTCATCTGGACAGTGAAAATAGTTATGCATGATAGTTTTAAGCAGTTAAGCTTCTGCCATTGTTCTTCAGTAACAGATTTGGTGCTTTTTTTAACCCTATCTTAATCATTTGAAGTATCAGATCAATTAATTATCTTTTTAAATTGCGCCTCCTATTACACTTGGAAATTACAATTGGTGAATATTAACCTCATCTACATGTCGTTTACTCTATAGAATAATATATCAATTTTAGCATGAGACCCATCCACAGAATGGAGAACTATTTTGAAAAATTATATCAATGTGCAACATATTCAGTACTTTCAAAGGAAGATTTGAAAATGGTTAGCGTTAATGATCATTCTTATGCTACCTAGAAAATGGAAAAAAAAAATGTAGGATAAGAAGGATTATTTAAAATTGAAATGGAGAAAGTTCTAAGTAGATGATTTATGCATTATATGTCTTTCATCTGATTCTTTTCTTGATAATAGGAGACTTGATTTAGTAGCTGTGACATTTTCATCATAAAACCGAAACTGAAACTTAATTTAAAGGAAGCATTTCTAATTTAAAATCTTCTTTGTTCTGAAACTTTTATAGATTTACACTTGTGACATGCGGTGTTTCATAAGAATTTTTCACCCATGCCTCAGAGAGCTTGCTGTGTCCATTAGAATGACACAGACAAGGAGAAAAGGGAAACAGATGAAGGCCTGGAGAAATAAAGATGATGAAATGTTACATTACTTCATCAGAAGAATGTACTGATGCTCTTCTTTGTGGAATGATGTGTCAGAAAATGAGGAAGCAATAACAGAAGAACTAGTTTTGAAGAAGGACACTACAGTGCAGGCAAATAATTCCATTTGAAGGAGAGAGGGGTCGAAACACACAGAGCTTGACAGTGGCAGCAGCAGCAGAAGATAAATAGAGTAAAAGAATGTGCAGGGTATTCAAGATGGAAAGAGAACTGTGGTGAAAAATCAGATACCAGGAAGGAATTAGGAATTAGTCATTCCACTGAGAAAACTGCAGATGGAATTAAGAAAGAGAAGTTACAGTGAAAAATACTCAGGGCAAGGGTGTGGAAAGGGCTTTATCATAGATATTGCAGAGAATAGTGCTGTATCTGTGAATATTGCTATCTTTCATAGGGGGGAAAACAAAAATTGTCACATGAGGCTATAGGAAAAAGAGGCAGATTTTGAAAAGCAGTGTAAAAATATGAAACAGAGAGGAAAGGTTTGATGATCAATAAAAATAGAATATGAGGATTTAAAAATTGTGACAAAGTTGATTCTGTACTTTTGATCTGGGGAAGTGAAAAAAAAAATGTGTTCAACATAAATAAACCAAAATTTAATGTGAAAACTCAAGGACGTTTTCTGAAAGTATCCTGTTATTTTCCTAACCTTATGACCTTGATGCTAAATTTATCAGAACATTCACCTGTGATTTTTAACCCTTACTGATTCAGATAGTTTCAGTTAAGTATGCAAAATTTTTCCTTTTTATCTTTTAATATCAGGACCAAATTCAGCTAAAGAAAAATTAAAGAATCCCTTTTATTTTTTTTTTTTTGCTTCCACAGTTATCAATCAGTTTAGTACTCACATGTAGTAGCACCTGACAGTTCACACCAGCAAGATACTGGTCCTGTCTGACTAGTGGACAGAAGTACTGACACCTGGGGGGAGGTGGGTCTATCTGTAGCTGGTGATACTGTCAGCTGTAGGTTAAGCAGCCCCCTCACATTTGGCTATGTCTTATTCATGTAGTCAACAAATTCAGTGTATGTAAGTGTAAAGTCCATCAGAAGAAGTCAGTGCTCTGCAGTTGAGAAAGATTGACCTCACCTGGATCCCAAAATACCTGCAAATACCTGCAAGAAAAAAACCACTAGTGGTAAAAAGATACATATTTCTGAACATCAGGGAGAGAAAGAACCCTGTTTGCTTTGATGGCTTCTGGGCTCTGTGCTGAGGCAATTAGAGCCTTCCAGAAGAAATAAATCTCCTCAGTGAGCACCAAGCAGAGGGCAGATTAGGAGAGATAGGGAGACAGTGGAAAAGGAGAGTAGCACAAGACAGGGCAAACATGAGGAAAACTGAGAGAATTCTGAGAAATGCAAACATGAGGAAAACTGAGAGAATTCTGAGAAAAGCATAGGTCAAAAAAAAACAGGACTCACAGATGACAGACAGAAAGCTTAAAGGAACCTGTAGGAAATTACTGAAATAAGAGCATCTTTAGAATATTTTCTTAAAAAAGGTTAATGTTAGCCCTCTGAGAAAAAAAAATCCACATAAGTAAGAAACTTCATTTGTATGTCACTCAAAATAGGATTTTTTTTCTTGCTATTGTTTCTTCTTTCTTCCTTTTTCCTTTTTTTTTTTTTTTTTTTTTTTCTCATTTCTATTTTTCTTTAGGACATCACATCTGTAGTCTACAAGCTGAAATCCATCAACTTTGGTGCTGTATTCAAATAGTCACTCTAATGTGTTGGTGGTAAAGAGCTCCAGGAAAAAGACATGCATTAGCTATATATTGCTTGAAAGCTTAGTTGCAAGCCATAACTGATATTGGGAAGGGCGGAAGGGTGAGTCATATCTGCTTTTCCATTAACTGTTCGCTATATGTCACTGATAACACAGGTACCTGGCTAGGTTTGTCCCTGATTTGACTAGTACCTTTGTTTCTGTGCTAAGGGACTCTTCATCCACTGCTGCCTTAGTAAAATTTGTACCGTAGTAGTAGTTTCTCATTTTAATAGCGATTCCTACAGCAATAGAGCTGACATGCCTTTCCTACTGAATGACACTTCAGATCATCAATCCAGAGAAAGAAAATAATTTTAAGATACTAGTGATGAAAGCAGTAAAGAAAGAGAAGATTTTAACGATACCACCTTGAATAGCCATCTATGCAAAAGCGGAGACAGTTGTTTAAATGATGTTGATCTTAAGTTGTTTTCAAGAAGGGGGAATGAATTCAAGATAAATGCCTTTCTCTTTTAGCTCACTAACCACTTTCTCTAGGCCAAGTCCATGTCTTATCTTGTTACCTGTTGAAAAGTTAAATTGAATACAATTTAATTGCATGCCCAGTTAGATAAGCAACTGTCAGTGGCTGCTGCAACAACCTCATCTTTTTGAAGAAGTAGGACCAAGAATCAATATAAGACAGAGATAAAACAGAAAAAAAGAAATTTGATTTAGCTATATATTTCTTTTATTTACAAGTTCATCCCTAGGTTATGCCATTACAAAACGGTATTTCAAAATGGCATTAAAAACATAGTGTGAGAAGATATTTTTTAAAATGACTTAAAACTACATATACGTTACAGACCATTTTCCTTGAGAACTCTTGTGATAAATGTATTGCAACTGAGTGGAAAACATATTCCTTTTCCTGCTGTGATTGCATATTTGTACTCTTGAGCACAGGCACATGTATTTGCAATTTCTTCCTGACAGCTTGATTAACCTTGAAAAGTTGCAAAATAAAAAAAAAAAAAAAAAAAGAACTTTCATAGTTAACTTTCCAAATATACTTGAGAAAAACTGCAAACCTAATAGTTTACAAATAGTGCTAGTAGCTTCATTGGGTTTCTGTATTGTTCCTGTTACAAAATGTATAAGGTTTCATTTTATAAAATTAATAATGTCAACATAACAGAGAGGCTCAGAAAAAATACAAAGAATTTGTATTTTCGTCTTTTTATTTGGTGTACATATCAAGGTGGCTGTGGAGGGGGCCATGGGGGATGTTTAGGTACTTTTGTAAGCAGAGACTGGGACTTCTCTCTGGTAATCTCAGCTTGTTCCAGCCAGGTGGAATGGACCCACTGTAGGGCATAGCTGAGCCCCTCACAGAGGATGATGACACCTCAGGGAAAATGTGTTTAACAAAGAGCAAAGTTCTGCCTGAGAGAGAGAAGGAAGCAAAGAAAGTGTGAGAAACAACCTTCCAAGCACTAAGGTGAGATAAGAAGGAGGGGTTGGAGGGGCCCCAGATGATGGTACAGAGACTGCTCTGGAGCCCACAGAAAAAACCATGGTGGAACATACAGATATTTCCTGAAGAATCTACAGCCCATGAGGGACCCATTTGGAAGGGGCAAAGTATGAGCAGAAAGGAGTGTTAGAAAGGAACTGTTACAAAATGACCACAACCCTCAACTTTCCCCTGCCTTGTGCCACTCAGCAGGGTGGGGAGGAGGTAGAGGAGTCAGAAATAAGGGAGAAAAGTTGATTCTAGGAAGAAGGAGTGATGTGAGGGAAGGTGATTTAATATGTTTCTCAGTACTCAAATTTACTTTAATTGGTTAAGGGGGAAAAAAAATCCCAAGCTGAGTCTATTTTACTTGTGATGATAATTGGCAAGTGATCTCACATGAGATTTTTCATTTTATTTTCCTGTCCTTTTGAGGAGTAGAATGAGAGAGTGTAGAGGGCATCTGTGTTGATGTTTGGCAGCTGGCCAGGTTCAGCCTGCCACTGCCATGAATCAAGGTGTCCTCACTACTGGTGCATACTATTCATCTGGAGAAAAATAGATTCAATGGAAGTTTTATTTAATGTTGATCTTAGCATTTATTATTATTGTGTTTAACTGAGGCACAGTAATAGGATGCATAGACAGAACAATAAATTATGTCACTAAACACTTAAACCAGTAATTGAAAAATTTAATATCTTAAATATCTGTACCTCTAGGGATTTTTATTTTGATAATGCGTAAGTGGTATGTATTATTGTGCCAGAATTAAAAAGAACTGTATAAAAGAACACCATAATCTAAATATAAAAGGAAGATGAAGGGGAAAGATTAGACAATATCAAAAACCCAAGATGTTGTAGTGAAGTTTTCAAATCAAAGCAAATAATAATAATTCTGTTCCTTCTGTGGTTAATTAGTAGGTCAGCTTAATTAAATGAATGTATACAAAATGGGAAAGACCAGGGAGATATTTATTAAGCTGGAGTATGTATAAGTATTTAAATGTAATCAAAAATATTTGGAGAAAGATGAAAAAAATCAATGTTCCAAGCAGAAAACTTAAGATATTAGTTCTGACTTCCACTACAAAGAAAACAAATGTTTTATTGAATAGATACAAATAATATTTGTAAAAGAAATCCTAGAATATGTGTCAGTTCTAGAATTTTCAGCACATTTTACCAGATGCAAACAAGTTTATTCCATGACAAATTTAATTTCTCCTCTCTGAATTGTAATGTTGTCCATGACTAGAATTTTGTATTTAAGATACTTAATAGAAGGCTTTGATCTTTTTTGGTTTTTTGCACATGAACAGCTGAAAAGTGTTGATATTTTTTCTTACATTGGAAAATGTCACGTGTAAAGTAGGATTTCATTATAATTCTCTGCATAGACCAAAGTAAACTAGACCCTAAATGATGCAAATATCCCCTCTGTTTCCTCTCCCACTCCAGACTACCATGTGTATATAAATTCATTTTCTGTTTATATAGAAATTGAACTATAGTATTGAATTAACCCTGTTTAGCTTTCTCTGTTGGAAAACAATGATACTGCACCTAAACAAAACTCAGTCAGTCTTCTATATCCTATCTAATCCAACTGATTTTAAGAGGAAATATTCAGAAATGTGCTGTATTACTGCATTCAGGGTTGTGGGATTAATTGTTAGAGAAACATCTACAGTTTTCATTGGCCTCAGCACAACAGACAGAATCACTTCAGCCCACCTCCTGCTTCACAGGGCTATGGATGCTACGTTGTTGTCTGCAGTTACTGATGGTGTTATCACCTAACAAGCCTGTGTGACAGATGTTCCCTATGTTTTTTGACAATTAAGTAGTAGGCTGGGTATTTATGGACTGAATTTTTTCTGTGAACCATTAACTCAATGTTACCCAAGGCACACTTGAGGGAAGTAATTGTGATGCACTGTAATTATATAAACAGAGATACTTGAAGGTATTTAAGCACTTTACTGCTGTTATCTCCTAATTTCAGTGAAATTAGCAGCAATAAAAGAATAGGGTGCCAAATTTCTTTGTTAGTGCAATCTGATTAGTAACATCAAAAAAAAAAAAAAAAAAAAAAAAGAGAAAAAAATTTTAAAAGTCAACCATGAAAGTGTTATAGTAAATTCATTAGAAAACCAAAAAACAAAACTAAATCCCAATATTTCACTAGTTGAAAACTTTGCTGAGTTCACATTGAAATCTAAGACATGAGCTAAGAAAAAAAAAATTCTTCACAGCCAAACTTTGAAACCAGTGAAAGGTCAGGGCAGTATCTTTTAATATAGATTTGCCCTGTGTATAATTTTTGACACTTAGTTGAGACATCTAAAGGGGAAATTGTAGAATTGTAGAATAGAATTGGAATAGAATTGGAAGAGAGCTTAAAATCATCTACTTACAACACCCCTGCCATGGGCAGGGGCACCTTCCAAGAGATTAGGTTATTAAGGCTCCATGCAATCGGGGCATCCACAGCTTCTCTGGACAACCACCCTCTCTGTAAAAAATTCTTCCTTTCAGCTATCAAAATCTCTCTCAGTATTAACCCACTACCTTTTGTTCTGTTACTGCAGGCTCAGGTAAGGCCCAGGTAAAAATCTCTCTTTTATAAACCCCCTTTAAAAACTGAAAGACTTCACCAAGGTCTCCCCAGAAATTTTTCTTCTCCAAGCTAAGCAACCCCAACTCTCTCAGTCTTTCTTCACAGGAGAGGTATTCTTGACCTCTATTTCTGTGCCCTCCCCTAGGTCTGCTCCAAGAGGTCCATGTCTGGATGTAGTGCTGCAGGTGGAATCTCACCAGAGGAGAGAGGAAGATTCCAGGTTCAGTGTGGATATAGACACTCCGGCAAACCCAGTCCATGATAGTATATCTTCCATAAGAGACAAAGAATGATTTAGAAACTTCACTTCTCTAAGTCCTTGATGATTTATACAAAGATGTTGCAGTCCCTGAATACCATGGCAAATTTCTCTTTTTCTCTTTCCTAGGCAACAGAAATTTTCTTGAAGACCAAGAAACAGTCATCTGTAGGTTATCCTGGCTGTTGGAGTCACACTATTAATGTGACAGCAACTGACTAAGATTCTATTTTTCTAATTCTATTGTAGGTCTACTGCTTACATTAAGCTATTGCTGTGCAGAAAATTGACTTGAAACTTAATTTTCTTAGGCCATTTAAATGCAAGACTGAATTACTGTCATGTCCTTCATCATTTTTGAAAAGCAAGACTTTCAAGCATCTGCATTTTTAAGCTTTGACTTCAGAATTTGGATGAAATATGCCTACCTTCATACTAAGAGTTTTCACAGAGCTTCCATCTCTGTAAGAAATTAATTTATGACTCGTGCTTGCTGCATAGTGTAGTTTCTGTTGTTTTCTTAGTGTGATGGTTTTTGTGGGCTCTTTCTGAGCACACTGTGCTTCCCAGCATGAAATTCTACACATGACCGTGGAGTATGGATTCTCTTGCAGTGTCTGGAGAGGTGCATAGATGGACGCTGCAGTACTCTTACTGCTACTTATCACAGAGACTGTCTTTTATTTATCGCTTGCTGCTCCTTTTCAAATTAAAACAGTAAGAGTGTGCAGAAATTCTGAATGGATATATAATTAGAGAGAAGCAGAAAGGAGGAATGGAGTATTCTGTTCATCTAATTCAACTTCCCATTTGCTTGCCTCTGAAATGATCCCCCATAGCTTTCCTGTTGACTCATTTGGAACAAATTATGCCCTAGATAAGTGAAGGCTACTGATAGCATGGAACTGTAATATATGACAAACTCAGTAGAACTTTCCATCCATTAGTTCAGAAGTCTTTGAAGTACAAACTAATGAACGATTGCACTAGCTTCTTCATATGCCTCCAAGTGGATAATATTCCTTAATGTGGGTAGATATGCTTGCAATAAACTAATCATCTTTCATTATTTTATCAATAATAAATAACACACACCTACTGATGAGCAGAAAGCTGTCTGTGACTTTCAATGTCAAATGATAAGTCAAATCAAGTTCTATGAAAGACCATTAAAGCTAAAAATTAACATATTTCTCCAGCTACCAGAAGTTCCTGTGCAAGTAAAGGAGGCTAAAGAGAGGGTGAGAAGTTAAAGAGACATCAAATACTAAACCTTTACCTTTGCTTCAAATGTATTTCTTCCAGTACTCTAAAAACCAGTTCAGTTCAAGAAGCATCTGGAAAATGCTCTCAGGCACACGGTCAGATTTTTGGGATGTCCTGTGCAGGGTCAGAAGGTGGGCTGAATGATCCTGCTGGGTCCCTTCCAACTCGGTGTATTCCCTATAAATCCCACAGCATGGAATAGAGTTTTATCAGTGGTTTCAACCATGTTACATTAAGAGAGATAAATAATTTAGTAGTTCACTTTCTGGATACATAAGAATATCATACTTGAAATACTCTATTTTTTTGCCTTACAGATTACTACTAAAGAATAAACAATGTACTGTGAAAGAAAATAGTCCATTCACAAGGTGTATCTCTGGATATTTTAGGCAAGGCCAGCTATTAGACACTTACAGTGATCAACTAATCACAGAAAGGCAATCTTTTATGAAAAAATCCCCAAAGTTAATGTGACTAAAAAGCCACATTTTACTCATGACTTCATGTCAAATTTCCTAAAATAATCCAGTAAGGCAGATGTGCTAACTGCAACAATAGAGTCAACTAACATAATGGAAAGATAAAATATAGATTTCTCTTTTTTTCTGAACAAAATAGAAAGCACTAACTTTATGCTCCAATATAGTTCTTTCCATTACAAAAATCTTATCTATCTTCTATTAAATATGTCTCCAGAAAACAATTTTATCCCTGATTGTGATGTTACTAGCTGTGGAACAAGTCTGAATACAAGGAACAGAATGATTTGCAGCTGCTAAAATGAATTTATTAAACCGTCTTTTCTATTTCAGTCATGGTTTTGCTGCTGCCAGCACTTTTCTTGATGTGATGCTTAGCAGTGACAATACCAATTGGCACATATGCAGATACAAATGTGTGCTTGAGTGACAGGCAGGAATTGAATAGAGCAAGTAGTGGCATTTGGTAAAGCCAGGGTTATTGAGCTCTGTTTGTGAGTGGAAAAGCTTAAAGACTAAAATCTTATGGAAAATATCAGATAAAATTACTGGGTTTATTAATTTCAGATAGAAAACTAATTTTTCTTCTATATTTGCCTTAAATACATTGAGCTTTCTTATTATAGTTTTATATTTATCAAATCCTCTGAGTAGGACTGACGTTTTTTTCTTTTCTTTTCTTTTTAAAAAGTGCCTATTCAAAAGGTCACAAATAAAACACCCACAGTCATCATTCAACAGCTGAAGTTCAGACATTTTTCTCAACATTTTGCACTATTTTTTTAGCAAGAATGGAGTAAGACTATCTTTCTTTCCTGAAGTCTGTGTAAACATGCTATCTTTCAAATGCAGTAAGTCTGACCACACCATGTATCACCTTGTGGTATCTAGATTTTACCATATCAGTTGTTCTCAAGTAAGGTTTCACAGTGCAATACAGCTGTGAGAAATCAAAAGAGTAAAAAAAGGAATAGCCTGGGGACTCTAAGGAATATAGATAAAGGATATTCCTACTGAAGTGTTATGGCCATCCATGTTAGGACACTGCCCTCGAATTTAGATGGATCTGGAAATTTCTAATTCAATCAATATATTTTTTTAAATGAATGTAGTAATTAAAATGGATTAAAAATAATGGAAAAATCAGAGAAGAGAGAAAATGTTAAAAAGGAAGAAGAATGAGATTGTGCAGTGGTAGTATGAATAATTTTTAAAAACTTAAGGAAGAGATAAGAAAGATTTGAACTTTTTTTTTTTCCTCATACAACTATATATTTAAAAGAAAGTCATATAAATCTAGAAAAACTTCCTGTCACAAATGCTCTTATGTTAAATTAAATGAAATAACACTCAGTTAGTGTTATATAATAATAACTGTAAAACCCATGCTCTAAAGTAATAGTCTATAGGTTTTAAAACAGATTTCATAAACCTCCTAATTATTTTGTCTGATATGACTTTTAGAAACTGAACACATACTTTTGAGAGATAAATACCCTTCACATTTCCAAAGACATTCTAAGAACTATGGCACTTCAAAAAATATTTTTCTTGAATTCTAAAACAAAGATATTTTTACAAAAAAAAATTAAGGTAGATCTTGACCAGAACAACATTGGGTTTTTGGCAATGTGTACCAATCATGTTTAGGGAAGAGGGAATGGAAAGCAAAGGTGTATAAGCAAAAGGCTTCAGGGCTTTTTGTTCGATTTTTTTGGTCTTTCTTTTCTTTTAGAGTTTTGGTGAAGGGTGGCATTGTGGGGTTTTTTTTTCCTTTTTTTTTTTTTTAATTCAAACAGAAGCACACTAATATCTCATTTCCTATTAATAAAAATCTGTAGTTTGTTTCATATTTTACCTTCAAGCCATTCTTTTTTGTTTTTTTGCTAATCCTTCAAAGTGTATTTCATTATGCTAATGAAATATTTAATATTTCAGAGTATATAAACAAATATGTACCTGTTCACATTTGTATTTCAAAATTTCAAATAAATTAAAAAGCCCCTTAAAAGTATTAGTGTTTTTGGGATGTTATTTTTACACTAGCCATTACTCTGTCAATCAAAATATTTCCACATAGCCTTTCTCTCAAAAACTTCAGTGGATTTGTGCTTTTTTTCCCTGATTCTGAGGTATGAAGTCCTTTATTCACCGTATTTTTCCATTTTTATTTCTTGCCTTTCATAAGGACATGACTTTAGGTAGTCAGACATTAAAATGGTTTTTAATTCTAATTAGAACATTCATAAGAGTTTATGACCTTTGACAAAGAAAGAATTTAACTCATTATACAGGCATCTTGGGGAACAGATGGAAATGTAGTGTGAACAACCATGCATAAAACTTGGATTCCAAAATTCTAAAGAGGAACAAAAGCACTGCACTTAAAAGAAAAGAAGAAAGGGAAAACATGAAAAACTTGTTCAATATTTTTTTTAAAAAAAGTAAAAGAAAAAAAGAGAAGAGGACACCAGGAGTTTGTTATGCACTCTTTTTCTTAGGATGCTTGCATGAGAGGAAAAAATTTCCAGGCCTATGTTGTCTACTTCCAGTCAATCATACAGAAACTTGTCAAGTCAAGGAAGAATAATAGACATAGATATCATCTATGCTTCTTGTTAGAAGATAGATGTATAATATTCTAATATTGAAGGAGTAAAATTCGGTAAAAAGATAAATCTGTTTATTAGTAATCTATGTTGCCGTATGTCTTCAAGTGTGCTAATGTGCTTCCTTGTTATTCTGCCCAAATTTTCTTCTCATGTATGATAGACATTTTTAATCATGAAGAACCTCTGAAGGATTAAAGTGAATCTTGTTTATTTATAACAAATTTAGGATTATGTATTTACCATTGCTTCTTAATCCTGTTTTATCCATTCAGCATCTCTTCAATAGACATTTAAATGTGTTTCATTTTTATTGCAGTCATTATGTCCCTAAATAATTCATGACTAAAAAAGAATGAAGAAGATATTCTCACAAATTCTATTGTATTTAAGTTGATGTATTTTTATTTATTTATTTGTATTCCATTTTTGTAACCATTATATGTTCTTGTGTTTATTGCTTGACTACTTCATGATAATTCCAGATTGTCCCTTTGGGGCATTGCAACTGTATTTCAAATATAAAACACTCAGAACATATTCTGGCTGAAAATTCACTGTTTTGTACTCTTTAGTTAATACAACACCCTCCCCATTGTTATCAACTATCAGATAACTTATCATAGCCAATAAAGAACTATTAAAAAGCAAGTATCAAGAGGAAAATTACTTGCAGGTGACAAGACAGATTATGTGTTGTGTAAATTGTATTATACAGAACAACTGAATTTTTTGTTACTTTTTAACAGCAGGAGCACTGAGGGAGTTTGTGTACAGCCCTGAGAGAGGCACAGAGATGTTGCAGTCATGCTCTATTTATAATATTGCAGCTAATGGGACTAAGACAAAAGCATGACCCAAAAGGTGACCAAAAAGTGAACTTTGCTTGATTGACTTGAGAATATATATTACATTTCATGCCACCACCTATGCTAATGAAGTAAAAAGTGTGCATGCTATACATGTATGACAAAAGTGTGTCAAACTCCACCTAATTATGAAATAATATCAAAGTAAACTTTATGTTTTCCCAACTCTCAAAGAAAAAAAAAAAAAATTAATATAACCTAGGGGAGAAGACTCTGCTTTTGTATCCTGGGATGGTTGATGATCTGTACCCATCTCCTCCCTCACAGTGAGACCTTACCATCAGATAAGCTTTATTCCACAAGAACATTGTTTCTTATGCTTTCTGAGGTCAGTGTATTGATCACAAATATCTGAACTTTATCCTGTCACAACAATCCCCCTTAACACTCAACCCACACTATTTCTGTAAATGGAATTGTGGTTGTGACCACACTTACCGTGTAACCACGCTTTTTGTACATCTGGCACCTTACCAGACTTATAGGGCCAAATTATTTACTCTACAATTTTACTTGTGAGGGTCTCCTGGGGGCTCGATCAGACAGATTCTGTAGTGATTAAGAAAGTGAAAGTCTAACCACGTCTGCACCCGCTACCTGTGCTGATAACCCAGAAATCAAGAGGGTTGCCTTTTCTTAAGTTTTTATGAGACACTAACTTTCCTTTCCCATTTGTTGGAGGGTTAGTATTTTCACCATTTCTATGCCTGCTCATGTCCTTCCCATTTCCTTTTGAACCCTTTACCACTTGCAACTCCAGCTGAGCATTGGTTTTCCTAATTACCCCTGTGAATGCTTAAGTCTTGCATTTAAACTCCTCAGTAATCTGCTCATCTCAGTAATCTATACTCCTCGGTAACCTGTCCCTTTTCCACCTCCAATCCATGTCTTTTTTGCCTTTAGACTGAGTCAGACGTTTTGGGCTGGGCCAAGCTGAACTTTCCTATTACTGCTTGTTTTCTTGAAGCTGAGAATTGGCTGCTCTTGTGCATTAAGGACATGGTCATAAGGAGGACATGAAGCCTCCTTGAAGGAATAGGCTGCTCAGTGAAGTGGTGGGATCACCATCCCTGGAAATGACCAAAAGGCATGTGGATGTGGCTCATGGGGAAATGGTTTAGTGGTGAACACAGTGGTGCTGGGTTAACTGTAGGACTTGATGGTTTCAGAGGTTTATTCCAGCCTTAACAGGTCTATGAGGTCTCATGGGCTTCTTTGCCCTTCCTAGAAAGGGAGGTTTTCAGATCCTGGTGAAACCAGTACCAATCCTCTTGGAGCCCAGGGTCTTTGATCTGCCCTTTGCTCTCCTGAGGACATTAAACTCTATTTTGTTATGGTCACAGCAGCCTATTGACTAACACATTCTTCGTGAGTTCTTTCTCCTTTGTGATTAGTAGACTCAGTGATGCATCTCCTCTTTTTGGTCCATCTAGATTTTGCATCACATATTTATCTCCCAGACACTGGAATGCACTTGACTTCTTCGCTCTATAAAATCTGTAGTTGTCAGTTTCCTGTTAACAGTCACCTTCTGAGATGAAGAGGTTTCTTCTGTCTGTTAAAAATATATGTCATCAGAGTTCAATTTCATCCTGTCCCACCGAGACCTCTGATTACATTTGATCTATGCAAGATTTTCCTTAGCATTATTCTTGTTAAAAAGAGTAGCTACAGTACTGGACAAGCTTTGACAATCTGTCTGCAGTGTCCTAGGTCCAAGAGATATGGCAAACTTCTAAAGATAACAGGTTTTTAAAAAGGAGCCCAACACTACTTTTATATGTAATTTCTTCCTTGAGTTTAAGTCAGACACAGCTGGACCAAATGCCTTCCTCAGCACAATTTACTCCTCTGTGAAAACATGTTGAAGGATAACACAGATCTCTTTTTGTTGACAGAAGTCACAAGACCTCTTTAGATCTGTGAGTGGTACAGCACAGGGGGGAAAGGTGGAGAGATACGAATGGAGGGGAAGAAATGTAAGTGTTGTTCATAATCATGTTCAAAATATCCCTTAGATGTAATTATTTAGAAATAAGTTTGAAGCTTTGTCTGATGTTATGCACTGTAATCTCCAAAACCTTGCATTTTGAGTGAGCCTATGAAGTTTCCTTGTATGGAGTTAAAACTTTGTTAAGTAAAGTACCTTATATGACTGAAGCAGACTTTTAATTCTGTAATAACTTAGTATCAATATTCACTGACCAAGTTTTTACACCTTCAGGGAGATCAAGCTTAGATCTTGTTTAGAAAAGACTTTGCAAGGGATATCATTATAATGTATCAGTTCATTGAAAAAGCTTTAGTTAAGTTTGCAATGTTTCAACACAAATGTTATATATTTTTTTTAAGTATTTCACAATTTAAATCTAATTTTAAAAGCTATGGCTACTCTTGTGAATTACATGATGGACAGGTGGGAGTGCTGAGGGCTAAGTATGTATATGGTAAGCTAGAACATGCCATGAGCACTCAGCCACGCAGGTTTGAGCCAGGAGGATAAGCAAGTGTGCATTAAACCATATTTCTCAACAATCTTCACAAATATTCACAAATTGTATCTGGTAACATTATTCCTTCCCCAGTTTTGGCAACAGATTCAGACTTCACATTCATGAAATGTAAGCATATCCACTTTACATCAAACTTCAAAGCTTTAGTGGAAGATAAACACTCAAAATTCAGAGTTCAGGCAGAATAAAACAGGAGAAACGTGTCATCAATACTGGGGAATTTACTAAGTGAAAGAAAAGCTACTAGTCTATAAGATTAAAGGGAATACACAGAAAATATTTAGTCCCTGCTAACCTGACTCCTTCATACCAGATCTGGTGAGCAATTTAACCTTGGTTACATGAAATGTGTAAAAACCCTGAGAGTTTTCCAAGTGCCAAAAAGTGCCAAACCCCCTTTTTTTGCTAGGAAAAAAAAAGAAAGACTGATTCTGATTCAGTCCAGTTATTTTAAAAATTAATTTAAAAATGAAATTATTAATTTCTCTTATAGGCCATTGATAATTGTCTCTAGGTTACTCAATGAGAATTTTTTGCATGTAAATCACCCTCTTTTTGTACACTTTTGGTATTAATTTTTTTGCTGTTACTGTTTTTTTTTTTTCTTATCTCAAAGCTGGTTCCAGTAAATTGTTCTTATTTTAAACTTTTCACCTTTTTGTGCCTCCAATTGTCAACTCCATCCCCAGAGTGAGAAAGGGGAGGGAAAGGAGGAGGTGCATGCTAGTGCACCTCATTTGGGACAGTCTCAGTGAGGAGGGGGCATTAAACTGGGGAGTGTTATTCCTAAACGACATATCAGAGTCATGCACAACTGAATTTATAAATTAATATGAAAAATTCAAACCCTCAGGCACAGTTCCCTAGTAATTTGTTTGAATCTCATGTCTAAACTTTTAATTCATTATTTTTTGTTTGTTTGTTTGTGGTTTTTTTTTTTTTCTTTTTTCTTCTAAATTTGCAAGCACATTCTATCGGATTTTCCTTTCACCTTTCAGTAGTCATGAATCTTCTATGACACCTATTCAAAATCATATAAATATATAAATGCAAATATGTGGAGACACACACAAATCATTTATATCCTTTGTCAGCATTATAAGCAATTAAAAAATCATATTTTATTTCTTCAGAGAGAGGTAGATTACAGCAAATTGGCTATTTGTTCATCACATATTGTTATAGTCCTTCCATTGTACAATACACATTTTACTAGCCAGAGATGAAATTGTATTCTGTAGGAAATTTTACTGGAGCATAAACAGACACACTTATACCCTCACACGGCTTTTAATAATTGTACATATGTTCCATTTTGGGAAAGTAATATATTAGCAATAATTTCTCTAAATGTTCCATTTGATTTTACTCTCAGAGAAGCAAATTTCAGCTTCCCTTATATTTAAGACTAAAGAGAATATTAAAATAAAAACTAAAAAAGCAACCACAACACATATAATAATTTTAAAAGTCTCTTTTTAGAATAACATCATTAGTAGTCAAAGAAATCAGAAGGAACACTTTCTAGTAATATTGATCATGAAAAACATAAATATTAATTTTAAAAATATAAAGGTCAATATATATTTTCATTTTAGAAAGGGAGTTAAAATTTTTAGTTGGCTAAATATTTGAAAGAATTTATAGTTTATAGTGGAAATAAAGTGATTTGAAACTCTAAAGTTATTCAATTAATAGTGTTTTAATACTGAATAATAATCTCTCAGTCTGCCTAATGGAAAAAAACTGCATTGTTATGTCTGATAGGCTCTCTGAAACTATTTCTTTCCAAAGCATTAGTGACTATGTGGAGTGTAGAATTTATAACCACTTGGCACTTCTTGTGTTTGGATGTAGACTATAGAAGTATCGTATTGTATCTGTCAACATTTTGATATTCTTTTTACTATTAACAAATCCCTGTGTGTTTTGTTATATCACACATGTTAAAATTTACTTCCACTTAAAGAAGACTGATAAAAAGAAAGTATGTGAAAGTGTTTGGGTTTTTTAGTTCAGAAAATTTCAATATCCATGTGGCTATTGCAAACACAATTTATTTTTTTAACATACTACAGATGTAAGTAATTAAAAAATAGTTATTTTTAAAAATTGTTCACTGGTGTAACTTACATGCAGCTTTTATCTAGACACTGTAATGTATGCATCTATATATAGATTCTTTCTACCTGTATAATAGATATATGTAATTACTACATCTATAACAGGAATACATTATATCCCCTAAGTTCATTTTTCTCCAGTGCTCAGTCATCCTCACAGTAAAAAATTCGAGGAAACACTTTTTTATTGTGGGGGATATCGAGCTGTGGCACAGGTTGTCCAGAGATTTTGTGGAGTGTCCAACTTTGGAAATATTCAAAAGCCATCTGGACATGGTCCTGGGCAACTGGCTCTAAGTGGCCCTGCTTGAGCAGTGGAGGCTTGGACCAGATGACATTCAGAGGTCCCTTGCAGCCTCAACCTTCCCATGATTCTGTGGTCCACGGTATAAATACAAAGACTTGACATAAGTAGTTGACCCAGAAGAAACAGATTCTTTTCCTGTATAAATTCTTGCTTCTTTAACCAGATTTTTGTATAAACTTTTGACCCATCTTCAGTGGGAATATTAGAACAATTAGTTTCTGAACTGAGCAGACCTGAAGGGAAATTCTAACTGTTGAAGTCGATAGGAATTGCAGTTAATTTCAGCTTAATCGGTACTCCACTGAGTCTTTTTTTATCTAAAGCGTACAGATATGATTAGATCAAAATGTGTTTTCTTATTCAATAAAAGGCATTTAGCCATGGAAAGACATTTCACTCCTTGCACGATAATTTTTTTTATAGATTTGGAGAACATAGAAAAATTTAGACTCAGACAGTAATTTTTCCAGTAAAAAACCTTATGAAATCAAAGGAAAAGATTTGTTTTCTATGGAACTGTACTTGAATTTTTACTCATAATCTTTTTTTTATCCCATCACTTTGTGTGATCTTTATTTCAAATTTGTGAAAATCACCATCTTAAAGTTTACTAGTTGTTTCACACAAATGCACACACAGAGCATCAAATTCCCAGTGGCTGGCACCTTGTCCTACTTGCTGGATGGTCCAATGTGATGTTCGCACACAGAGGCTCAAAATAGGAAGGACATTCATATAAA
Organism: Lanius collurio; assembly: GCA_020086605.1. Classification (NCBI taxonomy): domain Eukaryota; kingdom Metazoa; phylum Chordata; class Aves; order Passeriformes; family Laniidae; genus Lanius; species Lanius collurio. The sequence goes on from JACBWW010000048.1 coordinate 5,089,557, forward strand.
AGACAGTTAGAAATAGGATTTAGTAAGAATGTAGGACAGTCACAGTAGCATTCAGCGTGACAAATATAATGACCACCTTCTACTAATATGCAATCTGTGCCTTTTATCCCCCTTTTTCGAAACTTGTTCTTTCTGGGTTGGTGTTGATCCCTCCAACATTCCATAAAAATTGCTATATAATCTCCAGAATATCTGCTCTATTCCAAAACAGTTTTTCCCTCCAGCCCACAGTAAGTCATACACCCCTTAAAGCAACAGCTCCCCTACTTTCCTTGCATTTACCCACTGACAAAATCTTTGAATGTCATACAGTGACTTTCAGCTGCACATTTATAGAAAGATTATAGAAATGAAAGATTAATTTCAATTGTTGTAACTTGAAAATGATGTTGTGACATTTATGCTCTTTGATAGTCCTTAAAAAAAAAAAACAATTAGACTTTAGAAAGTGCATTTCAAAATTGCAAGACCAAGGTTAAGTTTGGTTACTACCATGTAGATCAAGTATAATTTTTTTAAGCACCACTACTATTTTTTCAGGAGAATATTTTACTGAAAGCGAGGCCTGCAACAAAGTAGCAATGCAGTAATCAGAACATAATTCTGGCTTGCCTTGAACCCATGTAAAAGTATATTATGATAGTGTTAACAATACTATATAGTATGTACACTGTGCAACCACAATATATAAATAGTTTAAGATACTATTAGGTCAAGGTTAGGAAATATCTATAACAATTTCACTTTAGTTTGTGACCACAAAAAGTACAAAAATATACGTAGCGCTACGTAGCAAAAGGTCACTGCATTTTTACATATTGATGAGAAAAAAGTTGTATTAGAAAAATGAAGAAAGTTCAAATTAAAATCCTCTTGAAATATTTGTTGAAATCCTTGTGACAAATTTGCTTCCAAAAATGGACTTTAACCATTTAAACATAACTGAGTTTAGATGTAAAGAGATATTGAGATGAGGATGCAGAAAATTCTTAGACATGTCTATGCTAGTGAGATAAAATTTTTCTCTTAAGGTTGTTGAAATACTAGAATGAAAACTTCTGGGATTAATATTTAAAAAGTATGTGTTCCTACTTTTTTTTTTGTTTATTTTCTAAATTTTGCTTATTAAAACTGAATGAGATTTACAGGTATGATTAGAAGTAGAAGATTGCTACCTATTACATTTGTTACTGCTGTTCCAAAAAGCAGTTAAGGAGTGTAAGAATGTATCAGATTACTGACAATTTTGATTTTGCAGTTAACATTAAGCTGTTAAGACAAAATAACAATTTTTTACTTGGAAAGATGTATTATTCAGGTCCCTTTTTCCTCAAGAAAACATAAACACTGAAAATTACTTAAAAAAAAAAGTCCTTATATCTTTCAGTAATCTAAAAAATACATAAACCCAGACTACTGAAAATTAAAGAAAGTAGAGTAGTGCAGGTAGAAAGTTCAGAAGAGAAATGTGAGTCAAAAATAACTGCAAAAACTGTTGATTTTATCAAAATTATGCCCTGTTTTTTTTCTCTTGACAATCTATCTCAAAGCATTTTTGAGATGAAAACATGCTACGAAGTATTTGTGTGTTTAAGAAACTACCCAGTTGATAGAGGAAAAAAAGAAGTACTTACCATTGTCTAGCACTTTATTTGATGGATCTTGTAGCATCATTAGGATTTACCAGAACAAACTATCAGCTAGACAGCAGAGATGAAACACAATTAATGAGCAGATGTGTCACCAAGGCAAGTTACCACACTCAGAGTTCTGGCCCAAAGGTAATAATAAATCTACTCTTCATCAAAGAAAGCCAATAGGTGATTTTTATGCAAGGCCTAGGGAAACTGAGAATGCTACCATTTCTGAAGGCTGTATGGCCTTAACTATGATTAAAAGTGACAACCAACTTTCCCTCTCAGCTGTGTGCTGGGATGACCTTACTGCAGCAGGCCTGTATACTCATATATTTGCTGTGTTAACATTGTTTTGCAGATTGTTAGTGATAATTAGACCGTAGTCTTTCATGCTAGAAATATAGCTAAATATGCTGTGTTCCTTGATTGTTAATATTGTTTCTGTTTAACATAAGAGATCCTGAAAAAAAAAAAAGTGTGATCATTATTTTTATCTGGCCATTTCCATTTGTTTCTGACAAAAATCTACCTTTGGTAATAGAAAATTAATATTAATAAAAAATTTTGTAGTGGTAGTTATTCTAAGACTGAGGACTTGAAAGAGCAAAAAGATTCAGTATGCCTTATATATAAATTTTGATTTTTAAAAAAATCTAAAGCATCATTTTATTTTTCTTCTTGTATATGGGAAAAAAACCAACAAAACAAACCACAAAACAAAACATTCAATCACCCTGCTTAGCAGCAGTGAAGAGTGATGCCTTAAGAGGTATTTAATTCATGTAGACGTAATGAGATGAAAGAGAAATCTCTCATGATTTACTTTTTAAGTACTTACTACTTACATTTTTCATCTCTATAAATCTATCTTATATCTCTATGTAAAAACATATTAATAATAAAACACAGTTCTGTAAGAATGCACATGTGAAAGCTGAATGCCCTAGTAGTTAAATTAAGTCTTTCGTACATTCGCTTGCACTTGCAAATTTAAATGCACTTTTTTTTTCTTTTTATTCCCCAGCCATTCTTCTGCAGTTATTTATCACCCAGAACAGTTGCAGAAAGCTTGAATATACACTTGTATATACACTTGAATATACATTTGCACATATAATCACAGCACCAATGATATTCAGCTGACTGGGCAAGGACACAAATCTATTCACAATGAGAAAATTTGGGACATGACAATTGCATAGTCTGTAGTTATTACATCTATGCTGTTCTACTGTTTAGACACAATGAATATAGTGTGGTCTCCATATACGCTGTGGGAAGAGAAATCCAGATTTTCAGCTTCAGAACCTTGAATGTAATTCAGGGTTATATTCCTGAATTGCAGAGATTTCAGAGTTCTATTCAACCATCCATCTTTAAGACTCTTCTTTCATTACTATGTTAATATTTTCTCATGTACTTCTGAACACTTTTACCATGACCAAAGTAAAAATTCTAGTTCCTATATATTGTTCATCAGTATCTGTCCAGAAAGAATCAATAGATGCACTGTAACCAAGATGTGCTTCCAAAATAGCAGATGTATTTTTGCCCTCAAAAAATTATTAGCTCTTCTTTCATTCATCTATCCACTTTTTCTGTAGTGCTTTATATATTCTAAACTGAAGCACAGCTGCTCTAAAAGTTGTACAAATATCTTACTATCCCAGAGATTGACTTTGTTGCTAATATGATGATGATGATGATGAAGAAGAAAAAACTTCATCTACAGGATACTATTTTTTACATTTGGTAGTATCAAGAATGAATTTAGCCATCACAGAAAAAGAACATCTGGGTATGGAAGTAATTCTCTCTATGGAATTGAATCAAAAAAGGGGATAAAATTTATTCAATGTAATGCCAACTTGCTGTAGCAATTTCACCTCTTAAGCTTCTTTGGCTATGTAGTGAGATGAGCAAAAGTGAGACTTTTGTTAAGTCCAACTAAAAACAAAAAAAATCATAAGTGTTACTGTTGGAGTAAGTAACATGAAACTCTTTTCAGAACTTTCACGTCATAAAGCTGCTAAAAATAGTCTTTTCAAAATGTTTTGAGCCAGATCCACAGCAAGTGTAAATCAGTATGAATTTATTGAATTAACATATTCCTATCTAGTTCCACAATGAGACTCTGTGATAGGAATACATACTAGAGTGCAAAAAGATAAATGAGACTTAGCATGATGGTGCAGAAAATCCCTAATTTGATGTTGGAGGTTGGACTATATGACCCCACAGGGTCCCTCCCAACCTTGCCTATTCCGTGATTTTGTGATTCTTCTTATAATCTTTACAGATCTAATAAAATATTTTCAACATACATTCAACCCAGCAATGTTCAACTGCAATTTTTCCCCTTAAGCAATGACCTGATGTGAATGTTGTATGCTGATGCTGACAACCTATGAACCTTACTTCGTTGGTTGTTTCCCTTTGGAAATGAAGATAATGTCAAAATTTCAGTTTTCTGATCACATTGTGTAAAACCAAAAAATTAGCCACAAACTTTTCAGTGCTTGACTGATTTTAAATAATCATTTAACATATATCTCAGAATTAAAAGAAAAAAAAAGCAAAAGAAAGGCATACACACTTTTTAATGCTGAGGAAATACTTTTATATATACTTTATTTGAGTAATTTTTTTTTTTAAATCCATGTATAAAATCTAGCTAAAATGGAATATGAATAGTTTAAGTGAATATGAATCAGTAGGTTATGTTTCTTCTTACTTTTAGCAACTAGTTCTGAAAGGCAGGGAAATACCTGCTATTTTTAAGTTAAAAACAATGTATACAGCTTTTTTAGTATCTATCCCTTCTCTTCTGTGTTGAAAATACACTTTTTTTTTTTTTTTTTTTAATAATTAAACTGTTCACAAGGTCTACTCTTTCTTTCCAATTCTTCTTCCCACTGTGGGTACAGGAGGGAGGAAGTGACTGTGATGCTTTGTTACCAGCTGGGTTTAAACCACAACAAGTCAATAGAACCAGATCAAATTAAACAAAACAAGGACACAGGAAAAGTTAGGTGATTTATTCTAACTGTACAGCCTCAGATATGTAAATCATATATGCCTCCATTTACATAAAACCAAACTTAACATAACTGAAATTGAGAACCTAATTTCAACACCTTGCTTTCTCCTATTTTAGAGTCAGTTTTTCTGTCAGGACAAATAAAGTTGCCAGAGGGAGGTCATCACCTCTTATCTATGATATTCTAATATGTGCCTAAATTTAGTTGAACAGGATCTCAGCTTTATGTTCTATCTCAGAAAGGGCAGAAGTAGTCAGGTCAGTTCTGCACAGAGGAAATGGACATAAAGAAGACAGAATTCATGGTAAGTTGAACTCTCATTAGAATGTATTGGTCCACTTTCTCAATATGATTATATCATCCAGAATAAAAAACTGCCTTTTACTTATGTTGATGATACTTTAGGCATATAAAGTCATAGACTGAAAGAACTTCCTCAATGTCAGTGTGTTCTAGAGGCATACCATAAGGTCTCAGAGCTTCTTCATCTGCAAATAAATTGTTTACTTTTGTATATGAGACAGTAGTGTTGAAAGATACTTTTCATACTTAAGAACCTTGTGATACTTTTAAATAATGAAGTATAGAAAAGTTTGCAGGAATTTTTCTAAAGGAAAATTTTACAGAAGTTGCTTTTTTATCTTCCAGAGTCTCATATTCGATAAGATATAGGGTAACTTAGGAGATATTCTTGCATATGATAATTATTTAAATCAACAGAATTGACTGTATAAATTTAAGATGTATTCATGTGCACACCTGTCTGTTCAAAACAGTTGTTCTTCATCTTTGAAAACTGGATCCTTACAGGAGGAATTCCTCTTTACTAGATTGGAACATTAACAAGCTGGACATCTACATTTGAGTTGTTACCATGCAGTGCAAATGAAGAGAAACATGGCTGCTGTGGGAGTGATTCCTTTGCTCCTGCTCTGTAGATCACCGGAGGGAACAACTTGTTTGGCTGTAAAGGAGATTTTGTGAGGCAAGCTCAGTCAAATTACTTCTTTCATAGTCTTGTGCAATTCTACTAAAATAAAATAAAGGGGTGGGGGGGAAGAAAAGAATTACTCCCCAGCTCTTAAAATTATTTAATATTTTTTAATTATATGATTTTTTTTTTCCATTTTTGATTTTTTTTCTTCGTTCAGACAATGCCGGTATTAACTTGTATAATTTAGAATGATAAAATAAGCCTGTAGTTTTGCTCTCAGTATGAATCCATGAAAGTACAGCCAGCTTTTAATAATCTGAGGGCAAATTGACCAATTCTAAAATGGGACTTATTAATGTCACTGACTCATGAATTTTTTATTACTTTTGCATTTTAATGGTAGTATGTTTTTTTCAGGTTTTTGTTTGTTTGTTTGCTTTTGTGCAGGCTTTGGCTTTTTCTTATAGAAGCTATTATGAAACTGTGCCTTAAATTCCTGCTGAAAAGAGTGCTGAAAATACAGGGATATTTTTGTTACTGTTGAGAACTGCTTGCATAGAGTCAAAGACTTTTCTGCTTCTCACCCCACCCCACCAACAAGTAGGCTGGAAGTTCACAAGAATTTGGGAGGATAAAAAGACAAGGAGAGCTGAGCCACCAAAAGGGTATTGCATGCCATACAGTGTCATGCTCAACATACCAGCTGGGGAAGAAGAAGGAAGAGATGGATGGTCAGAGTTACCGTGTTTGTCTTCCCAAGTTTTGTTAGGCATGAGCTGTGCTTTCTTAGAGGTGCCTGAACATCTGCCTGCCCATGGGAAGTTGTGAATTAATTCCTTCTCTTGTTTTGCTTGCATGGCCAGCTTTTGCTTTATCTATTAAACAGTGTATCCCAAGCCATGGCTTGCCCCAGTTTTACTTTTCTGATTCTTTCCCTGTGCCATCCTGGGGGGAGTGTGTGAGTGGCTGTGCAGGGCTTAGGCATGACAGTTTGCTTTTCTTTCTCAGCTAGACAGCTTCTACATTCTGCCAGATAATGAAGGGCTAACTGTAAAAAAATAAAACAATAAGAAAGATAGAAAAATGAAACAGAATTTTTTTTGTATGGTCCTGTCCATATTAACAAAGTTTATAGAGTGTACATTAGGATATAATTTTCCAAGCTAGCTTGCAGACATGCTGGTATGATCTACCTAGCAACCCATACTACCTATTGTAAGGCAATCACTGAGGGTTCAGATAATGAACAATTGCACTAGAGATTCATTTCAACTTCCCCTGACAATATGTGTGTGTCTGATGTAACAACAATTGTTTAAGTTAGTACTCAGTTATCTTTTGTATGTCAGTTTCTCACTAGGAGATTTATCCAGTGGCTACTGAAATCAATAGACATAGAACTAATTCCCTCTCAGCACGTAGGGTGGCACACATATACAAAGATGGTACTATAATGTCTCTTTAATAGTAATGATTGACAAAACTTGACATTTCTCATGCTATTACGGGAATTTTTTTTTTTTTTCAAATAATAGAAAGTAAAACTAGAATTGTTCTGTATTTAGAAAGGAGTTTGTGGCAATAGATTCACCATCACAAACAAAAATGGAAAAAAAATGTATATAAAATATTGTGAGATAGATTATACTCATATGTTTTCATAGAGATTGTATTCATATATATCTTCATATCAAAGACAGTTTGTAAAAAATAATCAGCCAATTAGTACCAGATACTGGTACACATGTACCAGTATCTGTCTATTTTGTGCATTTCTAACAAAAAGTGTATTCATCATGACAGAATTTCTGTGAAGAGTAGAGATAGTTTTTATTTTTGCTGTTTTTCTTTTGGCCTTTCATGGTCATAGTTAAGGCATTTCATTTGCTGGATAAAATGTGAGGCAGCTTCAATGTTCTGCCGTAATAGAGACAAATGACAGCTTCATTCCCATCACAACTGGATGGAGGTAATTACTGATACTGTCACAGGCCTGGCACAGATCACTGCTTGTAGAATAGACACAATCCTGCTAAAAAATATGAATGTTGGAATGAAGGATTTTTTTTTCCTTTTTTAGCTGTCCAATATGATTAAAAGATTTTGCGTTCTAAGCCCTTTTTACCTAATATTATTAACACTGAAAATAGTTAATAAGCCATTACTAAATTGGATGTTCCATTTGTGCTTCCAATAACAGGATCATAAACTAATAGAAAACTCTGTGCTGAAGATCTTATAATGTACAGTTCATTGCTGACTATAGATTTTAGATTGCTTTTTGTGCCAACCAACTTAAAGGCAGGTTACTAATTGTGTACAAAGTTAAAGAACCCTGTTTTGACTCATTTGGTACTAAAACTTTTCTTCTTTTCTAAGTTTTAAAAATGTGAATAAAATTTAATCATAACGTGGAACATAAGCTGGCAGCAGGTGATCAGGAATCTGAAAGCTAATATACAGCTGACTGTTTAAAAGGCTAAAAATAACATATCTCTTTTTCACTATTAGAAGCATGAAAGTCAGAAAAGAAGTAAGTAAGAAACAAATTAACAAAATTACTGCTTAGTTAGCCTCTCTTCTCCATTTATGAGTGCACTATCATGTACTTTGGAAGCAAAAATTGTGAAGATATTAAGGCTAGTAATTATCTTCTGTTCAGATTAATTGAAAGAAACAATAGATGGCTCCCAAACCAAAAGCAAAGCATACAGCTTCTAAAGCCAAATAGGTAAATCAATTCACCAATTAAAGATGTGTAGATTATTAATTTCTTCCCCCTTGGACAATGTTGAATAACGATGTCTGAGTATGTTTGTGCATTTTGTGAATGAAAATGGTTCTGAGAAATAGAATAAGACAGTCTGAACACAGTTGGGGAAAGGACAACACACAGTGTCCTGAAAGAAACCCAGAGAGGAAATTTTAGGTCAGCTTCTGCGTGAGAATGCCTTGAGGATGTGAGAATGGAAGTAGCTTCTCATAGTTTCTTTACTCTTCTCAGAGAAACAGCATGTTATTTATTTTTAGTGAATAAAAATGACTGTGAAAAATTTAGTACATTACCCCAACATTAAATTCTCCTAATTTAAACAGTCCAAAAATTATCCAAGCTCTGGCTATTTTAAAAGGGTAATGCTTTCTTATTGTCAGGGAGTTTTTATATTGTGAATTATTCTACAAATCTGATGTATAGGAAGGTATGAAGTTTAATTTAATAACATATCTAAATGCCTACTGGTTCAGCTTTTAAAATTTTTGGTTTTACACTCCAGAAAAATATATTTTAAAAATTATTATGCAATTTATCAGTGAAATTAGATCCATCAACAATGTATTTACAGGAAACCTACATGCACAGTAGAAAGGTAGGAGAAGGTAAGCACCAATAATGTTGAAATACTAGGATTTTTCTAGGTTTTTTTCACTTTTCATTTCATGAAGAAGGCACTGATTCAAAAAGACAGCTGTTTCCTAGTATTTAGGACACAGTGAAATTGTCTTCTGAGACTAGGTGCCCAGAGACATCCTCTAAAGGATTTAACAAGATAACTTGGTATGAAAGCTGATCAATTTTCTATGCTTGAGGACCACTTGTTCTTTCCTTTGAAGACACATTTGTGGCACAGATCATACAATGGGGATACTATGCAGTCATTATTACAGTCAATATAGTTATATTTTTTTGAGGCTATGGGAAGATACCATGATCCATAAAGTGGAAAAAAGGCCTGAAATCAAAGGTGTCAAAAGTACGCAGATACTATCCTTACATACTCAGAATCACAGAATGGGTAAATTTGGAAGGGACTACAGTGGGTCATCTGGTCTCACTTCCCTGTTCGAGCAGGTATGGCCTCACCAGGAAGGAGTGGAGAGGCAGGATTGCCTCCCTCAACCTGCTGGCAATGCTTTTCCTAATGCTCCCCAGGATACTGTTAAAATCCAATTATTGAGAGATGCCTCTACCCAAATTAAGGTAAAAATGAGACCATATGCCAGAGTCAATAGCATGGATTTTATTAAACAGTAAAAATGAGGTTGAGAGAGATAGAAAGAAAAAGGGAAAAGGCAGAGGAAGAGAGAAAGTGTGAAAAAAAGACATATTATATTGAAAAACACTACCACTACTTGTGGATCCAGCTCTGTCCCATTGGATCTTTCTTCACCCTGGCTTTCTTAGTAGTAGGGGTCTTGAGGTCATTAAAAACTTTTCACTATTTATACCTCTCAGCAAAAAAAAGGAATCAATGTTTATTGGCTACACTGCTGTCTTATTCTACTGGTTAAATGATTCCCTCACTTCCAATGTCAATTAGCCCCATGTCCAGTCTTTCTCCTGAGTCAGTGGGCTATGAACTCCCCTGCCAGACCCAGACAGAGATGATCTTCAGCACAGTTGCTGAACTGGCCTTCCCTTAGGACTTCTTACAGTGATACATTCTTCTTTCCCAGCCTTTTCTATCTCCCCCATGGGCCTGAGATAGTTGACAAAGAGTAGTACCTTTTTCTTGTCTCAGATTCCTTCAGTTGGTTAAACTTACAGTCCAAATTCCAGGAATTAATGGAGGTGTATTTGGGAGGGTGGGGAAGGATTTCGGTTAGGGTGATGTGTATAGAGATGGCCTCCAGAATGGGGCATCCCATCACCTTCCCAGCAATTGAGGTGAGGCTGAATGCCCAGCAGTTCCCTGGGGCCAGTCCTCAGGCACTCGCCACGACCTTTCAAGGATGGTCAGGAGAGGCCTTGCTGTAGTGTCCACCAGGTCTCTCAGCACTGGTGGATGTATCCCATGAGGGCCTATGGACTAGTGAATATCGTTTGACTATGTGTTCTCTAACCCAAACCTCCTTGATCAAGGGAAAGCCTTCCAACATTCCTTTACACTGGCAGCCTGGGGCAGAGATTCCTGAGGAGTGGTCTTATCATAATTTTTATCTTTCTGTTTTGTGAGCATAAGAACATTTAGTTTTAACTTTTAATACAGTTTCACTTTTGAATTTAAAGATTCCCTTTCAAAATACACCAAATATTTTTCTTTCTGCTTGTCAAATATTTGACCAAAAGAGGTTTATAAGTCTCATCAGAGATAGGGTTTTTTATGTTTTCTTAACACTTCAATGCACACAGGTACTTAATTAATTTATTCACTACCTACTGAAATCACTGTTAATGGAATAGTGGTAATAATAAAAAGGACCTTCAGCAGGAATAGTGCAGGTTTAAATGACAAATGAGCATCATTTATTTGAAGTTATAGGTCATTTATTCAGATGTATCCTTGGGAATTGTCCAGCTTGTTAGATGGCTTATGCAAAACCAGCGTTCCACTTTCTGGTGGAGAATGGTGCATGATAAAAATGTACCATCAAAAGTAATGTGTAGTTACAGCACAGAAACAACATTTCACAGGATGAAACCTCAAATTGACTTCTCGCCTCCTGCAGTGTTTCCTCAGATCATATTTTAAACTCATTGAGATTAAGAAAGGCTGAAACTGGCACAGTCTCAGCTTTGTGCAACCTTTGTTAATGAATTTGATTATCAAGCTTGTCAGTCAAGTTCTTTCCATCAGATAAAATTGTGCAACACTAATAATTGGAGAAAACTAAAAAATTATAATAAATTTTCTATTTAATAATAAGACATATTATTTCTCTCTGTGAGAGATAACCCCTTTTCCATTATTTTCTGTCATAATTCCTGTAGTTCATAACATTGTAAATCTGCAAAAGTCTCAGCATTTTTCCAAATCTCTCTGATTTTTCCTCCTTTTTAATTTTCCTTGCAGACTCTCCTTCAGCATAATACCTCACTTCTTTGACATTCCTGAGCATTAGTCAGACAGAAAAGCAGCATGTCCTAGGCTGATATGCAGATATTTGTGGTCTGATTAAGTACTCATAGCATGATTAACTGCAGCACTTATCATAGAATCTTTTCACATTCATTTTCTTTTCTCTCCACCTAGATGCTAATCTTTACCTAACTTGTTGGGAATTTCTCTCTTTGAGGAACAAAACTGAAATAAGATAATGGGTTTAGGAGTTATCTGGAGAGAACTGGAAGTCACCCTCCTTGTAAAATGAGGCCAAAAATTACAAAGGGAGGAATGTAATTATTTAGTTTATTTCCTAGAGAGTTTTGGCTGCAGATTTTTCCTGAGGGTGGAATTGGAGCTGATGAAGAACTTCTGGAAATTACATGCAAAGGTGATGTTATAGTGGATGTCTGCTTAGGCCACCTAGCCATGTAGAACAAGTGGATAAAACCAATAGAAGCAGTCTCACATTTGAAAGACTGGATCCTCACTGGAGACTTCAATCACCATGATATTTGTGGAGGGCCAACACACCGAGGCATACAAAATCTAGAAGGTTCCTGGAGTGTATTGGTGATAAATCCCTCCTACAAGTGATAGGGGAGTTAATGAGGAGAGGTGCATTTCTCGATCTGAGAGTTACTAATGAGGGGATTAAGGGGATTGTTGGCAGTTTGGAGATTAAAGGCAGCTCTGTCTATGGCTCATAAAATGAAGCAGTTCAGGATCCTGAGGCCAGGGAAGAGACTGAAAATCAAGTCCCACAAACCTGGGTAAGGAGAGAGCTGACTGTTGCCTCTTCAAAAACCTGTTCAGCAGAGTCACATGAGATAAGTTACTAGAGGGGAGAGGCCCAAGAAAGCTGATTAATATTTAAGTATCATTTCATACAAGCTCAGCAGACCTCCAGCCCAAATTAATAACTGGTCAGGTAAAAACGCCAGAAGGCCTGTGTGGCTGAACAAAGGTCTCCTGGCCAAACTCAGAAATAAAAAGAGAAAATAGAGCATGAAAATAAAGTCAGATAATCTGGGAGGAATGTAGAAACATTGTCTAGGCATCCAGGGATAAATTACAAAAGCTGAAATGCAGGAACTCAGCACTTCTGTACAACAAATCAATGTGTTGAGGCAGAAGCTTCTTATTGTATAAAATATGCATCACCTCTTTGGGCATCATGCAGGAACTCACACATCTTCTAAATTGTTCAATAATAGCTACTTGTCTCCTCTTTGGTGTACTATCCTTACTTTTTTTTATACTTGCACGTTATACTACTTTTACATACTTATGCATAACCTACACAGTTCCCTTACTTATACGTACTTAACTCAGTACTTATACATTTTACTAACTTATCCATAATACAGCAACACACATTTTGTAACCGCTGTGCATGAGATTACACATTACTTGATTGGTTCCTTTACTTTGTCCAAGAGTTCCACACACACTTTTCAGATAATAAGATTGGTTCCTAATCCAGTGCAGCACAGTCCTCTTTATCCATTCCTTGCTGTCTTGGTATTTAGCCTTTCGGCTTTTCCTTTCCCAATTGCCATTTAGCACAATTTATCTTTCAGTCCTTGATGCTCCAGATCCAGGCAAGCAGAGTCAAGATGATGGCAGCAACAAAACCCATCCAGTGATCAGCAGCCAAGTTAGTCTAGGAAATCCAAACAACCAGACAGCACAGGACAGAGAGCAGATACAAACCCCTCTCTCTTTCTTCTTCTTAATCTTTTTTTTTTTTCTTCTTCTTCATCATCTCCATCTTCTCCCACTGAACCTTCAGGCTGGGCTTAAAAACCCTCCAGGATCTGACTTGCTACACCTGAAGGTGCATGGCCAGGTGAAGCTGGTGAGGGTAATTCCAGCCTGGTCTCTCTCTGAGGGCTCCAATAGGAGTGACTACAGATGGTTTGGCTGGGGCACACTATCATGATTCAAAACACCTTACAACACTGAAATCCAGCTGGAACATGATAATATACAAATGCAGAGGCAATAAAAGAGACATGTGAGGCCAATGTTCCATTATTTGGTTAGACTCTGAGTCATAGAGTGCCTTTTTCTATCCCAGTCTTTACTTACAAGACATCACACATGAGAGAAGGCTGAGAGTGCTGGGATTGCAGACTAGAGAAGAGAGGGTTTGGGGGGCTTGTTACTCAGGTATGTGAATTCCTGAAGGAAGGATGCAAAGAGGATGGAGCCAGGAGCCAGGCCCTCCTAGTAGAGCCCAGTGACAGGTCCGGACAAATGGGCACACACTGAAATGCAAGAGATTTCCTCTGACAGTCAAGAGGAAACTTATTTTTTCTTGCTTTGAAGGTGACAGAGCACTGAAATATGTTGCCAAAGAAGGGTGTAGAACCTCCATTCTTAGCCATATTCAATGCCTGTCTAAATAATGTACTTGACAAAAGGCACTTAGTGGCCTTACTTGTGCAGTGTGGTTGGACAAGATGAGCTCCAGAAGCCCCTTCCAACCTCAACTCTTCTGTGATTCTTGATTTCAAAGAAAGGTATTAATCTAGAATAAAAAACAATGGTGTCTTGAGATAAGAAAGCTTCACATGTTTAGGATAATTTGTTTGTCTGAGAGATTGTTTCCACTCCAATATGCGATAAAATTATCTAGGATCATTATTAATTTTAAAAGAAAATACCATCAAGTCATTTTAGATGCTGGCACACTTCACGGAAAGGTCACAAACATAACAGGGGCACCTCTACAGCCTTCCCATCCTGTGAAAACTGTGACAACACACAGGCTGTTCACACCAGAATGATTCAAGATGTTAGCATTATGTAGAAACTCATAAATCACAGTTCAATGATATTCAAAAAAACTTTAAGTATAACTTTAAAATTCTCTGTTAAAGCAGAGAGTTTTAAAAATACTACTATCTCTTCAAGAAACAAGACCACTTAAAAAGCATGTGAGATAATTTGATAATGGGTTATATTTTCAAAATCGTGCACTTCTTATTGTTCTATTCAGATTTTTTATTCTTATTCTCATTAATTTTCATTGCCTAAAAGCAATGATAATGGAACGTGAAACATGTAAAGTAGACAATAGAAATATTACTAAAGAATTATATAATAATTTGCCAAATGTTTTAAATCTCAAACTATTCAAATTTTTTTTTTGAGATAATAGTTATGCGATCTCCACGTTCTTTTAGGGAGCATATTGTTTACATTTCTGCCTATTTTTGGCTTTATATGTCTCTAAGTATCCATAGAAAATTACACTAATATTTTTGAGCCTTGTGATGTGTAAAATCATATGGGATTATCATAATGAGAGGTTTAATGAAAAAAAAAAAAAATAGAAATACACTTCAAGAAAATAAGCTGAAAATTGTAACACATTCATGGTTTTTTATATGGCCTTCATTCCAGAATAAGTGGCTTACATTGAGCTCTAATTTCTAGTTTAATCAATGCAAGGTTCCCTTCTGGTGGTTTTAATTTGTTTTTTCTCCTATATTTAGAAGTTTCTTTATAAAATTGATATGAATAAAACAAAGATAAATAAAAATGCCAATGAATAAAAAAATTAACTTTTGAGAAAATCAGTATTAATTGTACCAAAAAAAATGGATCTATGTTCTTATAAAGGTAATAAAAATCAATGAAATTTATTTTCCTTCATGTCAATATCTGTGAAATCTATGCCATCTAAAAAAATGTAAATAAAAGTTAAGGCTTAGGTGTAATGGCTAAGATCAATTTTTCCTAGATTTAGATGTATATAGATAATGTAGACATCCATGTCACTTCAACATAGATATCAACATGATTTATTGTAACTAAATGCTCTTCTGGGATGTGATTCATTTATTTTTTAAATGGACATTTACTAATTGGCTTCTCCAAAAGTGCTTATATATCTCTGTTTAATTGAAAAGAAGTTTGAAGTGAATATCAGATGTGTTTACATTATGCACCCAGAATCAAGGGAGATTTATCCACTAAAACCATTTTGATTCTGTTACTTAATATGAAGTTTGGATTTCAAGCTCTAGCGGGTTTGTAGAAATGACCTTCAATAGTCCTCTAGTCAAGGACTCTCTAAAGATAAAAACATCAGTTATTCAGAGAATGTCCACTTAAACCTTTACAACAGATGAGTGAAAATTTCAAAGTACAAGAACAAGTCTCATCTCTTGCTTGAGAGGACCTTTCAACATCTGAGTTGAACCAGAGTTACACTTTATACAGTTCTAATTACTTGCTCAAGCAGACCTGCTTTTAAATACATCAAGAAAAAGAGGACATGAAGTAAAAGAAGGTAGTAAGAGCTGCTCTTGGCATAGTAACCTAACCAATAGGCACATACCCAGGAAAATCTAAAACTAGATTCCAAACCCTCATGAAGCTCATGAGTCTCAAACACATATCATAGGTGAGAGAATGATTTTATAAGGACAAATTAAGATAAAAACTGAGATGTAGATGACTTCTAGCTAACTTGTCTATTTGATTTTTCAACACCTTCTTTGTGGATTTCATATTGCCCTGTTTGTGTATTAACAGAAAACACCCATAAAGACACTGCAATCCTTTTATTTTCTTTTCCTCTCTAGCTGAACTCTGCAGCAACAAACTAAAGTAATATTTATTTTCACCTGTTTTTTTTAGATCCCCATGGTTCTTCTTTTGTGTCCTTGATTACACAACAGCCCAGCATCACTGGGAAATAGAGTTAAATCCTCATCCTCTTTTCCCCACATCCCAGAATATCCGATACACATGCAATATAGTATAAGACTTTCTGTTTTCTGGAAGTTGCTACTGGTTGTTGTAATTTAGCAATATTTAACACCTTCCCCTACAAATATAGGGTAAGTTTAGAAAAAGATGAAGGGTTAGAAAGTATTGGAGAGGAGACAATCCAATCTGCTGTGGAAGTAGAGGGTAAATCAAATAATCTGCTTGCAGGTATCCAGATTCTCTGAAAGTTTGAAAACCCAGTTATTCTCCCAGAAGTTCACGTGCCTATAACCTCTGTGCCAAACAGCCTGGACCTGATCATGCTCTACTTGAGCTCTGAGGCATGGATTTAGCAAGACAAAGAGAACTGAAGACACTCAAGTTTCCTCTCTAACTCTTCATTATTGCCTTAAGGACTTCAGTCATAAGTCAGAACTAGTCATATCATTACGGCTGTGACTTTGAATGGGATATGGCCTGATAAATACCCAAAGATGCTTGCCCATTGGTCAGAATACAACCAAAAGATAGTAATGGCTGTGAGCAGAACTCAGTCATTTGTAGAAACAATTCAGTTTCTCATAATAATCCCTTCACCCTGAAGATTTTAATTATTTAAATAAACCTTGTCAAGCATGGCATTTCATTATTACAGTTCTTAATTACAAGTGAAATGTCTATTTAAAGCTCTTGTGAACTCTTTGTATTTATCATCAAAAAACTATCTCAAATAATATGCAAATTACACTGCAAGCTCCCACTTGGCAAGACTTACAAGAACTTAGAAATGCAGCAATTTATCTAAAGAATGGCACCATTTAACAGATTAATTGTGTGTTAAAAAGTATCCATAATTGCTGTTATACTTCCTGGAAATGCACTTATGGCTCAAAAGACTGGAAGTCAGAAGAACTTTTTCTGGTAAGAAAAACTTGTCCCAACAAATTGAGTTTTTGTACAACTTATGGCTGAGTAGAGGCCTCTGCTTAGTCATTGTTTAATTACCACATTCTGCATCTCAAAAATTTTTGAGTAAGGTCTGTATGTACATTCATATAAAAAGTCTTCAGTCAGTGCCTCTTCCCACTGATTTAAATAGCCCTTATAAAAGTAGTGATCCACAAATAATAAATGAAACAGATAACTGGTTAGAGCAAATGAAAACAACATAAATTTTGAATATTTTTAATTTTAATTTAAAAAAAATCATAAAAACTATTCCTAATCCACAATATTTCTCAACATGTGTATATTATGTTATTCTACTATTTAACCTTGCATTGATAAGCTACACAGTTATTATACTATACTCAAGACAACCTTTTGAAGCATTATATATGGTTAAAATATGCATTTTCCTCCTAGCCAATAGCACAGTATGCTAAGACCAGCCAAAGTTTTACAGAAAGAACCCATCTTCAAGGGAAAAAATCAAACAAATAAAGAATACTCCTAGCTCTCAATTCAGAACACTTTTTCTCTATTTATTCTTGAGTTTCATTGTCTGTTATCTTTGAGCTTGAGTATGCTTATGAGCTCATGAATCATAATTTTCTCCAGCCTTCTCATTGGCTATCAGAAAAAATATGTTAAACAACTTCTGTCATTGATCTATCCTGGTTGATGAATATGTTGTTTGCTCAGCATAATTTAAGTCTCCCTTCCCCCAGCCCCCAAGCCTTTGATTTATAGAGAACCTTTTAAATAGTAATAAATTAAAAACTGGCTATATTTATTTTTTTCCTTGAACAGCAGTAATGTTGATAAGAAAGTTAAAAAGCTAATTTTTAGAAAATAAGAATTTCACAGAAGCAATTTTAGATTTCTATGAAAACTGATTACTTCTCTGTACATATCAGTTAATACTGACACGAAAACTTTAAAGACATTGCTTGATAAGGTAGGACAGGTGGGGAGTTTTTAAAATTGAGTTCCATGAATATACACACAATTTTTAGATTTCTCCATCTTCCAGTTTTGACTCATTCTAGTTTGTTCTCTCCAGGACAATGTCTAGTTTGTATGATTCTGGGGTTACTTTATTGCAGGAACAGTTCCCAGAAGGCGCTGCTTCCATCTTCTTTTCACAGTCCTCCAACACTGTTTCATCAAATTTTGCACCCTCCTGCCCTCACAACATGTTCAAGACACACCCTCAATTTCATAAAAACATCACTCAGTTGGTCTGTGGCAGCTTCACATTATTTAAATACTCCTAATAGAACAACTCACAAAAGTAGTAATGAAGACACAGAAAGTCAGGGGATGAGTGTGGGACCCAGGAAAAAAATGCTGTGGTGAAAATAGTCCACTCTAGGAGATAGGTCCACATGAGCAATATGGACATCTTTGAGTGTTCACAACTTAACAAATACATAATGAACTCTTTGAAGCTGAAGTATTTATCAAACCTGTAGCATATTAAGCAGATTGTGGACCCAAGCTGAATGATGAAAAACATATAGGAATCATTTTGCTCTAAAGGTTAGACTAATCCTTACCATGTACCAGTATGATTTATCAAAATAGGAATGACTGTATGGGTAAGGCTTTTATTACCTTTATTGCACATTTCTAATTACCTCTTTGGGCTACTGCCCACTCCGTAAATAAAAAAAAAATCCCAAACAAACCACTGGAAAGATGACCTAAATCGTATCAGGGAATTACTGATGACTACCATCAAAGCTCCATCACAGCTATGTTTAATTTACTGTTACAACTGCAAACTTGGATCTTGTTTTTGAGAGGAGATATAGTTTAGATGATTAGTTTAAAAGTTCATCAGTCATTGTGGGCAGAGACATAATTCTTAATTGCAATCTGGAAAGTAATAAAATATAAATAAATTATTTTGCATCTTATAAAAACCTTACATTACCAGTTAACCTAATAAAGTATATCTTTCACCAAGCAAATTGTTTATTTAACTTTATTACCAAAACACCAGAGCTGAAAACCAACTGCTCCATTTCTCTCTATTGACCTAAAAACTAGGATGTAAGTACAAACATACATAACAGGGATGAATGTATATACAAATTTGTTTACCATTTATTTATTTTCTAATTTGCTACTGAGGCAAAATATTTTCACCAAGAAAATATCAATTTTAGACATTCAAAATAGAGTTACATTAAATTGGTATTTAAAAACCATATAAATGGAGAATACAAATAATTTTTTTTTTTTATTATTCTGGAAATGAGATTCACCTTGCTTGCTTGATAACCTGAATGTCTCAGTAGCTACATTTGAGACAGTCAGCGTGGGTCCTATTATCATTTAATAGATACAGGCACTTTCTGGCACTGTTCATCTCACCCATTAGAGTCCATACCCCTGTCCACATATTTTTGATGTATGTACGAGGACTTAAGTCTCATGGTGACTCTTACACTAAAGATTTAAAAAGATGTTTTTCCAGGTTATGCACCTGTATATAACAAGTTCTTCCAATTTAGACAAACTCTTTAGCAAATTTTTGTACGTGTATTGATTTTTTCCTGCTTAGAAATAAGACTCTATGGTTCTGTGTTCTATTTATATAACCCCCAGGTTCTGGATTACAATTATTTTGGTGCTTCATTTTGTTTATGTGCTCATTCAAATCTAGTCATACTATTTCTAGCCAAGACCTGCAGTGCACTGGATAGACAGAGGACATCAATCCTAAAGAAGTCCCAGAAACTGTTGTAAGAAAGTGCAACAGGGAAATAGACACATCACATTACTTACTGTTACATACTACTTTCGACCAAAGACAAATCAATGTTTAAGTAGAATGCATCTTTGCTTCTAGCTTCCTTGCTAACACATGTTTCTGGAACTGCAAAATAAAGATTTGTTAATTTCTGACAAGGAAATGGGAGTAGGTATTGCACTATCCCAGGTATCAGCCAGGAAGGGAGAGTGGAATAGAGAAAAAGTAGTTCTGTGCTGAGAAATTAATTACAGCAATAGATTGTCTAATAAAGAATTAGCACTATATCTTTATTAGCAAGTCTGGTAATTCAACCACGCCTTCAAGCACTCATTACAGTGCAGAGGCACTGAACCCAGACGAGCCTGCATGCTCACACACACCTGAGAAAGCCCCATGGATCAGCACTTGTGGTGACAATCTCTAGGCAGTAATATACAGCACCATGTTATATTTTGACTTCATATCCAAAATTTTCTTTTTCATCACCTTCAGTCCTGTTATTTCAATACTTTGATTACAACAAAGTTATTTTCTTATACTTTCCTAGTTTCTAGACATTTCTAGCTCAAGAATGGTGGAGAATGGACCCCTAAAAGTCTTTCTATAGTCACCTAAGGGTGCAGTAAAAGCCTATATGAGGCACATAAACATAGTTCTACCCATATATAATTGTTGACCTCATCTTTGTACTCCCTGCCCTGGTCACTGGCTTTCTCCTTCTCACCCTAAGGCAGAAAGTGGCATGATTGGGCAGAAGTCCTTATGCTGGGACACTTGGTCCTGTATGTAGTCCCTGACTGCTCAGAAAAAAACAATTGATTAAGGCTTCTTAAATTGATATCTCACATTGCCTGGCTACTAGGAAAGGGATAATAATATATTGAGAATTGAGGAAAAATAAATGAACACTAATGGATGAAGGTGAGAGAAACAGGCAAGAATAATTTCTGGCTTACACACTCCTGGCTGACACTGCTCACCTGCGGATTGGTGGGTGGAGTACAAAGGTGGTTATTGCTGCCTTCATCTCCCCATGCCTCTTAGACAGACACGAGTTGCATGGAATGGACCTCTGGTGGAGCCTATATCTATACAATCTGTTTCAAATAAAAAGAAATCCTTGAAGCTTACAGATAAAATTCACTCAATTTAGAAGAAGCAAAGTTCAAAAATTCAGTGTGAGTAGCTCTCCTGGTCTCTAGGGGACACAGACTTGAAAAAAAAAAAAAAAAAAAAAAAAAAATTGGGAGAGAAAGAAAAAGAAACCAAGAAAATGTAATCGACCCAAACAGGAGACAGTAAGAGCAGAGAGAATGAAGATAAAGTCCTTGAAGATACTAACTGCTTCAAGCTTAGAAAAGATAAAAAGAAAGGCTGACTTTAAAGCAGACTCACTGCAGAAGGTAAGTGATATTATAAACATGAATAGGAGTGAGGCACTGAGCTCACTGACATGTATAAGGTGTAACCCAGACAAAGAGGGTTCACCTCCTTCATATACAATGTATCAGGTTAAAAAAAAGTATAAAAACAACAACAACAACAACAAAAAGAAAACAAACAAAATAAAACATAAAATCAAAACCAAAACCAACCAACCAACCAAAAATCCCCCCAAAAGCCCACCCAAACCCCTCACTAGCATTGGGAAAAAAAAGAAATGGTATGTAATTGAGCAAGAAACCAATACCTATATTCAATAACCCCCAAAAAATTCCTGGATTAAAAGCTTAATAAGATGGAAAGACTCTCTTGTAACAGATCTCAAGAAAGATATAAAAATTAACATGTTAACTCTTATGGCATGTTTCTTTTGGGGTTTGATTATCACTGGCAAGTTCCAGATTGAGGTTCTTGAAGAGAATAAGCAACCAATCACCAACAGTCTTCCACAAGGCTCAATCCTACGTCTGGTTAACAGATTTTTGAATTCTGTGGATACAGGAGTTGAATGTACCTTTAGAAAGTTTTCTGACAGTACCAATCTGGGAGGTTCTGTTTATTCACTTGAGGCATGATAGGCCTAATAAAGGGATGTAGACTAATTAAAGCACTGAGTAATTGTTAATGTGGTGAAGAAAAATGAATTATAACTTAAATGAGTTTACAGGCTCATCAAGAACAGATTACAATATAATATTCATTTTCGGAGATTCAGAATTTTTTTTTTTAAAAACAAGTCTTTAGTTTTCATCCTTTTGTCTCTAACAGGAAAATTTTTGATGTTCTCATTGTTCTGTTGATGGGAATCCTTTCTAAATTTTCAGCCTATATTTATTTACAGGAGTTTTATACCTGTTTATTTTCTTTTCTGCATTACATTTGAGATTAATGATTAGTTTTGCTTTCTGGGTTGTTGTATGCTTGTCTGTATTAGGTCGTCTTTATTTATATCTTCAGCTGCCCCTTATACTTGTTCAAAAAAAAAAATGTTAATGGTTAAAGAAAGACAAATGAAAAAAAGCATATATAACTTTCTATTAGTACTTTGTAAACTGAATTTTATACTTTTACATTAGTTATTAGCAACACACCCTAGGACTATACTTTACTTATATCCTTCCTGTACCTGACTAGACATACATGAAGCTTTTCTCTCCCTCTGTTACTCCTGATGAGTGACATACCAGATCACAGAGGATTTTTCATGTTGCTATCCTCTAGTTGTGAAATATTATACTTGTCATTATTTTTTTTTCTATTAATCAAATCCTCCAAGCGTACTTTTTGTCCAAAAGAAGTTAAACAGATGTTTTTGCAGATTGCGCAGATGACACAATTAGTCCAAACCAAATAGATTTTTTTTCCTTTCGGATCATAGAGTGATATACCACAGCAAATCATATAGACTTCTTTTCTATAGTGGAGTTATTTCACCATGTTTATCTTTGTAACAAGAAGTGTTATAATTTCAAAGCTGTATTAGGCTGGGTATAAATATTTGGATGGTATAATTGCACCATATGATTGAACACAGAGCACCTTATATATACAAGAAAAAACTGGCAGTCTTAAGTAAGTATTGATTTTAATCCAGCTCATGGAACTGAACATAAGGCATCACTTTTCCCTGCAGGAAGAGGTGTCTATTTATAACTGTAGATATTAGCCAACAGCACATTTAGAATTCAAAAGACCTTTGAACACATTTTTCTTTTTACTATATACTAATTATAAGTAACAGTTGAAAGTGAATTGTCATAATAATCTTTTACATTTTTCCAATACAGTGGAATTCAGTAACACATCCCCCAATGAATTGTTAAATATTATTAATATGGATGAAAAAAAAAAAAAAGAAAAAAAATTAGTTATTCTATTGAAACACAGCTTTGTAGTGAATATATTACAGCAACAAACCTAAACTTAGAGGGTTCCTCTATTCTTTACCAAACCATGCATATATTCATATGCATACACAGATTTTTCCTTACATATTATAACTCAGTCCTATCATAGAATGCTTTTGAAGAGGAATCATTCCCTGAAAAATGATGTCTTTATTTTCCTCCCTTTTGATTCTTGAGGGAATCTAAACACCAGATTAAAGACATTCTTTCCAATATTATGAAAGTTAAATGTTGTGAGTCTTTTATTTTTGCCACTATAAACTATGCTGCTAAAAGTGAATTTGGGTACCTCCAGAATTCAACTCAACTTGAAGTTAAAATAGTCTTTGGAGATACTTTGCATGATGATAAAACTAATGAGGAGGAAATTTGGCCTTTAATATGTGCCAAAGACTAGATTCTGCTGAGGTTTTGTGCACACATGTGAAGATTAAACCTAGCCATGACTCAAACAAGTGAACAGACTACTCTGCTCCAGGAGTAAATGCTTTATATCACGGTATTTCTTCAGTGAACCTGCTGCTGTTGCACAATCTTGTACCACCATTTAAATAACTACACTAGAGAATTTTTTTCTTAAAAAGCAGAAAAACTTCAGTGTTGTGTCAGCATAAGACATCCGCTCCTGGATACCATAGTAACCAAACCTCTCCTCTTTCTCTTGACCCAGCAAGATGGTAAAACATAAGGTTAAAGTGCAATGTTCTTGTACACAATATGTAAAAATTGTGGTTTAGTTTTTCTCTCATGTGGCATTTGCCATAACTAAAGACATTAAATACTAGCAGCTCTCACCAGAGGGCACAGAATTATCTTCCTTGGAGATGTCTTTCACTTGACAAAGAAAGGGCTTTAGTTATTCACTGTAAAAGTCCACAGCTCTTCCTTCCCAGCAGGCACTATATTTTCTTACAGTTTAATTTTATGGCTGACACATACAAATGGAAAGCATCTTTACCTGTTATTTTACTATGCAGTCCTAATTAAAAAAAAAAAAAAAGAAAAAGGTAGCTGAGTTAGAGTTCATTAAAAATAGTAAGAAGGTTTTTTTTCTTTAACATGTTCTTTTCCAGAAAAAAATTCAGCCTCATTTTCAAAAATTAAATTATACATGGAGGGTATTTTACTAAAAGACCTTTTAGTCAATTATCAGACACTATTCAGCTATTCACTATTCATTCACATAAAAATTATTGCCTTGCAGTATGTTTAATGAATTAGCTGCACGAAAGAGTCTCTA
Organism: Lanius collurio; assembly: GCA_020086605.1. Lineage (NCBI taxonomy): Eukaryota > Metazoa > Chordata > Aves > Passeriformes > Laniidae > Lanius > Lanius collurio. The sequence goes on from JACBWW010000048.1 coordinate 5,114,015, forward strand.
ACTGCTTATACATCTACAGATGCCAAAAGACCAAAGTAATTCTTTCAGCTGTGATTTGGAGTGACCTATAAAGGTCATGGTGCAGCCGTCTTGAAGGGAGTCCACAAAAAAGATGGAGAATGCCTTATTTCAAGGATATGCAGTGATGGGACAAAGTGGAATGGCTTCAAACTGAGAGTAAGTTTAGATTAGATATCAGGAAGAAATTATTTACTGTCAGGGTGGTGAGGCACCAGAACAGGCTGCCCAGAGTAGTTGTGAATGCCCCATCCCTGGATACGTTTGAGGTCAGTTTGGGTGGGGCTTTGAGTAACACTGTCTAGTGGAAGGTGTCCATCCCCGTGGCAGGGGTATTGGAAGCAGATGATCTGTAATGCCTCTTCCAACCTAAGCTATTCTATGAATCCATGATATGATTCAAAGCAAGCATAGGGTTACATAATAGGACATAATTTAAAATTTATTGAAGCTAATAGACTTTTTCAATGAGTACAGATATCTTACCTTCTCTCAGAATTGGCCCAAATGCACACTTTTAAATAGTAATCCTGCTTAGAAATGCTTGGAGAACTTATGGTATTAGTGCTTATGTAATTCAATACAAGGGGATATCTAATTCAGCTGGAGTTTTTCACTTTTCCTTCATGCAGCCTGACTGCAGAGATAGGCTGGGATCCTAAAAGTGAAAGTCTAGTCCAGATATTAACCATTACTTTTCTCAGGATGTTACATCAGCATCATGATCTCCAACTGCTCTTTATTCCAAAATGTTAGTGAGAATATTGCTATCTCGAGGGCTTTCCACCTGCTTTGTACTCAGCCAGAACAGCACATGTAGCAACTCTTGTTTCATTTGCACCTCCACTGCTGCATTCACAGCTCTAATTATGTGCCTGTTTATTAGCTTAACTCATTAAATTATCAAGTTATAAGTTATTGAGAACTTAACTTACCTCATCCTCAAATATTGACCTTCAAAACAATCTTGGGACTTTAACTGTTCAATAGAGATTATGAAAAAAGATAAAAGGAGTATAAACACAAAGATTTAGCAATTCAAAGTTTGCCCAAGAACTTTTATTTCCCCCTAAGTTTTTCAATTCCTTTTGTTGGCCAACAGGAGTTCAGATTCCCAGTTTAGGAAGACTGTTTCCTAATAACCAGAAATATATATTCACATTACTACCTAATTATATCCAAATGGGAATCAATGTTTGAGATGTTTTCTTGAAATTACAACCACAGAATCATAGAGTCATAGAATGGTTTGGGATTAAAGGAATCTTTGAAGATCATGTTTCCAATTGTCATGGGCAAGGATGACTTTCACTTGATCAGGTTGCTCAAAGCCCCATTCAGTCTGATCTTGGAACCACCCAGCCCTGGGATATCCACCTCTGAGAAACATGCTCTAGTGACTCACCAACTTGCACATAAGAAAAGTTTCTTCCTTATATTCAATCTAAATCCACCCTCTTTCACTTTAATACCAATGATCCTTGTCCTGTCAGTACAGGCCCTATTAAAAGGCCAGTCCTTTCTTATAAGCCCCATTAGAGTATTGAAAAGACACAATAAGATCATCCCAGGTCCTTCTCCAGGCTGAACAATCCCAAATCGATCAACCTTTCTTCCTAGGAGAGATATTATAGCTCTTTGTTCATAAATGTTGCATTAGGAAACACATTACCAGCAGGTTGTGGGAGGTGACCCTGCTCCTCTACTCAGGTCTGGAAAGGCCACATCTGGAGTTTTGAGTCCAGTTCTTTACTCCCCAGTACAAGAAAGACATGGAGATCCTGGAGCAGATTCAGTCGAGCAACAAAGGCTGCTGAGGGATAGGAGCACCTCTCTTATGAGAAAAGTCTGAGGAAGCTGTGCCTTTTCAGCCCAAGAAGGGCTGACTCAGAGGGGACTTCATCATTGCTTATCAGTATCTGCAGGGATGGTGTCTAGAGGAGGAAGCCAGGGTCTTCTCGGTGGTGCCAAGCAATAGAACAAGAGGCAATAGGCAGAAACTGATGCACAGGAATTTCCACCTTCTTTACTTTGAGGGTGACTACACACTGGAACAGGCTGCAGGGTCAACCTCACTGGAGATACTCCACAATGGTCTGGAGGTAATTCTCTGTCATATGCACTAGGATCACCTTCCTTGAGCAGTGAGGTTGGGCCAGTTGACTCACTGTGGTCACTGTCTGCCCCATCCTGTGGGTCTGTGAATCTCTGCTCTGCTGCTCTATCAGATCCCTATCCTTCCTATGCTGTAAACCCCAGAGCTGGATGCAGTACTCCTGGTGGGCTGTCACCAGAGGAAAGTAGGGCAGAATCATCTCCCTAGACCTGCTGTCCATGGTGGTTTTTTTATGCAACTAGGGATGCAACCAGATTTTTGGGCTGCCAGCACACATTACTGGCTCATGTCCATTTTTTTACTCAACTAGAATTCCTACTTCATTCTCTTTAGGGCTGCTCTCAATCCATTCATCCTCCTGTCTGTAGTGATACTGGGGATTACTCTAACCCATGTGTAGGATATTGCACAGCTGATGGTAGCTTCCATTTCTATGTGTCCTGGTGAAATTAATGAATTTGCATGTGGGCATAGTGAAGTTTGAACAAAAAGACATGGTTCATATGAATAGAAAATCCCAAAGTAATGATCTCTGGTCAAGGTGGGTTTAAAAATGAAAATATAGATGAACTGAATGAACTGCAGCAATTAAAAAAGCTAAGGCAGAAAAACAGAAATGCAAGAACAGTCCTTGGACAACTCATTCAACAGTTTCATATATAAAAACCTGAAGATGTTAGCTTTTGGATACCTAAATCTAGCACATTCCATTGTTACTCTGACTGTCAACATTAATGAGAACTCTTCAAGTATATTGAAGAGAAATAGATCTTTAAAGGATTTCATTTATTTTTTAAAGGATCACTTAAATCTAAATTAGTATTAAAAGGAAAGGAGTGCTGAAGTAGAATTGCATTAAAATTACATTAATTCTCTCTCTAGAATGACTGCCAAGAAAGTATCAATAATGTATTGAAGAGGAGGGAAAAAGAAGAGAAAAAGGAAAAAGAAAATAACATTTGCAATAAAAAGATAAAAAGTTTTACTTAAAGTTTATTAGAAAGTATTTTAATATCTCCAAAATATTACCCTTATTTTTCTCTTATTAATCAGAAATTCATATGTAAAATACTTTATATTCTCATTTTCAATGTGATTATTATAATCAAGGTTATTTTAAATATATGTATTATTCATCTTAGATCAATTAACATTTTCCTTTAATTCAAATATTTATGATGAATAATTTTGAACATAGTGGAGAATAAATTACTTTTCTCCTTATATAATGTACTTTAAAATACAATATATTTATAGTTTAGTCTGCATAACTATCTCTTGTTGGGTCTCATAGTGTCTGACTGACAGATACCTACCCAGTCACTCTCTCACTCTCTCTCCCCAACATGACAGGAGAAGAAAATAAGATGAAAAAGTTCATGGGTCAAGATAAAGACAGGGAGGTCACTTATCAATTGTCACCATGAACAAAGCATAGCTGAAGCAAGGAAAATGAATTTTCCCCTGAATTTAAATATTTCTGGATAGTGAGAAACAAATATACTAAAATACTAAAAACTTCTTTCTTGCATCATCTTCATCTTCCTAGGCTAAATTTTGTTCCTTCAAATCCAACTCCTCTGCCTCCTTAACCTATCCTCAAGGGAATATATTTTAACAATCAAACCCATTCTGATATATATGTGTGTATCTATATATATACACACATATATATCAGAATGGGTCATTGTAATAGAAGTGTCTTTTCTCCTTACTTTGTTTTATTGAAAGAAATTTGAAGCATATATCTCATATACTTAAAGTTATTTATAACCCATATATATTATTTTAGATAGAAGAATTTGCAGCATCTTCTTCCAGGAACTCCAGGATGACATTCTTCCAAATCTTATAGATGAGAATTTGTATTCTCCATAGTGAGATTTCGGCCATGTAATCTATGTCTAAATGATAGGCATTTTGTGAAATGTTACAAACAAAAATAATCATCTAAATTCCAAAAAGTCAATGCTAGGAAGTAGGTGTTATCTTCCAGTTATCCAAAGGATTTTAGAAAAATTTTTTGCAATTAATATAATCAATTTTATTTCCAGTGTTAAAAATCTTATCTAACATATTTTTATTTGCTTGACAGGACAGCACTTCTAACATAAAAAATTTAAATATTCACACCCTGGGTCAGCTTTGCAGCTGGTAGAATCAGAATGATTTATACCATCTGAAAGATAGGACCTCATGTTTTTGAAAAATGTGTAACTAAAAGTGATGTAGTACAATATGTTTTCTTACATGACAGCATGTCTCAAGTGTCAGTATATGATTTATAAAGAAAATTTTTAAAATGCTATATAAAGCAAGAAAATAAAATAAAAGAGACAGCATGTGTGGAAAAATTCTTTATAAAACCTTGACTAGAAGCTATTTGTAACTTGAAATAATCATTAAGGCTGATTTCCTTTTAGTACTACAAAGTGTACCAGAAGCATTGACTGTGTTTAGCCATCAAAAAGACAGTCTTTTGACATGTCTGAGCATTTTATTACACAATTCCCTGTCATGCTATCTTTTGCCACAAAAGCTCCTCTGTATTCACGTTCCAAGTTTTGATACAAAGTGGGGGGTAGAGAGGTAGAAAAAGAGTATTTTTAATAGTTCTTAATATTTTTCTTCTAATGCTGTTTCACACTGTCTTTCACAGAAGTTTCAAAATTCTGCTGAAGCTTTTCCTCATACTGTAACATCTATGAATGGGTGAAAACTGACTGTAAAGAAAAGTTAATCAAAACAAACTCAGAGTCATATGATCACTGACTTTTGTCTTTTTCTTTTTTTTTTTTTTTTTTTGTATACCAGCTCCTGGTATTTATATAAAAGGGTTTTACCTATCTTTTCTAAAGTCAGGTCTTTGATTGCTAAATTTTTTATCAATAAACTACCTCTGATAAAGGCTGCTGCAGTGACTCTGAACATAAATATACTTTTTGTGAATTTTTCACTATCAATACTATGCCCTATATGACATCTCTAGGACCTTTATCAAAATGTTTTACACAAATGTTCCTGCTCAGTATATGAAGAAGTTCTCACTAAGCACAGAGAGCTAACAATAATAACTAGTGAGTCAATATTGTTTCTCTTTTCAACACACAGTACCTACAGTGAAATGTCTTTAATTGTAAATAATTAAACAAAGATTTAAATGCTAAGTAATTCCCTCAACAATGCATGAAAACATCAACATCAGTTTCAGTGGAACTTGTCTATCTTGACCTTGAAGCATCTGGGAAAGAAAGCAGGTTATAAAAATCTCAGATATGCTTGTCATGGATTATTCCTAAGCAGATGTGTAGAGCAAAACAAAAGTAAGTGGCAATGTATTGAGTTCAGTTTTCAGCGTTATATAAGTCCTTATATTTGTTGAGGGTTACATCAGGGTTGTACACAGATATGAGCAATAAGTGTTCTTCAAACAGGAGGGCAAAATTCGTGACACAGCTGGCATCCATATATTCCATGAAGGTACTCCTGCAAAACAGGCTGGCCATCTTATTGGGAAAGTTTACAGGCCATGTTGTTCAGTAGACAGTACTCAGGTTTTGTCTTTGAATTGACAGGCATGGGTGAAAATCAAGTAAATGTGTAATACTAATAAAGAGTTTTCGTTATAGCAGATAAATGCTGAATTTAACTCCATATCTGGTCTTGTGTAAGTTGTAATGTAACCTAAGAAGTCAACTACATAGTTCTCACAGCCAAGAGGGCATCACAAGTGCCAGTAAACTTAATTATCTAACAATTTAGATTGCAGACATATGCAATAGAAATAATAAAATACATATAGGCAGAGAATGGAAGACTAGATAAATGTGGGGCAACTAAAAGTGTAGCAGAATAAGGAAGATAAACTGTCATGTGATGTTAATATTGAAGTTGTCATGTCATCAATATCAGAACATATATGTCTACTAAAAGCTTTTAAGCACATCTCTTATTAGGAAAACAATGGATAACCCACACTCTTGCTGTCAGGAAAACAGAGTAAATAAAATCAGAGTCATGGAGACTCCTCTATCTACCAGTCTCACTCCTTGACCTTGAAGTGTCTGGGAAAGAAAGCAGCTGTAATACACTGGTGCCCTCTACCTTTAAACAAGTAATATTTTTAAAGCATTCTTGATCCATAAGTGTACAACTGGACAGCTACTTGTTAGGTGTCTTTTATATGCACAAATACAAGGAAGAAATTATTTAACACTAAACTTCTCACTGCCATTCAAGGAACTGGGTAAAACTAGTTGAGATAAATTAGAGGTGCTGCACTATCTATCCCATGATCTTGCATTCCTACATTTCTAAATTAGATAGTAGTCTGGTCACTCAGAAATGCTGAGTTAAGGAGGACTTTGAATTTCATGCCTTTGATTAATGTGGATTCATATCCATAATCTTTTAATAGAATAGTTCAGTATGACATCAAAAATCCAAATGCATGATAGCAAAATTAAGCTAGAATCCATTAATGTACTATAGGACTGTTGTTAATAATGATACTTTGTACTGATACTAAATACATGGTAATTCAACATCATAGCCTGTTATCTCTCTTGGATTATCTAGATAGGGTTCCTTTTCCTATGAGTAATTTTTTGCTTTTTCTTCTTGGTAAATCTTGGAGCTAGTGTGCTGAACACATATTGTCTGCTGAGGATGAACTTACTTAAAAGCTTATTTAAGATGAGCTTCACCTGCCTTGTGTCTGCAGAAGAACTGGAGATCTCTAGCAAGGTCAGTACAGGGCTTGCAGAGCAGAGCTGATTTTGAGTTCCCTAAAGTGTGCTCCACATTTGCTCAGACGGTTGACAAGCAAGCTCCAAAAATATTCTGTTTATGGGGAGAGATCAAGATACAAGTCATAACTCATTTACCATTTCTATTTTATTATAAACAGAGATATTGAAACCAGTATATTTATTTTTCATTCTGTATGTTTTCTCTTTTGAAATATTGAGAGAGAGGACTGAAAAAAACCCAAACAAAGCTGCTAAGGTGAGGAAAACTTTTCACCCTTTCTCCTCTTACTTATACCGTCTTTTGTCAAAATTCTTAATTGCTGATGTCTATTTTGTACCTAAGGACAGGGAAAAGTAAAAAGAGAACTCTTTCTTGACACCATTTAGAATTAAATACACCAAAGAAACTTATTTCATGATAATTCGTTCTGAGAAAAACAATATTCTTGACTTTCCAATCCCTTATGTTACCCCTATATTTATAAGAATAAACTGAATAGAGGGAAAGGTTAAAAGACTTGATTACTAGATAAAAAAGAGGGTTAGTGGATAAATTTTAAGTGCCTGCATGGAGAACTGAACATTAATAGCAGAGGCTTCTTCAACATAGGAGAGCATTACAAATTGAGATGGAACAAAATCATATATAAATAAACATAAATAGATTCAGATTAACACTAACCATAGAATATTTTGAGACAGAAGGGACCCACAAAGATTATTGATTCCAACTCCTGACAGCCTACAGGACAATCTAAAAGTTGAAGCATGTAAGACTGTTGTTCAAATGCTTTTTGAATGCCAACCAGCAGGCTATGTCCATGATCACTTCCACGGGGAACTTATCCCAGTGGTCAACTACCCTGTCAGTGAAGAACTTTTTCCTTTTATCCAATCTGAATCTCCTCTGATGCAGCTTTAAGCCATTCCCTTGTGTTCTTTGACTGGATACCAGAGTAAAGAGCTGCCTCTTCACTCCCTGTCCCGAGGAGGCTGTAGACAGCAATAAGGTCACCCCTTCAGACTCTTCTATACTGAAAAAACTGTGCTCCACACAAGCCCTGCCCTCTTGTCCTTTCACCATCTTTCTTGCCTTCCTTTGGACACATCCTAGTATTTTTACAGCCTTTTAACATTGTGGCACCTGGAATTGCACACAGTTTCCGAGGAGAGGCCACACCAGTGTTGAGCAGTGGGATGATGACTTCTTTAGACCAGCGATACACACTGTGCATAATGCACCCCAGAGTGTGGCTGGCTGCCAGGCTGTTGGCTGCCAGGGAACACTGCTGACTTGCATTGAGCTTACCATCAACCAGACCCCCCCCAGATCTCTTTCTGCAGGGCTGCACCTTACAAGATCTCTCTACCCTTGTGGGAATTAACAGATGCTCATAATTTAGTCTTTGTTGTCAAACTTTGTGTGTTCTCAATTCTTTTGTTCGCATCATTGGTGTAGCTCAGACAAGATGATCCTTCAGGATTTGCAATCTGTTCATATATTTTGTACTTAGAGCACTATACTACTGTAGAGAATCATATTTTGGTAATCATTATCATATTAGCTACATAAGTGTGTTAAAATAATTCCTTGCTAATATAAATAGCTTGCTGATCAAAAATATTTTACCTTTAATGCTTAAAGTGAAACCTTAACCATTGCACAGAAGTACATGCTCTAACCACTGCTTGCAGGAAGGGGGCCTCTATACCTACAAAATTCAAAAGATTCTATATGCTATAAAACAGAAGTCTAATGACGGATGAAAATTGTGATCATTAAACTGAACTGGAATATAATAAAAAATTTAAATCTCATTCTTCAAAATTAAAGGGTTTTTTATTACTTTTCCAATGCTCAGTGAATATATTCCATGCTGTTTTTCAGTGTGCTATAAGCAGAAAACACAAGATTTTAATACTTTTGATCAGAAGGAGTTTTAATAGATAGATAGATAGATAGATAGACAGATAGATAAAAGGCCAGAATAAAATACTGAAGATTTATCAATGTCCTGAAGTCACAGCTGTTAAAATTTCCTAGGATAATGGGCCAAATTTGAAAATTGCTTTTGTTGTAGATTATGGACAAACAATTATAATTATAAGGGTTTTCTGAAAAAGTTTTAGTGAAAAACAGGGAGTAGTGGAGACTCTTGTCTTCCAGAATTGATGAGGAATGTTAATTATATACTGCTAAACAATTCCTTAGAAGTTCCTACAGGTTATAGGAAGACAGGCATTTAAGAAATAAATGTGCTTTCTTCGGCCCTGCAGTGGTAAGTTGAACACTGTTCTTCAGGACAGATGACATAGGAGTAATTTCTATAAGTGCCTAAGAGTAGAACAGACAGTTCCTAGAAAAAGATGATAGCAAGAAGTTGATGTTTCTGTAGGTGAAATTGATTGATTGTTTTCCTAGACAATATCTCTGACAGTAAAAATTCTGATGTAAATTATAAATATTTTATAGATATAGAAACTGGGAAGTGAATTTGTCTTTTATTATTTAACACATAGCAAATTTCTTCCATCAAGAAACAAAACAATGCAACAGGACAGAACTCGTTCAAGATTGTCAACAATTTTTTAGCATTGTCTATAAGAATAGCAAAGCCAGAAGTCTGTGAAAGAAAGCTTTCAGGAACCAGGAACACACATTTTTATATGCTTTCTACATAGTTTATTTTCCACAGTATTTGTATTATGTATCTCTGTGTCTCAATCTGGTATCACTAAGACAATTTTTTTCTATATATGTTCACTTAAACCTCCATTGGAACATCTTGTTTTGTTGCCATATTTTGTGATTATTTCAGCTGTATTTATCCTCAAACAATCAATACTTAAGCAAAAAGGAAAAAAATTAAAAAAAATCAAGAAAATTAATTAAAAAGAATAAGATAAGACTGATCTTAGTTTTTCTTTGATTAATAAGCTACTATCATAATATCTTTTGAGTAAAGGGCTGGTTTAACCATACTGGCCATCAGCTCAGCCCCACACAACCTCTCACTTACTCACTGTTACAGCAAGATGAGGAAGAGAATCAGAACAGTAAAAATGAAAAAAAAGATGTTGGGTTGAAACAAAGGCAATTTAATAACTAAAGTAAAAGCCATGAATGCATACAAAGCAAAATAAAAAATTCATTCACCCCTTCCATGGGCAGGCAGGTGACCAGCCATCTCCAGAAAGCAGGGCTCCATCACCTCTAATGGTGACTTGGTAGGACAAACACCATCCCTCCAAATGTCCTTCCTTCCTCCTTCATCTCCTAGCTCTTATTGCTGAGCATGGTGTCGGATGATATGCAACATCCCTTTGGTCAGCTGGGGTCAGCTGTCCCATCTGTGTTTCCTCCAGGCTTCTTGTGCACCCTCAGCCTACTTGCTGACAAGGGACCATGAGAAGTAGAAAAGGCCTTGACTATGTGTGATCACTGCATAGTAATAAAAAAACATCTCTAAATTAACCAACACTGTTCTCATCACCAATTCAAAGCAAACATCATAAACGTAACAATGAAGAAAACTAATGCTGTTCCAGCCAAAACCACTACTGCTAGCTACCTGTGCTGATATGACTACAAGTGTTTCAAATAGGCCAACTTACTCTCAATAAATACATTGATAGGATCCACTAACTACATTCAGTAGATACAAATGTCCTTCTTTTAGTCCTAGCTATTTCTTTTTTGCCCTATTTCCTAGGATATCAACTAGGGAAAATTCCAGAAGACATGTTGATAATTATTTTATGAACCTATCAACAGTGCTTTAACAAGTAAAGCACATCCAAGACCCTTCAGCAGCAGCTGATTTCAGATGCTGTCATTTCCTCCTGGGTGCAGCTGGGGTGGGATAACTGCTGATGCTGTTGTGAAAACAGCTGCACAAACTATTCAGCCAACTGGAGCTGGCTGGCAGTAATCTGCTGAATACAAGCTGCTGCTTATTTGCAACAATAGCATCCTACCAGGGAGCACTCCTATTTGTTGTTATAGTGGCTTGAAACTAGTGCCAGGTAGGAATTTCTTAGGGTTTTATCCTAGGTCCCATTTCCAGCTGGTATTCCATTACATTCTTAAGATTACTAAAGGCCAAAAGACTAGCTAAGTAGGTTGGGACGTGATCCTATAATGAGGAATGGAAAACAAAGAAGCTTTTCTTCTGTGTATCTAGTGGTAAGAGCCAGCTGGCTGTATGGACATAGGCACTGAGAAATATGCAGTAGTTAATGTATTCAGCTTTTTGGAGTAGATGGATACAAAATTTTTGTGAGATTTGATATCCATAAATCATAAAGGGCTGTGAGATAATTTTGTTTTGGAGACACTTCCTAGACTGAAAATATGCCCTCATATTTCCCTAGTTTGGCTAGTGTGAGGGAATAAACCCGAAAATATTAACATAAGCCATTCACATAATCAGTAAAAATAAAGAATGGAGTCTCATAAATGAGTGGGATCATGGACACAAGTCCTTCCTGAAGCAGGATATTTATTTTATATTAAAAAGACAGCAATTTAATAAGATAAATCTTTTAGTTTCCTCTGCTCCAGCTGTTTTTTTGTTTGTTTGTTTTTGTTTTTCTTTAATTCAGGAAATTATTGCAAGTTCAGGTTTTTCTTAACTTCTTTCATTTTTAAAAATTTTTATTTTTTAAGGTTGTCAAAGGATTAGATTTCTTATGCTTTGAAAACTTTATGTGCTAGGGTTGCATGTAGCAAAGGAAGATGGTATGCAACAGTCCTTGCCAGAACAAAAATGAGTTCCTCATGAGGGTTTTTTTTATTGATGTGACATCTTAATGACAAGAAATGGAGCAACATAAAATGTTTGTTTATGTCATGTCCTATTTCACCTGTATGAAGCAAAAATATCTTGAAGAGCAGAGTGGTTTAAAGGCACAGAGTGGTTTAGAATGACTTGGAAAACTGAAAGAAACTGTTCGGAGGGTGAGGACTAGATCCAGGATGTTGCCTTTGGGGGTCATTTTTGAAGGACAGAAAAGGGATCTCCTGCATTATACTTGTAAAACTACAGCAGAATACAGACAAAAACTAACAAGAACATTTGATTTGGTGGTGTTTTTTTTTGTTTTTTTTTTTTTTTTTTTTTTTTTTAGTATCTCTATCAATTTCCATAACCAAACTTACTCCCAAGGGATCTTTGCAGGACTGACAAAGGGGGGTTAAGGAGAAGGAAAGTAGAATTTCCATACTCTAAATACCACTATTAAATCAGACTTTTTTTTTTTTCTTTTTCTCTAGAGAAATAAGTGTGATCTTGAACAGGAGAACAGGTTTTTTTTAAAGGTTTCACTAAGCAAAATTCAGCAATGGGAATGAAAGGCAATCTGAGGAAGCCCGAAACAGGATATAAGAGTATGATGGAAAGTTTGGATTCACTTTAGTGGCACTATGTGCAAAAAAACCCAGATGACCTTTACCACATTCCAGAAACATTCAGAATTATTATTTTTCTCTACTTTCAAGTACCTTCCTTTGCAGATATTTTAGAAAATTTCTGTGTGAAATATTAACAATGCTCTGGATGTCTATGCAAAAGGTGAAAAATTCTTGCTGTATAATAGTTTATAACAAGCACTTTGTCTAGACTTTAGGCAGTTGTAGAGGAAAAAAAACATTACACCAAGGTTACATACAGAAGTGACAAATAGGTTTCCAACATTAGTGTATAACTGTTCTGAAGCTATTTGAAAAATACTTTGCTTTGATACTTATTTCCTCTCTACTACTATAAATGCAAGAATGCTAAGAAATGGGAATGTGTATTTTTGGAAGCTAGAGTACCAGAATGAAGAATACAGAGAAAATTATTTTTCAGCAGGTTAAGATGACCTTTTTGTTATTGTTTTACTTGTTACTATTTCTTTTCATTAGATGCTTCCAGATTTTTGGGTGAAGCTTCTTAAAAACAGAATCTTAGATTTAAGAGCTGTCTTTGTAACTATTTCATTACCATTGCTTTTTCACTGTTTAACTGAAGTAGTTTCACTTTACATAATAATTCCTTGTAAATAATTTTCTTCTAAGAATTTCTGCACATAGTCAGCTAATACAGTCATTTCAATTTCCTTTTCTGTTAATTATTTGCTTTTCATGCTTACAAAAGTGTGAGTCTAGATGAAATCTATTAAGGTCAATATATTAAAAAAAAAGAGACATAGACGCTCAGTGGGCTCAGTCATTTATGCTGAAGCAGTAAAAGTTGAAAACTCTCCAAAAATGTCTGACAGCCTCTCACATGGGTGATCTTTGTTCTCAGGAGAAAAAGCTTTTGATAGCTCTTAGTGTTTTTTCAAAAAGATAAAAATTGTTTGCTAAATTGCCTTCTGGAAAATGAAGGCACACTTTAGAACTATTCTTTTTCATGTGGTGGGGAAAAAAAACCTCCTAATACTTAAAAAGAGAAGTCACAAAAGTGAAATTGAAAATTCAGAAAAATTTTTTTGATATCATACTAGCTGGGTGATTTGCCACAGAATGTCGGATCCTTAAAACATTTTTTTCTTCATTTGGCTTTTAAAACAAACGTTCTGTGCTGAACTAGACTGCAGGGGCTATAGCAGGAATTAAGGCTCCTTGTTCTTAAGAGCTGATCTTTGCAACTCCAGTAACTGAGAAATCTTTTGTGACACACACACTATATTCTAAGAATGTCCCAATAAGAAATATAACTTTCAGATTCAAAGAAAAAATTTTAATTGATAAAGGCTTATCTAAGCCACTGCACGCAAAAAAAGGCATCTGTGAATTGCTTGGCAAGTGCCCATGTGGGGCTCTCTGGAGATTTTAAAATCCCTTAAAAGTCAAAACACTAAAAAATTCTCCCCTCAATTTTTAAAGATAAAGGTAATTGAAAGGACATTTAGTAGCATTTGAAAGCTCCCAAAATTTTAAATTATTATGTAAAAAAAAGCTTTTTCCCAATAGTTTTTTATTCTTTTTTTTCTACAGTTCTACAATTTCCATAACAATATTTCTGACCTCTAGAAACTGTCAGTGCTGAATTTCAAATATATATATCTTTATAATTATTGTATGCTTGAATAATTCAGAATTAGTAAAATCTGAATTTTATAGGACTCTACTACATTTCTACATATAACGGTCTTGCCTACATTGTCACCAATAATATACAAAATATAGACAGTTATTTATCTTTGTGATTTCACATCCACTGTAAAGTATGTTTGAAACTGGAATTCAAAATATATGGAATAGAATGAAGAAATTAAAATGGCAGAAGAAGCCTAGAAAACCAGGCTTAAATCACTGTAGTTTTGCCAATGTTTTTATCTGACTTTGGTTCTTATAAATTGTCCTACTTTATGTACCACAAAGTAGTGCTTGCTGCTTGCCCTCCCACAAATGATTTTTATATGCAGTATCTATCAAACCACTAGAAAGCTAATATTATTTAAAGTACAGTAACTAGAACTCAAAAGCATAATGCAATGAAGTGCTAGGTTGGCATAATGCCAATTCAATTTGCCTGATTTAAAATCAACTTCATTTTTATGCGCATTTTTCATTCAATCATCTTAATTATACATTGAAAACATGAAGAATGGCATAGTAAATATGTAGTTAGGAGACTTTTTACCAGGTTTAATCTCAAATGGCTTTATCTAAAACAGGTTTATATATTTATATAGTTATATATTTATATACATCAAATGTTTACTGACCATCCAATGATTTTACTAGCAATGGAAGGATAACTGTGTTTTTCCTTTCAAGATTTCACACCTTTTCAAATGGATCTTTTTCCTCTTGACTCCTTAAGCTTCTGCTTAGAAGGAAATAGAATAGACTAATTTCATTTGAAGGGACCTACAATGATCATCTAGTCCAACTACCTGAACTATTTAGGGCTGATCAAAAGTTAATGTTGTTAAGGACATTATCCAAATGCCTCTTAAACACTGGCTTTGGGCATTGACCAATTCCTCTAGGAAGCTTGCAATTTTTGACTACCTTCTAATGCTTCCTAATGTCCAGTCCAAATTTCCCCTTGCACAGTTTGAACCAACCTTTCTTGTGCATCCTGTCACTGGATTTCAGGGAGGAGAGGTAGCATCTCTCTTTTCACTTCCCCTCCTCAGGAAGCTGTAGAAAACAATAAGACCCCCCTCAGCCTCCTTTTCTCCAAACTAGACAAACCCAGCCTCCCCAGCTACTCCTCCCAAGACATGTCTTCCAGCCATTTCACCAGCCTTGTTTCCCTTCTCTGGATGCATGCAAAGACCTTCAGATCCTTCTCAAATTAGGAGGCCCAGAACTGCACACATTTCTCCAAGTGAAGCCACAGTAATGCTCAATGCAGTGGGACAATTTTGACTGGCTGGTGATGCTGTGTTTGATGCACATTTTCTCCTAAGTTTCACATTCCTCTGAACTTTTATGTTTCTTATGCCTGTACAGATATTTTTACAGCTATTTCTCACCACTTACCAATTTTATTGAAAATCGAAGTCATGATTTCACAGCTGTACCATAATAGTGGAAGACTTCCAATCCTTACAGAATAGTCACATTTCTAAGAGCCACAAAAAATTGTAATAGAGGTTATGGAGAAAAGGAGACTTATTTACTATTTTATATATCAGTTGACTCATGCATTTCCTGAACAGAGAATCTTGGAGAAGACAATTACAAAATAGATACTTGTTTTAGGATTTTTTTTTTTTTATTTATTTTTTTTTTTAATATTAGAAGACAGTGCATCCTTTTTTTTTTTTCAACTTCAGCATCACTGAGTTAGCAGAACAAAACTTTAATATTGTATGTGTCTAAATAGTATAAGGGAAACATAAAATATCTTTGTGGTGATGATATGTAATATATATGTCATTTAGAAAGACAAACCATTCAAAACCCACAAAATATTTAGAGCTTTTCTCTGATGATTTAGTAAGTATTGCTCCTGAAAAGCAGAACATGACTGAGATGAAAGGAAAGGAAGAAGAAAAGAAGGGCATATTAAAGGAGAAGAGAAGAAAGGAATATTTGCATTGACAGAAAACAATTATCAGTACAATTTATGCAATTTTTGTAATTATGTTATTCCTTGCCTAGGAAAACCAGCTTTGGTAATTTTTTTTTAAAAACAGTTAGAAAAGTATAGCAATAAAGCTTGAGTTTCTACATAAAAATACACTTCTCAATGGCAATATTATTTTTATTTTCTTGTCTAATTTATGAAAAATACTTAGCTAAATTAATATTTTTAGATTACAAAATAACTGCCTATCTGTCTATCAAAGACATTGTAAATTCTGTACTTTTAGCAGTTTATCAGTCTGAAATAATTTGAGGGTCTTGCTGCTCACATTAGAAATGTTAGAGAGAAGGGAACCCATACTTTTTCAAAATTTTAGCAGGGAATAATGTGAAAAGGTGAAAACACACTAGAATCACCTTAAACATTGTTTCAAAATTTAAGTCTTCATTACAAGGTGAGGTTATTGCATGAAGTTCTTAAGGGGAAGATGTGCCCACGTGTATGACAAGCAAAGCAAATACCCATGCATCCTGGATAGTCTGCAGGCCAACTTCAAAGCAAATCTCCTCTTGCACGTATTTGTAAAGCATCATTTCACCACTTCCCAGGAGTAAGTTAATGACTGCAATTGCAATATTGAAAGAGAAAGAATATCAATAACTGTACCAAAATCTATATGAATTTTGTGTCTGAAAAGACAGCAGAGAGTTGAATAAATGTCATTCATAATGTGTCAAGTCAGATTGAAAAAAAGCAGTTGACTATTTGCCTATAATCATACTGATCTTTCATTTCTTTGTAATTAAAATTTAAAGGCTTCTCATTCCATTATGCTTTTACCCTCTTCCATCTGTTTCTTTGATTTCAGATCATCTAATTCCTTTAACCCTCCGTCAGTTCCTTCAAATTCTCTTGAGTTGTTTTCTCCCTTTATTGATTACCACAGAACTGCAAGAGATCTTCCATCAGCTTTCCCTCTTTACTGAAGCATTGCCACAGATATTAACAGTTTGGAAAGAACTTGCAGCACCAGTTCAGTGTGTTTCTTAATCAAATTCTCATTAAAGACCAATACACTCTATGAATTGCCATCCACAATATCATCTATCCCATGAATTTCTATACCAGCCATTACTGTGATGACATCTGTAAAGCCTCTTACAGACTTTTTAAGGTAGACATTAAGAATTTACACCCACAATGACAGACTTTGCACCCAACTAAAGATTAACTAGCTGGGAAAAGCAATTACTTTAAAAGTATTTTTTTTTTTATAGTAGTGGCAGTGAATGAGCACAGTCATTGTTTTATATAACGTTGGCGACCTCAAGCAGAATGTGCAGTAAAATAACAATTGAAGGAGTATGGAAGTGGTTTTTTTTAGGATCAATATCCTTATAGCAAAAGGGGTACTAATGATGAAAAATGAAAGACTTGTCAAAAGTTATAAAAGTAACTGTATCTGACCTACATAATGGGATAGTTTTTAAAAAAGGGTGACTGAAGATCACATAGGCTTTTTCAGGTAAATCTACACTTTTCCTTTCATAATATCAGGAATCAGACGACCACACATTAAAATTCAAATGCAGAAATGTAATACAGGGGAAAAAAATCACCTTAGTGTAAAGGCTTCACGCAGTGGAACACTTGAATTTCCTTTCATGGCTTTTTTTGTTTATTTTGGTTTGTTTGGTTGGTTTTTTTAACTATTCTCGAGGAGTAAAAGAAGAAACATGTTCAGCCCAGATACTTTAAATTAAGAATGACTGTAAAAAAAAGATGTTCACAATTACCATGACTAGGAAAAAAAAATACCCTTTGTTATTGGATGCCAATACACACTTAAGTAGTTAGTGATGCAGTCTTGATCCTGTACCCTTATTATTTGTAGTTTCATTCTAATTTAAAATACAAAGACAGCCTAGGACCTCCAGATCTGTCACTCCCAGCTGCGAGATGCTATATTGAATGCCAAACAACATGCTCAATCCATAACATTCTTTGTCTTTCTTTTCTTCTCTAGAAGTCTTCCTTGTGCTAGTAGCAGAAGGAGCTGTGGAATTTCTCCTACCAGTACCCAACACTTGCTGGTGATAGAGTTTTCCTACTTAAAATGGGCCAGCACAGGCGAGCAGCTTGACTAGAAATCTGATAAGGAAAATGTAGACAACAGCTGCATCATAAACTCCTATCTCCTGTTATTCGAAGTTACTACCAACATTCAGGCCTACAGGAAGAAAATATTGTAGATAATATTGACTACCTGTTGCTGTACCTACTGGTATTGACTAGAATCTGTTGAACACAGATGGTATCAACTAAATTATTTCATTATTATTACAAAAAAAATGCAGAAAAATATTGATTACAAAACCATTATGACTCAAGGAATCTGGCACGTAAATCCTCAGTTAAATGAAGATCGGATCTAATTATGATTTTCTCCAAATCTCACAGTTCTGTCTTTTTTCTCAGTTTCAATTCTAAATGAATTAATATAGCTATAGTATATATTTTCAGATAGCATTCTAAGATATGGATATTAATTATTTTGAAGTGAGACAAGGGACTAAATGCAAGTAACTAGTCTTTTTAGACCAAAATTCAAACATCTCAAAGTCTTTTATCTCTTCAGATTTCTTAGAGCAACTTTTCAAAATTAAATTGATTTGTATATGACTATGTAAGCATACAGGTGTGTAGGGGGTAGGACTGATGGGATACTTGATAATATAGAAAATCCAGTAAAATATATATTTCTTTTTTCTATAGAATTATGGGTCATTTCAGTTGGAGAGGTCCTGTAAAATCATCAAGTACAATTGTAACCATAATGTTGCCACTGCCAAGTCCACCAATTTTTTATTGCCTTCACTGATAGTATCATTGTATTAAATGTATTAAATGTTTTTAATACTTATGTTATTTTTCATATAATAGTACTTCTTAAATTCATTACTGCATTTGCTCATCTTTTCTCAAAAAACAACTAAAACCTTTGAACTTCCTTTAAATAATCAAGTTTTTTATAATGTTTTATAGCGAATAATCAAAGGTCAGGAAACTTGATGTAGCAGAGAGCTCATACAAAGCTGTAAGTGTCGTGAATTGTGATGTGATGTGGTGTGCTAATCAAAACATTAATCATTTTGGAGAATCTGAACTACTTTGTATGAACTTTTTTGCTCTTCTGAGAGTAAATGTCATGCCAGAATTAATTTGGGTATGGGGGAAAAAAAAACAAGGGCGGGGGTTGGTTAAAAAGTATTAAATTATGATATTTAGATAAATTTTAAAAAGTAAACCATCCAAAAAATTTTTAAAAAAGTGTTAATGAAAGAGGAAATTGAATGGACATTAGAGAAAGAGCATTGTTGCCTGTGTACATATCAGGATTTGGTTTTCTGGCAGGTCCAAAAAGGAAAAATAGAAACCTCCACATAAATGTAGAAGATAACATTTTATATTGATTTTGAAATTGTACCTGTTTTTACAATTAAAACAAAAAAAAAAAAAAAAAGTGGAGATAAATGTGTCAGGAATTTTCATGTCTGATAAAAGTTTCCCTAAATCTGAATGCCCATGCAAAAACTGTCATTAAATATTAACAAAAAATGTAATTTTTTTCCAGCATTACAAGACAGAATGAACAGAAAATGTAACATACATTCATTTGAATGTAATGTTTAATAATGTGATATCTGCTCTTGTGAAAGGAGGCTCTGATCTCTTCTGCCCTTCAATGCCATTTTGAATGCAAATAAAAAGAAATCATGTAAAGTCTTTGTTAATGTTTAATTAAAATATTAAAAAATACTAAATTAAATTCTGGCAGTCAAAATTCTTATAGAAATGAATGTCAAAGATTTGTTACTGGGTTTATTTCTGTGTTTAATTTTGATATAGGAAGCTTTCCAATCAAAGTAGATAAATCCAAGTAAAGAATAAAACCCAGAAGACTCAAGACAAGAAGCAAAATTATAGAAGTTTCTTTTTTTCTATATGACTTAAAATAAATAGAAACAAATAAGAGTCCGAGATCACAGACTGGCTTGCTTGATTAGAGATGGGGCACAGTATTAGGCCAAATTAAAGACTAGCCTGAAAGTAAATGCTTCAAGATTCTAAATTATGAACTGAGTTTTAGATTAAGACAAATTAAAAACCCACTTAGATGTTCTGATTAGACACTGTGAATTCTGGATTAGAAATCAGACATTGTAAATTCTAGACTAGAAACTAATGACAATGATAGAATTAATTGGAGGTGATTAAACTATCTAACTGTATCCATTTCTTGTATTTTAACCATGAATTTAACATGATTTACACAGAGGAATCAAATGAAAATAAAAAGGCTTTTTCAGTCCCAGGGCTGAAAAAGGTTAAAAACCTGAAAACAAGAGCAAGCATGTGGGAATAAATCCTACACCTCTTTATTATGTTGATTAATGTTGGAATCATTTATATTCACCATTATAATCAAGCAAAGATAAAATTTCAGTGATCAAAAGCTATAAGTTTGGCAGATATTAGAGATTCAGAAAAACGTTTTTGTTTTTTTAAATATTTTGCTCTTCTATCAGGCTGTCTGACAAATCTTAGTTTAACATCGAGTCATGAATGGCAAAAGCAAGTTGGAGCTGATTTTCAAGTAATGTTTCAGTGGATATGCCACTTCCCCCACATAGTGAGACTTACTACCTGTTCAAAGAATGTGAAGAGCGAAAAAGAGTTGAGGTTTCCATAGTAACCTTTAGTAGTTCAAAGTAAAATTGCATAAAATGAAATCATTATCACTCAGCAACTAAAGAAGACAGCTCAGCTGATGAAGATGCCAAGTTGTAAATGACTACCGGTGAGTAGCAATTTTTTTTCCTACCTTTAGTATTACTATGCCTTTTATGACAAAAAAAGAAGAAAGATACAACAAACCAAAAGACAAATTCTATGCTTCTGTTGTGTTTAACAATTCTGAAAACTGATTTTTAATTCAGAAACAATGTGACTTAGAATACATGGTATCCATGGTAACCCAGGAGTTCCTAAAGATCACTCTGTTCATTTATCGGGAGTATGGGCAGACTGTTTGTCTCCCGGTAGACTGCAAAATGTCCTGTTACTATATGGCTTGAAAACAAACTCAAAATGGCTAATAGAGCTTTCATTTCTCTTGCACTGCAGTAAACAAAGGTAGATCTTTATTCACACCAGATAATAGTAGTACAAAATAAATTGAAAAATCTTTTAAGTAATTAATTCTTGAAATCTTCCTAAAAGAAGAAGCTGACACTTCAAGCAAAAATACCTTCTCGGAATCAATAGAAGATAGCAAATCCTTGAAAAGAAACAGTCTTTTTGTGGCATTTTTTTCTTCCCTCACACCAAATGACTGAAACTAGACAATCACTTCAATGATGTTGATACCTAAGGGGGTATTTAATATCAGTTACCTCCTATGAGTGAAAAATGTATCAGAACATTTATTTATTAAGTTATTTCTTTATACAGATAATCTGATACAAGGAGACATTTTAAATTTGTGGTGGAGGAGGGGTTTGATGGTTTGGTCTGTTTTTCTTTTTTCTGAATATAGATTTCTTGAGAATGAAAGGAAGAATTTTGTGTATCTTACATGTCAGACTCTTATTATTAAAATATCTTTATGCAATTTACTGTGCTGTCAAAAAGATAGGGCTCTTCAGTCATTAGAAACCTAGAAAAACATTCCTAGTGACCAGTTGCTAATCCCCTTTGGGCTACTCAGTAAATAATTTGAAACAAAACAATACCAAGAAGAGAAAAAATCACAGGCAATAGATGAGTTTAGTTTTGCTAGGCTGATTCTGCTGTAGCCACTACTGGGAAAGAAACTGAGCAATCTATTTCTGAAGAAAATATGGGGAGTTCTCTGCTCCTATTCCATGGTCTGGATTAAGAGTTGTATGCAAGGACTTTGGAAGCATGTGCATGTTTATAACTTCCAGCACTGTATGGTTAGGATTTCTAAAAACCCTGACAGTAAAATAAATAAGAGATTTTCAGTGCATTTTTCTTCTGGTATGATACTTGAAGTAAATTTTAATCCTTAGCCCTGAAGAAGAAATTTCTGTTTTAGACATCCCTGCTTAGATAGAAATGTGTTTTGATTGATATTTGGGCAGTATTACTGAGCTGCCTATTAGGATGTGTCTTCAGACCTTTGCTAACCAAATTGTCACCAGGGTGGAAGTCAGGGCATTATATAAATCTGATGCTACCTCCCAGCTCCAAACTTCTCCAAGCTCTTGTGCACCGTAGCATGGCACTGCATTGCAGTAGCTGTGTGCCCACCATGCATCACCCCGAGATCAGTGCCTCATTCACATAATGACTTGACTTGATTGAATGGAAACTGAAGCTGAAAGCTTAAAATAACATCTTTGAGATTTTGCATAAAATTCCCATAGAATGGCTTTGGTCAGTACATAGTTTTACGATGGAAAGATGAAAGAAAGATGGCTTTAAATGATATACACAAATTTTTGGACTGTTTTCTTCCCATACACTTTAGTTTTCTAAGTGGATTAGTTTATATACAGAAAGCATATCTATTCATTCACACATCAGTTGCTTTATTTTTTGTGTGAATTCAAGAAAAGTAAAACAAAAATAAAGAAGCAGCAATTCTGAAAAGAATTAAGCTTTTCTTCCTCTCAGTCCTGGATCCTTGATGGTTTCAATCCATCTGTATTTTCTATCCATTTCCAGTAATTGTCCCATTATAATCAATTCCCTAAGGACTAATCAAACTTCCACTTCTGTTGAATTGTACTGCTTAAAACATATTTTTACTTTGTAATATTCTCAAAGATCTCAAAAAAATGTTCACAATATATCATAATGAATATCAGAAAAAAGAACAAGATATAGTTTCAAAAATATTTGAAAGAAATGTAATTTATTGAAATTAAAAACCACATCTGAAAAGAAATAAAAGTGCTCCTTTGTAACAATTTCTAACAAATTTTCTAAAGTAAGAATGCATAAGTGCAGCTAAAGTAATTGGAGACATCTAATCATTTAACTTAGTCACTATTTTGTATAAGAACTTCTACAAAAATATATTAAAAATGTTCAGCTCAGGCAAATTCATCAGCAGAGCTAAATTTATAAAAAGCAATGTAATATGAGGAGTGAAATTGTATATTGCTGCAGAAAATCTTTCAAGATTGAAACGTCTATTTCAAAAATAATTTGTGTGAAGGCTTTCTAAACAAAGGAAAAGCTGAAGAAAAAGTATAAGCCATCCATAAAGTACATTAACAAGTTTTCAAGCTACTAAATCTTCAATGTCTTCTCTTACATGGATTTGGGTACTGAGTTGGTCTTCTCAAATACATCTCTACAAAATTTTGTCTCATACATGACAGTATTCAGTCCTTGCTCCTTATCACTGAGCACGGATTGCCCTGTGATCCTGTGCATCTATTATTTTAGAATTTCCCTCTCCACTTTCAAAATTAGCAGTCAGCATGATTCTTTTGCTGTGGTTAGTGGTCCTTTTCTCTCACAAATATGTCTGTTCTTGTTACCTTTCTGATAAGGTTCTGAAAATAGACTGCCATGCTGTGATCAATACAATAAATCACAGAAAGAATATCAGAACTGAAGTCTTTAAATAGACCTTAGTAGGAAAAAAATTCAGTCTGATTTTAAGTACAGCAAAACTTAGAATACACACTGGAGGAATAGCATAAAGATACTTTTCAACTTAAACACTAATTTTGCTCTCTTTAAGGAATAATATTTTAACACTTTTGTAGCAATTTAAAAATTTCATGTAGTTAACCATTGAAGATAGTATGTCAGTTTATTAGTGTTTGAATGATATTGCAGTGATATCTGCCTGGTTTCTGATGAAGATGTATCAATTCTAATTTAATCAATGGTGTGATTTTGAGGGTACACAGAGTAGAAGCTTTACTAACACTTCAGGCTGAACATATATTTTGAATGTAAATTTTCCCTCTTCCTCTTTAACACTCTCATGCAACTTGCTTCCTCTTCTTTTTTGACAGTTAAATACAGAGAATAATTTAAATCATATCAATAGCATTTAAGAGAACATGTGCTCTCAAAATAAATTAAATTATAAAAGTATTGTCTAATTTTCTGCTTCCATAATATCACTCTCTAAGTTCCAGTTGTAACAAAGCATCCTGCTTTACATTATACTATGTGTATAAAGGTGTTTTTTGGTTCTTAGCTATAAAAAAGAACTGTGAGTGATGGTAGATGAAAAAAAAAAAAAAAAAAAAAAAGGAAAGAATACTTGCTTTTTACAATGCTTTCAGGATTGAATTTATGGTAAGTTATTCAGATTCTCCAGGTTTCATTAAAAAGTACAAAAAAGAAAAGTATTATTGTACTGTATCTACAGCACAGTGCTTTTTTTTCCATAGCTCATATATACATTCTGTGTATTCAGATGTTGACTAAGAATACAGCTTGGTGAAGGTGTTTTGATTTAATTTCCCACCTATCTGGCAAGCATTCACATCAGACAAGAATTCAAACTGTATGAAACTTCTTTGCTTCTTCTATGAGTTCTGAAGCTAGATATAAGTACTGGTAAACAGGCATACACACAAAGCAGGAAATAATGGAAGTTAGTTATTTTCTTATACAATAAGGTGTTCTTTATGTAATAAAGTATGAGCAAAATGGAATGCTTGGGTCATTTTGCAACTGTATTCTTAAAAATGCGATAAGAAATATTACATGATAGGTTATTTTTAAACCCATGTACACTTCTATGCCATGCATGTTAGCATGTTGGTTTCACAGTGTCTGAAAGTTGAAGAGACATGAATTCAGATAGATGGGGGAAAGTCAGAAACTTTTAGTTCAACCTGAAATGTTTGTCTTGCCATCAATTGCAACACAGGATGCAAGATCCCTGGGGACACAGCCCTGGTGAGGCCAGCAGGGCCATGGAGATTGGGACAGGCTGACAGACCAAGATATGGGTTCATGGAAATCCCAGTGTGTTCTGCAATGCCAGAAGAATTACAACATGTTCTGTAACTGGATTTCCACCTGAAAGTGCTTGTTATTTTCAAAGCAATCCTGAAGATTCATGCTATCTATTTAGTCTTTCAATATGTATGTTTGCCAGCATTCTTTGGCTTGGATGTGCAAGTTCTTGACCACATCTTGCCAGAGTTTATCCAAAGCAAGACTGACAATAATTCTTTCTCCTCCATCAGCCCCAGTCATTCCAGTTGGCATTAGCACACAAACATTATTGGTGACAATTAAGCATCTTCCTTGATAATTCCCTGTGGTCTTTTCTCTAGTCAGGACTCTGTCTGACAATGTCTTTAAAGTGCTGACCTTCCATAGCAGCAGGAGAAGTCACATAAATGGCTGTACAGCAGAAACATTAATGATATGAACAACATTAACACCATTCTCCACTCCTCCTTCAAACCGGTATAGGATGGTAAACTAAGATTTATACTTGGTTTCAGCTCCCTTCAAGATAAGTTAATTTGAATAAGGCACCAGTCATGATAACTGAGTAGTTAGGCTCAACTCATCTTTTTTATTTTTTCCTGAATATTTAAGTGAACATCTTTAGAACTAGTCTTTTGCTACAGACACCAAATTTTTTTAAAAATTCAAATTAAACAGTAGCTGTTGTTTACAAAACACTTTTAAAATGTTGTGCATTTTTATTACTTTTCTACATAACCTTTTCATTACTAGATGACCATATGTTTTATATAGCATCAACAATTAATACTAAATCATTGGTGAAAATTTCAGTAGTAATTAAAATCAACACTATCAGTTTATGCAGAGAAAATAAGTCCTTTGGATTGCAAAAAAACCCATACAAATCAACAAAAAATCAACAAATAAGAAGATTTCAGAAGCTTCCTTAATCCTTTGTATCTAACTCAGCATACAAATTCCAAACCCATAATTGCTGTCTTCCTTATTGGAGACAACTGCCTCTTCCTTTCCTTTTATCCCCCTCAGAAATAGAATTTTTTTTTTGCTGTTGTTTTTCTGGGGTTTTTTTGGTTTTTTGGGGGTTTTTTTTGTTTTGTTTTGGTTTGGTTTTTTCTCTCTCTCTGTTGAGTAAATCAGTTTTATGACATTGTATTCTCAATAAAAAGATGTGTCAGTATTCATGTTCTTCCTGGAAAGGGTGGTTAAGTCATTATTCAAGATAAATAAAGACATTTATGTAAAATTTATGCTACTTTCCCTCAAAAAACTGCACTTCAGAATTTAATTTTCTTTTTTATCTTCTCATTATAAAAACACATATTAGGCTACAAGTATTTCCACTGACATTCCTGTGGCTCCAGCACTTTCTTTCTATAAGCAAGGTAACTCCGTGGCTTAAATTTTAATATACTTTTTTCAGTTGTACACTTTTTTTAGTGTGTTTGATGCCACATTAATGGGTAACAATGCAGTTCCTTGTAGGAACTCCTTGAAGGAGTTGGTATAAATTATCCATTCCAAGCACCTACAAGACTGTATTTTTCTACTAAAAGGTTAAAGCAGGATAAAATCCTCAAAAATTTTATTTTTCCGTTGTCTGATTGAGACCGTAGTAATAGTTGCAGAGAGGAGCCTTGATATTGGGAAATATTAAGGTATGTCATCCCACAATCCTCATTTTAAAAATAAATAAGTTGCCCAGAGCACATAGAGGAACATTATCTGAGCTGAACATTAGAAATCAAGACTTTCAACAAATCTATGAAAAGCAAGTAGTGAAAGCCGATTATTCTCAAAACTGATATCTCATTCAAAAAACTACAAGGATCTCCTTAAATTAAAGAAATACAAATAAAAGTGCCACTAACTTTTTTTTCTGTCTTCTTTATTTTTGCAATGTATATGCTCCATTAAGCCATGTGTGAAAATCAACAGCATGCTAACTTAGCCGTTTTGCTTCTCTGTTTTGGACAGTTTTAGCTTTTAAAACATCGCTATTTCAACAAAAAGGACCAAATTAGTTTTTGGGCAAGTAAAAGTTTGTTACAATATATGTAAATAGAAACTGGCATCTCCTCTCCCACTCTAATTTGTGCACACTGTGTTTAGAGTTGTCAGTATTTCTTTGGTCAATAGTTGTTGTTCTCTACTTTGTGGAAGCTTTGTACATACGTGCCAATGCTTACACCCTTTCATAGCACGCCTGTGTGTTCATGTGTGTATACTTAAACTGAGCATATGTGCGTGATTGGATGTGGGTTGAATCTGATGCTACCAGTTTTAGAAACGTCCATTAGCCTTTGATAAACTTTGGCTACGTTGCTTCATAAAGTACAAACAAAATTTAACATCTATTTGAAGCCATCTTGCTGAGAGCCAGCCCCTCCACTGCTGACAGTAGTTATTTGACCTTGCTTTTTGATTATGCTGGAATTGTATTAAGGAGCAATCTGCAGGCAACCATTCTAGTCTGTTCGCTTGAATGCAATTTATTTAGAACTTTCCTGCATGCTTTGTCCATCATTTAATCTCAGTTTCTAAGGGAATTAATCTTGAGTTTCTTAGCTTCTAAATGATTAAAGTAAACACAGGCAAGAGTGCAAAGGCAGAAGAAAGAACCATAGGAAATCTTTCTTCCCTTTTATTCTTTAGGGAAAGTTACATTCAGTGCAATGAATAAAACTATCTTTCATGTGGAAATACTGCTTTACTGGCAATGCAGAGTACTTTATTTATGAAGATGAGTAAGCTAATGCTCATTAAGGTGAAATATAATGAAGTGTGGGATTTTTTTTTTTTTTTAAAGTCCTAGAATTTTATAAAGACATCTGGGATTTGAAATATGATGAAAAATAAAGTACACCACCAAATGAAGAGAAGCTTTCATTTCCAGAACAACCTGAAAAAATAAGGAAATACTTAAAATTAGTTTATAGGTTGAGATACTAGAAGAGTATCCCTACTTCCCAAATGTGAAAGTGATATTAATCAGTAGAACAATTAGGGCTAAGATATGTTCTCTAGAAAACTGGTGTGAACAAAGTAGTGGGAAATAAAAAGAAGAAGAAAATGCAGGAAAGAAACAAACTGAGGATACGGAGCTATACCAGCCTTGCCCCCACTGGGCTACTGAACTCAGTAACCCCCTACAAAACCAGATGCATATTTACAGACTATTTTCTTATAAGTTCTTATGTCTTTTTTTTGTAAAATGCATGATTGCTGAGAAAATTTATCATCAGACTTGAAATGGAAATATGTAAATGTGTCTATGGTAGTTTTGATGTTGCTGTACAGACAGCCACTTTCCACAAAGAGGCCTACTATAGCAGATTTTTCTGTTTGTTAAACTGGAATTTTTTTCTGTTTATTATTAAGCTTCAGTTGCTCTTTCTCGCATTTTGCAGCATTTAATTTTACTTCATATTTATTAGCCTGTTTTTTAAGGTGAATTCATACTTTCTAGCCAGTCATCTGATTTTCTTTGATGTATTAGATTTTCTTCAGATTTATGTCACAAATAAATTTCCTTCACACACTCTTCCCTCCCTCCCTCCCCCAAAAGATTATGAATTTATTAAGCAGAATCAGTCTCAGGGCTGATATTGCTTGAACACCTCTAATAGCCTGGGTCTGAAGCATAGTCTCCACCTCAAAAACTACTTGCATTACATAATTCTTGCTCCAATTCTCACCTTCTCCCAAATAGCTAAAGTGATATCCTGTGTTTTACTACACAAAATGATTTAATAAAACCAGGTCAGCAACTGTTCTGTTCCCATTTTCTATAAAATTTCTTATCAAGAAAACCATCAAACTTAGAGTTACATACTTGTAGTAAATCCAAGTGCATTGTTAACATTTCCCCTTTGTGGTGTAGATATTATGGAACAGTTGGCCATACACTCATTTTGAATTGGAGAACTGTATGTTGAAGCCCAGATTGGAAGAAAATCAATTTGATTTTAGAATAAGACACTGATCAGTTAGTGAAGTGATTTAATTAATTAAAATAGCACATGTTAAAGAAAATACTGAAAAGGCAACACAATCTAACATATATGTTTTAATTAAAATACTACATGAAATTTTGGTGAAATCAAAGAAAATAGAATAGCTTAATTATGAACATTATTTATATGACAGTCTCTTACAGAAGTAATGGTAAGTGAATAGAAACAGTAACGTAAAACTAAGCATCAGTGGAGCAAAGTATAAGGAGATGGAGACACTGAGGATGAAATGTTCATTTTGCTAAATTAATTATATGTTGTGATGAGCAATCTTTCTCCTATCCAAGAAAATACTTCACACATCAAAAGCAAGTCAGAAGCAATGCAACGTCCTGTGAGTAACATAATGCATTAATGTATTCTGCTGGAAAACATCCCAGGGTACTCAGAAACTCTGAGTGCTGAAATAAAGGATATTAATGACAAAACAAAATGTTATACAGGCTCATGCTCACAGCTTGACTGTGTGGTTGACATGGAATCTATTTTTATTTATTCCATACAGACACACAATTATATCCTTTGCTAAGCTGTGTATCCTGACAGATCATTAAGAAGATAAACCATGGCAAACAATTTTGATGAAATATTTTTTATTGTCTATGAAGGGATAACAGCTTTGACAAATAAGATTAAAAAAAAGACAAAAAAATCAAGTGAAGCAATTTAAATATTTCTAACAGTGGTTAATTGTCATAAAACCAGAATAAAATTATTTAGGCCACGTATAAACATGATATAAAGGAATACAGTCTTGAATAACATATTTGTGGTTTACTATTAGTTTTCAATTTAATCTAATTCCTTTTGCAATTTACTAAATGCTATTGAAATACCAGTCATTTACAAATGTTCTGTAAATCTCAATATGTTAGGGTATGGACATGCCTGATGTTTGACTTTGATAGCTATTCCACTATGGGCTTTGGTTATACTAATTTAAATAAATGGAACAATGTCATAACAACAACAGAAATGTTTTGAAAGGTACCTTTAGTTCTAACACACTGCCAGCACTCTTTGTAAGTGTCAAAACCAGATTCAACTAAAGGAGTATGATGAAAAATGAAAGTATTTTTATTAAAAATTGCTTTAAGAACCTTAGAATAAATTTCCTTAAACTTTGGATGTTGGATGTTTGCCATTACTTCAGCTGTCTTAGAATCTAGGAGTTATAATTCAATTGCCAACACATATGCACCTCTAAACATTTGAGTTTGCTAAGTATCCTAACTCACATCCACCTGTCCTTTCAGGAAAAACCCATGAACTGTCTTTATGTTCTCTTTCATATCCCCACAAGAATACCTCAAATATCCTACAGCACCCCATCCCAAATATACTTTAGGTGTGGATAACAGAAATATGTTCTGAGTTCTACTTTTGTTCTAATTACCCTAGACTTCTCTTAGAGCCAGCAGGAGAAATAAAGGCTCTGTTGGCAATTAATAGAATTTTGAGCTCTGATCTAAAACATATAAATTTCCTTGGGAGATTGCCAATCTATCTATTGCCTGTAAAATAAACCTAGGTCAATTGTGGACAAAAAAGAACCTAACACTGAATATTTGAATGTCTAAGGTCAAGAAAGAGGCGTCCTGACTCTTGGGAGTCTACATTAACTCTGAAGGTAGAACCTACTTGCTAGGTCCTTTCACTGAGGAGGACTATATTAGTCTACCTTCACATAACAAATGATAAAAGCACAATGGTGTAAGAAGAGTCTATGTGTTTTCACATCTGCAATAAGAATTTTTCGTATTAGTTCCTTTAAAGTTCATACAGCTTGTATCAGCTGTTTTCTTTCTATTATTTTAGAAAGACTTCTTTGTCTTAAAGGTAAATACCATAGAAAACTACTTTGTATTGTTAGAGGGAAACTGTAAGTGATCGCAGAAGTTCATAAGACATACAACTGAAGAATATTCCTGAATTCAGTTAAATTTTACAGTGTATAACTTCTCAGTGAAACACAGTAAACTGCCATAACTAATTAATCAGAAGGTTTTCTTCAGGCTGCTCAAACTCGCACCAGAAATATGAATTCGACTGGCATTGTATATGTTAATATTTTACCTACATAGTATTAGAGTGGATTTAGCCACGTTCATGAAAAATGCTACATTGAAATGTTGGCAGTTTGAATCTGCTTGTAACTGTAACATATTTGATTATACTCCTTATATACAGGTTAAAAACTAAGGGAAAAA
The DNA here is from genome assembly GCA_020086605.1 of Lanius collurio. Taxonomy (NCBI): domain Eukaryota; kingdom Metazoa; phylum Chordata; class Aves; order Passeriformes; family Laniidae; genus Lanius; species Lanius collurio. Next base: position 5,145,164 of record JACBWW010000048.1, read on the forward strand.
TCCACTTCAATATAATTTAGTCATTATGAAGGACTTTACCATCAAAAGTCTGTGGTAGTCTACTACTGTCCTATTACTTATAAGGCCTTAATGCTAAACCTGGTCTGTGGAACTGAGGAATTCAGAGCTCTGAGATATTACTGCCACATCACTACTGACTGCAGGTGGAGTTAGGAAAAAAAGAGGTGTGGGGGAGGGCAGAAACCATGAAGACTTCTAAGAGTTCTAAGACTTGTCAGTAGAGGAAATTATGAAAGTGCAGCTTAGTAAGACCAGCACAAGCAACACAGAAGTAAACAGTGAACCTTGCAGTGGAGAATTGTGAAATGATTCCACCAAACTGGTATTAAACACAATCATGTAATCCTATCTCCATGAATATTTGGGTGTATTTATTCTGTACAATGAGGCATAGAATATATTATGTTTTTTATGATCTAGAATGACTAAAATTTACAGCTGTCTCCTGTACACAACATGGGACTGTAATATTTTGGGCACAGAAATAGTCAACTGGATTTATACATTTTGCTCATGTAAATATTGCCTCAGGACTGACCTAGTTGTGAATCTCAGTGTTCACCTAAAATACCATCTCATCTCAGTGGGTTCTAGGCTTATGCACATATATGTAGGAAAATATATGCTATGTACACATTTAAAACACACAATAGATGAAGATTTGATATAATGAAATATTTCCATAATTGTGTAACAGAAGGATGCACAAAAGACATTTTCAACATTATTAACGATGAAATTTGCATGTTCATCTTCACAACAGAAAAGTGAAAAGTTCTGCACCTCGGAGAGAGTGACCATCTTCCCGAGAACAGTATGAGAACAAAATGGCTGAAAAATAGTTTAGCCGAAAAGGACCTCAGTGTTTCTGCAGACACCAAGCTAAGGGTAAACCCAAAGTGTGACTCACTGCAGGTTCATTGCACAGTGGGCTACATTAGGAGCAGAACCAAGAAGCTGAGTGAAATTATTATCTCATTGTTATTATTATCTCATCTTGGCTCAAGGGAGGTTACATTTGAAATAATCGGTTCAGTTCTATTTTACTTGGCCCCATGGCAAAAACGCCTCAAAAAAAAAATGTTGAGCAACTGAGCAGGTCCCAGTGGACAACTACCAAGATGGTGAGAGAACTAGAGCATGACCTGTGAAGGAGGTCAAACTGAGGGAACTGGATTAATTTAGTCTGGTAGAGAGGAGCCTGATGATCTAATAATTTTTTGAAGGTGAGTTACAAAGAAAGCAGACTCAAATGCTTCACAGTAGTTGCAGATGGGGTAGCAGAGTTGTTTTGTGGGAGAGACTGGACATCAGGAAAAACTTTTAACTTGGCAGAAAGTTCATCACTGTAAAATATTGTCCAGAGGGGATGCATGAAAAACCACGTCTATGGATTTTTCACACTTCAAATCTAACTGATGTAGCTTTGTTTTGATGATAATCCTGTTTTGAGAAGGATAATAGACAGGGCAGCCCTAGAATCTGCTTCAAGTACACATTTCTGATTTTCTGTCTTGCGCAGGTGATAAACTCTGAGGACAGCATAGCCCTATTACTTGAACTAATTAGATTTTAAACTTTATTATTTCACTATTTTAAAATCATTTTCTCAGAATAGGAGCAACATTAAGGAACCATTTTTATATACTTTTATTTTTCCATTAGAAATAACATTATACTGTTTCCTTACTTAGCATTAGGTAAAGCTGAGGAGAAAGATTTGGGAGATTGGTTTTTCTCAGTTCCTCCAAGCTTTTAAATTTTTTTAGTTTTAAAATGGCATAGCTCATGCAAACAAAATGAATGCACACAAAATCAAAATGGAATGTTTACAAATAGAAGTAGCCTGGTCCTTTGTTTTAACACTAAACTTTATCACAGAGTCAGCACATATACGACTGCTTTGTCCACAACTTTTTAAGTGACACAAATATTCTCCTTCGATCCATCACTTCATAACCTAACTGCCAATATATAAATACATGATTGGAAGAGTAATTTTCATGATTGTGAAGAAAGAAATCATAGCAGCATCTCCTTGGGAAGTACTTTATCCTTTGATTATGCTTCTACGTATTAATTTAGAATAGTCTTAATCTAATAGCTTTGTTATATGTATTGAATCACGTTCTCTGCTAGGGTCAAGAAGTGCAGTGGAAAAATAGACTAAAGTGTGGATTCACTCAAAAATGCTAAATTTTAGTCTGTACATATAATTCAATAGGATTTTATTTTAACCTAAAAATGCTTTATAACAAATATGGAAAAAGATGAATGAATAAATGAGTGCATTGAACATGAAGAACCTTGGATGCATAACTAAGGGTCATACAGTCCCTTCAAATACTAATTCAACTGTGATGAACCATCTGGTTTTCTTATCTTAAAAAAAAAAAAAAAAAAAAATTCATTTAGCCAGCTACCCCTCTGAATTCTCAATATACCAAATCCAGCCACAGACTAAGTCTGTTTGTTTGATATTTATGAATTGCATTTCAAAACAGAGGCTTCCCTTTTAGTCATCTACAATATAGCTAATAAATCTGCAGGGATTAAAAACATACTAATGCAAAAGTATATCTTGAGTGGCGTACTTATTTAGGTTTAGAGGTACAGATCCCAAGACAAAAGTGTAGTTTTAACCTTTCTCATTTAAATTATTATTGAGTTCAAATTCAAACAGTTCCAGAAAATGGGAAACAAACAAAAACTGCCATGTCAGAATAATACTTGGGCAAAATTTTATTGGCATTAAAAGATAACTTGAAATTTCAGACAACTCACAGCAAAGGAAGGACATTAAGCTTCTGAGGATTTCAGAGAGAACATGAAGTCCTGACACCATCTTTTTCATGGAAAATTTCATATGTAGCTCAGTCACACAACTTGAAAAGCTATCTAATCTGGATCAGAAATGCCATAGGTATCCCACATTGAGGCCATCTGTGACTAACAGTGTGGGAGGGACCATGATTTTGACCTTTCTGTACACCTGGGACAAGGATAGAATGCTACAGGCGGTAGGGAAAAATGAAGAGGTTATATTTAAGGGCATGACGATATTATTCTTTCTTGATGTAGGTCCAAGCTCAGTTAAAAGAAGAGAACTGAATGAGAATTAAAAGGCTTCCTTGAAAGGAGGGGTTATGGTCACAGTGCTCTCTCTTGCAAACTGAGAGTAACTTTCAATAACTGCACACTGGTTGAGTAAAATGGCAGCAAATAAGCGTTCATACAAAGTCAGAAAAGAAAGCACCTAGGAAGACCATGAAAGTAAAGACTGTGGAGAATGAATACATTGCTGTTTGGGCCTGCTTGCATCTCTAGTTTTACATGGTCTTCAAACGTCACATGGTCTGTTGTAAGCTTTATTCAGAATATCCTGCTAAGTCTACAGCCACTGCAGTCTTAAACAAGAAGGTAAAGGTCATATGTTAAATATATAGTGTCAACTTTGGTAGATACTATTCTTTAAAGCCAGTATTAGAGTTGGAACTTGGAGTTCCGTCTTGAACTGATATGTATATTAATAGGAAATAAAGATAGAGACAAATTGTTTTGTTACTTTGTCTTTTCTAACCAAATAACTGATTAAAAATCTACTATATTTATAAAATATTTATCAATTTTTCTTCCTCTATGAATAGCAGAAAAAAAATCCCACCTCTTCACACAGTTATATCACTTTTTTCCCCTCTCCAAATGTCAAGCAAGTATTGGTTTTATGCTAATTTTTGTTGTTCATAAGATTCTTTATATTGCCCTTACTAGTGCTGAAGATTATCATGTTAATGAGTGTTTAATATTTTTCTCAAAATTAATTATATTTCTATTTTTCTAGCAGATATAATAATATTTTTAATGGTTTACAATGAACTTACACAATATAAATACTTTAGATATTTCTTTTCTTGATACAATTGCATATAAATTCCAAAACCTACAGGCCTCTTTTCTGATGCAAAGGCATAACAAACTTATGTTTATTTTGCTACCTATTACTCTAGCAACACTTAGAACTGTGGCTTTTTTCCAAGGTTTTAATTCTTCCAAATTAATATATATATATTGTAGTCTTTCTTTTGTTGTTTTGGGTTTTTATCCCCCCCAATGGAAGCCCATTTTTAATTTATATATATTTGGTTGTGTTTTAATCTCCTTAAATTTTCATGTTTTATCTTACCTGCAGAAGACCTCAGCAGTATTTCTTTTTCTCTTCCAAAGATTTTTTAGTTCACATTCTTTTTGCCATCAAATATTACTTTAATTAAAATTGAGAGCTAGATATGAGGTATGTCAAGCTATTTAAGTACAATTATGCTGTTATTACGGAGAACCATGTTTTGTCCAGAGGAAAAAAGAAAATAAAAGGTTTTAGATATTTTCTAACAATCTTTTTCTCTGTTGAAAATAAACAGCTACATGGCAATAGAAAAGCAAGCAAACTATAAAGTTCTTCTTTCTTCTTTTAAAAGGAAAAGCTATAGAAGTCTGCATTAGATATATTTGCTGCATATATTGACAGGCCTTTTCAAGATGATTATTGTTTCTTATTTAACCAAGAACACCAGGAACAGTTTTCTCTTTCAAATTTTATTTCTTTTAATACCATTACAATTTTAATACCAAGTAGAGGTGATTACTTCCAATGAATGTGGAATGCATAGAAGCATAAGAACAATCTTACAAATTCTAAAAATAAGACTAAGACAAAATCAGTATGAAACTAAACAACATTTTCTTGTACTACCCTTGATTTTTAATTAGAATACATGTGATAGGAGAAACTTTACAGAAAAGAATAACACAGTGATGTTGACTAATAGGATAGAAGCCAGGAAAATTCCGCTGAGAAATTACCACATGACAAAATGCCTCCAACTTGGAAATGATGCTGAATATTTCAAGAGAGTGTTCACATTATTGTTATCCATGGGACAATTACTTTGTTCCCTGGCTGATGGTTCAACCATATGGCCATTTCAGCTGTTTGTAATCAAGTAAATATATCTTTTATACTGGAAATTCATCAAGTAGACTTGATTTGAGACTTATACCATTTTAGTTTGAATAAGACAACTCTTCTTTTTCATTTCTTTTCATTATAGAGAAACTAGAGCAGATTATAAAGCCCCATAAATGACAAAAATAACCTATAAAATCACCCGGTATTCCTTATGATCAGCTCCTGAAAATACATGGGGGAATATCTCTCTCAAAAGCTGTTGCATGCACAAAACCTTATTAAACTGAATTCATTTCTTGAAATTAATTTCTTTAATCTAATATCATATTAATTCCAGTCATTTCAACAATTTTTAAAAGGAAGAAACATCATTAGAAAGGTAAAATTCTAATTTCATTAAACAAACATTAAATTAATTTTAAGCCCAAGAGCCAGTCTTTTCTTTTTCTCTTCTATGGGGTCTTTCATTAATTTTGTACCAAATACATTCTATGAGGGTGCATTGTAGTAACTCATACTTAAATAAGAAAATCTCATTTTAAATAATTTTCTGTTTAAATTCCCTGGGCAATGAATCTGCTTATTGGTAAGAGACTAAAGTAAAAGCTCGTTTTACTTAATGGAAAAGTTAAGTCTGTGACAGAACCTAGATTGAATTTCATTTACTTTGACCTTTAAGTTACACATGCTGATGAAACAACAAAGACTGCACCTTTAAAAACTAAGTTCACAAATACTAATTTTAACTAACTCAAGAAAAATTAAATAATTAGAGGTGGGTTTAAAGTTTTAACTCATATATTAATATAATGTACCAACACATCCTTAGCTCTTTTTACCCATGATTAATTTTGAAATATGCCTTTGAAAGATATACATTGTAAAGGATATTTTCTTTTGATGAGGAGTATTTATCTAGGAATTGAAATCTATTGCATGGTTGTTAGTCTTCCAGGAGATGAAATGCTGGCCAAACCTTGACTGTTTCCTGCTTAAATTTAAAAAAAGGATTGTCATTTGTTACTTACAGACTATGCAGAGAGCAAAAGTTTAGGCTCTCTTGTGTTATCTATGTAATAATGGCACAGAAACACTAAAAAATTCCTATAATGAAAGTTTGAGTAATTTGGTTCTTTTCAAGGATTATCAGAAGATCGTGACTATGCTTTCTTTAATTTCCCGAGATGTTCTGCACTGTCAGCACACAGCATCTCTGATAAAAATTCTCCTTCTACATCTCACCACACAATTACTGCAGAGAAGTGTTACTAGATTATTTCTATCTCTATTTTGATCTAATTAAAAGGATAGAAAACAAAATTATAGACATAGGTAAAACATATTTTACATCATTAGAGCATGAACATTTTAATCTTATATATGTTGAGAAGTATGGAATATAATATATGGAATAACCTGAAAAATTGTCTATAAATCCGAGTATGAGAAGGTCTTAGCTGAGTAGAGACTGGGCAAAGCTGATTACATTTAATTACATCTTATTTTGAAGCATGTCAGTGTTTCATGTATACTCAGAATAACTGGGTTCGGTTGGTGAATTTTTATTTTACTCCTTGAGCCAAACTAAATGCACAATTGTGCTCAAATATAAAGAGATTTAATGAGTAATCAGAATGGTTTGGGTTGGAAGGGACCTTCAATATTAATTCAGTCTAAACCTCTTGCCATGGGCAGTGACATACATCACTAGATCACATAGCTTAATGCCCTTTCCAGCTTGGCCTTAAACTCTTTCAATGATGGGGCATCCACAACTTCTCTGAACAACCTGGTGTTAGAGTGTTCCACCACCCTCAATGTAAAAAAAATAAAAATTCTTTATTTCTAACCTAAGCCTACCCCCTTTCAGCTTAAAACCATTACCCACTGTCTAAATCAACAGACTCTATTTAAAAGCTTGTCCTCATCCTTCTCATAAGCCTTCTTTAAGTATCTGGAGACCACTCTAAGGTCTCCCCAGAACCTTCTCTTCTCCAGGTTCAACAACCCTTAGCCTTTCTTCATAGGAGAGGTGCGCTCATTGATCATTTTTGTGGCCCTGACCCAGGTGGAAGACCTTGCACTTGCCTTTCTTGAACTTTACAAAGGCTTTGGGCAGACTCCTACCTCCATAAATGGCTCTTCAAGCAGTCTGCAGAGATAGATAATGAGTCAATTACTCATATACCCACTCAGTAACACAGACCTTGTGGACAACATCATTAGGTTGATGCAGATTTCATTCCCCAACACCAATTCCGTTCACCAGAACGAGGCCCTGAGTACTTTTATTCCATGATTGTCACACGAAAATACTTAAGCATTTCTTACCTCATCAGCAAACTTCCTTCTCTCATATGGAGTGAAGATTTATATAGACATATATATATAAATCTTATCCTTCCACAGTTTGGCCTTTTTGTCCTTTATGCCATATCGTTCCTTGGTCACAAATTACTGCAGAACCACTGCAATGTGAATTTTCATTTCAATGTCTAAAAATACAGCTTTCTTAAGCATATATAAGAGTTTTTCTTAGGTGCAACATTTTCGAAAAAATCAAGTACAGCATTAAGAACACTTTTACACACTTTTTAAAAAATAAATAAAAGTCACATTGCTATTTAAAAATCATTGAGCTGCATAAATATATACTTGCTAGTTTTCTCCGGAGCTCTTCTCTAAAGAGCAAAACTTTAAATTGTCTGGTTTAATCTAGGGTGTTCCTTCCAAATTGAGCTTGTAATGTGTGTCAGGTAACCAGCACCACTTAACAGTCCAACCTTGGGACAGTAAGAGCTTAACACAGGCTTCAAAAGAGGTACATATGAAAAGGACGGATCAGAAGAATTGAAGAATTGATTAGAAACATAAATTCAACATCCTTTTTTTTTTTAAATATGTCTCTCAAATTCTATGGCTAATGGAAACACATTTCCAGGCTATGAATTCATCTAAAGTTTTTAGGTCTCTTGAGGGAACTCAGCACTTCTGAACAGTGAATCATTATGATTACGCAGAAGCTTTAAAATTCTCTAAAATATGCATCACGCAGGAACTCACACATCTTCTGATTTTTACTTGATACGCTTCTTGTATATTTTGCTTACTTATCTTATACTACTTACACATTTCACTTACTTATCTTATACATTTTACCTATTTTTACCTAACACAGTACACATACATTCTATCTAACACAGTACTTACACATTTCAATTACTAATACATAACTCACTGCTTATACATCCCACTTACTTACAACTTTTATGTAATACTCTACTTATACACTTACACATAACTTATACAGTAGACTCACTTATACATTTTGTAACTTCCACATAACACACTACTTATACATGCTACTCTACATTTTACAACTTTTCTATAAAACAGGATGTATGTGTTTTGCAGCTGCTGTACATAAGATCACACATTGTTTAACTAGTCCCTCTACTTTGTCCAAGAGCTCTGCACATGCTTTTCAGAAAATAAGATTGGGTTTAATCCCATGCGACACAGTCTTTTTTTTATCCCTTGCTGGCGGAGCATTCTGTTTTTCAGCTTCTTCTTTCCCAGTTTAGCACAGTTTACCTTTCAGTAACCTTGACTAATTCCTCCAGGCTCTCACAGGTGTAGCTCCAGATCCAAGCAAGCAGAGTCGAGATGATCAGCAGCCAAGTTAGTCCAGGAAATTCAAACAACCAGACAGCAAAAGATAGGAAGCAGATATGAAGCTATCCTAACTCTCTCTTCTCTTTTTCTTCTGACTGAACCTTCTGACTGGCGTTAAAAGCCCTCCAGAAGCTGATATGCTGCAGCTGCAGGTGGAAGGCCAGGTGAAGCTGGTGAGGATAATTTCAGCCTGGTCCCACTCTGAGAGTGCTGGTAAGAATGACTAAAGATGGTTTGGCTGGGGCACACTATCAGGGTTCCAGCACCTTACAACAGTATCTGTTTCATATTAATATAAAGCACTTTTCTAATTGCAAGTTTATTGGTTATGAAAGAAATATTTGCTGACTAGCACAAGCTTAGATATTTAACATTGCAAGCTCAAACTCAGTCCTAAATTGTCAGTCTGAGAGAGGAGATTTCCTGTCTAGTGAGTACCCTAACACTTGATTATTCAACCTTTCTTTTTCCTAAGCTTTTTCACCCTAGATCTGAGAAAATTCAGCTGACATGATCACTGTGATCAATATAATGCATATTTCAGTACATAGATGCTTACTGAAACATTCCTCGTCCGTTCTAACAGACTCCATTACCAACTGTGGCATGAAGAGTGGAAGTTCAGTTCACTCAGCTAATCCTCTCCACCTGTATGCTCCATCAACTTTTCATTTGTAAATTAACTCAAACTGTCTTGGAGCTGGAGAAGAACTTCACGCACATACCTAATACAGAGCATGTTTGTATACAAAAGCACATAGACATAGATGTCTCCTCTTTCTTCTGAGTAATACTAGACAGATTTCTATTTTTTTTTTTTTTCATCTCTGACAAGATTAAATGGGTAGGAATAGAAATAATGGATCAAAAATCCAGTTAGGGGGGAAAAAAAATTGTTCTTCTACATTCTGACTTTACCTCTTTGGAATGGTTGATGTTATAGCACACAATCTGCAGCAGGATAGCTTAGTACCTTTGCATGGTGTTCTAAGTTAATAAGTACAGATAAGTAAGCCACTGTAATCTGTTGTGGATTGTGGAGCATTTTTTTTAAATTTTGATTTTTATTTTTTTGGTTTCACTTATTTATTCAATTAAATGAGAATTAGAAATGAGCTAAACTTTATGTTGGTGCTTGTAACTATATGCTAGTTTCGTACACCTCCCCTGCTTCTCCCATGAATAACTTCTGAACCTGTGCAACTTCTGCCAAGTTTCACAAGGGTCTCTCAACCAGCCAAGACAAAGCAAGTTAGTTGCTGAATAATGCAGGAAGTATATAACTGAAATTTATACAAAGCCTAGTTTTAGTTCTAGTGTTTACTGAGTGCCAAGTTTTAAGGTTAAATTTCAAAAGCTTGTATATTGCTTATTTACTCATTTTATAATGATGATGATAGAAAGAAGCTTTAAATATTTTTCATCTTTTTAATTTTGTTTACCAAAAAGTGTTAATTAGAAGAAATATTATTTCTCTATAACACTTGATAATCAACTATGTTTTCATCTGTCACTTTCTTCTTAGCTGGTTCCATGTCGTGACCTTCCTGAAAGTGTCTCCAGGAGAAAGCCGCCCGGTGCAGCCAGCTTGCACACACAGCCCAGACAGCTGGCTACACCAGTCCGATGATGAAATGAGCAGCAAGAGTCCTTGCATAGGGTTCTACAGGACAGATTTAATGTGTCCGCACCCCTGCAAGGGTTCAGGGAACTCCCTGGGGGAGAACAATGAGGGGTCCAGGGTAAGAGAACTGATGAAGCAACTCCCAGGGCATATCAAGTAACAAGGGCTGTAGCCAGCAACGGAGCCAACCAGGCGAGCAGAACTGGGGTACATTAACATAACAGAACAGAGCATTTGGGGAAAGTTTTCTCAGCAGGCCCACCGGCCTCTACACTTATCAATTTACAAGTCATAGGAATGTGTATTTTTCTTCTAGTTGTTTCTTTGTTCCATTAAGGCTAGTTTTCATAAAATTTGCCTTTCCCTTTTTTCTTCCCTGCTCTCTTTTACTATAATGATTTTTACTAATTCCAAACAGACTTGACAATAGGAGCTTTACATAGACCCACAGTTCCTTGAAATTTTGTGACTTGTAGAAAAGAACAGCACAAATTATAAATGAAAAATGCTGTATATGCAAAGAATTTTCCTTTATATTTCGACAGGACCTATGAGTGCAGAAGACACTATGGCTGGCCAGTCACTACGAGCAAAACTCTGGATAAGTGACAGTAGACTGAGCACGTTGTTCCTATTTCTCTTCTTTACAGGAAACATGTACCTTGGGGACAAGCTTATATAGCTCTGAGCTCAATCAACACTCCAAATGTTGTATTTTTAAGTCAGCTATTTCAAAAACTTTAGAATTTCACTATTTCCCTGCAGTCTATATTCCTTTTTTTTGCCATTATATCCTCTTTTCCAAAATGGTTCCTTAGCTGTGCAGTCCCAGTTAATTTTTTCCAAGTAGGGGAGAAATATCTGTTCCTCACCTCTCCCACAAGATTTCACCAGAAAACAAAAACTAGAGCCTGTATCACTTTTGTCCAACCCCTGCTCTTTAAGAAAATAGCTGCATATTTGTATAATTACATGTGTCTCCCTGCACCTGTATATCTACGTAGGTGTATATATAGATTTATAAAATGCATATTACCATATAGATATATACTGGTATATATTGCAGGAGGGATTGGAAATAGATGAGCTTTAAGGTCCCTCTCAACCCAGAGCAAGCATCCTGTGGTGGCCAGTTAGCTTGTGGTACAAAGGACAGAGTTCTTGGTGAGACAAGTCCCTAACACCGAAAGAACCTCCTCAGGTCAGGGTGACCAGAAAGGCTTCTCCCAGGATCCATTGTTCTGTTATGTTAACCTACCCCACTTCTGCTTCCCTGGTTGGCCCCGGGCCCCTCCACCCCTTGCTGCATTAAATGTTACGTGCCCTAGAAAGTTCTCCACTCCAGGTTCCTCCATTGGCCTTTGCCCCTCGCCGCTCCCCCAGAGCTCCCCCGTTGGTCCCTGGCGCTCGCCCCACTCCCGTACTTAAACCTGAGCTTTTCATTGTTCTCGTCTTTGCCCCTGGAATCCTTCAGAGTGTGGAAGCCATAAACTGCTGCTGTGGAAGTCTGTGCAAAGACCCTTCCTGCCTCTTTGCCACCGACCTGTATTCCTGGAGCTGTCCGTGTGTGCTTGCACGCCTGTGTGAGTGTGTGTGGCTGATCCTGCTGAGCGGTGTCGCTCTGGAGACGCCTTTTGGAGATCGCAACTCCTTGTGCTCAGGCACTGAAACTGCAGAGCCAGAGATATCAATACCATCCTATGATTCTATAGAGAAATCCTGTTATTTCCTGTAACCAATCAAGGTATTACATGTTCTACTATTTTTGTGTGTTGTAGCATGTCTAAAAGGTGATGTATGAGTCAGCCCAAGCCAGCAGCTGAGACAACCACAAATATAGAGCTAAAATACAGACTAAACATATTTCCATTGCCTTGCTTACAAAGAATATCTGTTTCCTTGCTTACTGGGGAATCCCTGAAAGAATGCCTGGGCAGTGGTACCCAAGCAGACACTCAGGCACTGTTAAACATCTATGCTGGAGGATCATTGGCATCCTGTTCCCACGGGTTTATCAAGGGTTATTTCAAGATGCAAGGTCCTTTGAGTGATTTACAATCCTCCTCAACAGTGTTCTGCTTTTAACCCATTCCTCCCAAAAGCTAATTTGTTTTCAGTGAGGCAACAGAAGTCTCACAGGGTATATAACCATACTTCTTAAGAAAAGATAGACAAAGGAAATGTTTGAACACTGAGCACTACATGTTTCCTATCTCTATACTTCCCAGTTTGGTTTTGAGCCAATCTAAACTGCACCTCTAGTATAAATGTATCACTGAGTCTAACCCAAAATAAGGGCAATTAAAGTGAATGTGTACCACCTTAAATCTCAGAGTCAGGGACATGTCCATAGTTTATTTTTTTCATTTATTTATCATAATAGACAAAGGCAAGCTGTCAGGTTCCCCCTGGACTTCAGGAGCATGTCAGACTACATACATTTTTGGCACAGAAGTCAACTATTCAGCAACTGCCAAATCAGCTGTGACTCTGCAATAGGTCTCATGGGATATGAAAAGGATTTAAGTAAGAAAGGAAACAGATGCTCTTTGTACAGGTGAGAGAGTATGTTGTTTTCTCCATGTGTCCAAAATTTCATGGTGTTATGGTTTCAGCACTGAAGTTTAAACTCTGATACATGTATACACATTTAAACATACCCTGATTTGTATTTAACCTGCCTTCTGAACAAGCTTTCTTCTCCCAGTTTATTGTGAACTGGTAGTAAAAGTATTCACACACCAAAAAATTATCTGAAGAAATTTCAGTTTCAATCAGCAAATGGTATTCAAATTTTTTTTTTTTTTTTATTTTTTGGTGGTGGTGGTGGGATATTTTTAATGTGAAGTTTGATTTGTTTGTTTTCCATCCTCTGTATTGGTCTTTCAGTTTACAATCAAACTACACATTAACCTTCCCAAATACTAGTATTTCAGCTTTCTCTGCACAGTTTTTTTCCCCTCTGATTTACTTGGTGGTATGTATACTCAATTTTTGTCAGCATTTTCTCCTTAATTATGCCTTCTTAGATCAAACACAGACATCTGTGCTGTCTTAAGCATTATGTGAAGAATTATTTCTGGCATAGACTCCTTTATGCATAGCTTAAAACTAAGAGCTATTGCACTGGTAGTGTTCCATACTAGAATAATTTTGATCAACTCTCACTGCAGTTATAAGCTTTGTAAATGTTGGAGAGAAAATGGATATTATAAAAAGATTTGAGAGACAACAGCTGTGGACAAGCTGTACAGCTGGCACATTTCAACTCATCATAGCTGTAGGATGAAACAGACAAGAGTAGTTCATTCCCAGATCTTGATTGATTTCCTTAAAATATACAATTAGTCAGTGCAAGTGAGATTTCTGTCTTTTGGATGAAAGAAAGGAAAAGAGAAAGAGAAGAGAGGAGAGTTAGAGAGAGAAGAGACAATAAGAGAGGAAGGATCTGTCCTTATATAAGACAGAAGAAGTAAGACATTATGTAAAGATTTTTTCAGTCCTTTAATGGTTTACCTCAGAAACTGGTTGATTTTGGGATGCAGGGGGAATATCTGCTGCTCTATAATGAAAAAGTGCAATATTTGTCTCAGAGACATTTTTAGCCATTAGTCTTATAATGTAAATCCCTCATCCTCAAATAGGGATAGATAAAATTTAAATATTTTGAGTTTTAATACCAAAAAACCTCTGTAAAGATGTTCAAAGATGTTCACCTAACGCATTTAAAGCAAAGTAGATATCTTGAAAACAATAATCTAACAATTTAAGCAATTATTAACTCTGCAATGTTATATAGTCAATTTAAGTGACTAAATAATTTTGTATACAGGTTTTACATTATCTGTATTAATTTTAAATATGCAGAAATATTTTCGGGAGAAAATATCATTAGGATTAACAGAAAGCATTCTGTAAGTAAAATAAAGTTCATTAGACATACTAAGAGTCAGAAATACATTCCAGCACTAGATTAAACATATTTGCAATTTGTTTTCTGAAGCTGGGTGTTTGTCTGCAAGCTGGGTGTTCTAAATTCCACTGCAGTTAATGAAATCTAGAAATCTATTCGGCTTACCCTGGAAGTATTCCTATGTGTTTGGTCAGCTGAAAATTTGCCCAAGCTTTACTGGTCGTACAGACAAAATCTTCAATGACTATAGTGGGATTTAGATATTTATCATGCCCCAACATGACTGAGGTGCAAGAGAGTAGCTTACACATCATCACACAATATCCTTGTTTATGTATTAAACAGATGGGGATTTGATGAATGGAATATTTGATTGATGAAATATTTACTGGGCAGCCATATCCAATGAGTTGTAGTCGATGACTCAGTGTCCAAAAGGAGAATAGCAATAAGTGGTGTCCTCAGAGGTCTGTATTGCAACCAGTATTGTTCAATATCTTTGTTGATGACATAAGGAGTGGGATTGAGTGCATCCTCAGCAAATTTGCAGAGGATATCAAGCTGAGTGGCACAGCTGATTTGCTTGAGGGACAGGATTCCATCGTGGGGGACTTTGACAGGCTTGAGGAGGCAGCTCATGTGAAAATTGTGAAGGCCAGCAATTATGTGCATCGTAAAAAGCAAAATACAAACTTAGTTTTGAAACTTTCTGTGGTTAATTTGCAGTCTTATTGATCATTTTATTGGTAGGTTGTGGCTGGAGTTTTTAAAATAATTTTGTAAGGTAATTTTTTCATGTTTAAATCTATAAAATGAGACAGAGAATGATGGTTTTTTGTTATGAGTATTCGACCACTATAATATGGTATTGAATAAAATCCACATGCTAACACTGGAAAACAGGAAATTACTAGCAGATTCAGAAAATGATAAGCATGTAGTTTGTTTTTTTTAATGTACTGTTATTTCAGAAAGAATGATTCCTTTGTTCACCAACTTTTGGCAAAGAACAAAATAGTACCACAGGAGTAATTATAAAGAGCCAATATTTTAAAATGTAAATCTTTAAAACCAGCTTAAAATGAAACCAAACAAGCCAAAAAAAGTTTAAAAACGAAACAAAAATTAAATCTTTATAACAGCATTGAAATGTGTGGGGGCAACAGATTACTGAAAGCCAGGAACTCCAGTAGGGGAAATAAAGGGCTAAGGAATCCCCCACGTATTTCAAATGTTACTAGAATGACAGCAATATAGGGAAACTGACAACAATATGGGTAACATTAAGGAAGGATCTGAGGTTTTAAAATATCAGATAAAATTATGCATTAGTATCCACATGAGTCTTGAGGGGGCTGTTACTGCAAATCTTGGTATTGAAATGCCAAACAAATATCAGACACTGCTAGTTCTAGGTGAAGTTGAAAGAGTTAAAACCCAAGAGCAATGACATAGGATATTTATCCCTGTTCTCTCTCAGAAAGAATTGATGTTGTAATTCTGAACTGCATGTAGCCAGGAAATACAGTAACAGACCTGTTGGATATTAACTTCATGAAAAGTGCTGATTTTTTTGTTAGTTGGTCACAAACAAAATTGATTACAATCCCCTGAAATTACTGTCTAGGAGACAGTTTTAGTGGAAAGGCTCAATACATAATGGAAGTTGCTAAATATTGATTCAGCAGAATACTACGCACACACACTCACATACAAAAAAACATTCTGACTTAACATGTCTGGAAAGTAGAGCAACTGAGGGAAGATATGAATATCTTTTAAAAAGGGAGAATATGAACATCATATGACGAAAACAGTAAGAATTTGTATATATAAAAGAAAAAAAACACAGTAAGGACTAAAGGTTCTCCATTGTGACCTAAATAAATAAATGAATAAATTTGGCCAAACATGAATGAAGTTTTTTTCTAAGCAGATAAGAAATATCACAATGTGATCACATACAGAAACTGCCAGACTAACACGCAGAAACCAGTGAAACATAAGACCTTCACTACTGTGGAAAGCGCTTAAGTGCTGAATTTATGGCTTTTCTGAGGACTATAGCTGATAGCAATAGAAATGTAGTAAGATTGATGTTAACTCTCAAACTAAAGCAGGGAAAGCATGTATTAGAGATCAAATAACTGGCCTACATGCATGCAAATGTGCAGGGTCTGCTGAAATATACCTTCAAGAATTTCTGAAGTGTTTGCTTATGTCTGAAGTGCTGCTAGTTATACATAAATAATAACGTCTCTTCTCTTTGATAGCCAGCCAGTCTTATCTATATTGGCTTTATTAAACCCTTTGATACATTCACTGATCCTATTGTAATTTTCAGAATGATGCTTTTCTCAGTTAATGGCAGTTATAATTAATATGATGTTTGAAAACCATTAATTAGAGTTGAAATTAACTAACATATCTCTCCCTCTCCCCAATGTATGTGCATTGTAAAAAAAAAAAAAAAATTGATTACATTTTTTCATTTCAGAAGCAGAAAATTATGTTTTTAAACTTTCATTAAGATACCACTTTTTGTTTTAAATATTGAATAGAAGTATTTTTTATAATCTAAAATATTTTGCATAGAATGCAATTCCAATGCTCTGAAGTGCCGATGTTTTAATCTGCCCCAAAAGAGACAGAAAAAATAACTTCTGCTTGAACTGAACCAATTTTTTTTGAAAAAGGCACAGTTGCTCTAGCTGCAGGAGCCCCAAATAAATGCCAAGTACTGGGGAGATGTCATTTCACTAAGAACTAAACTGTTGTTTCTCTATTGAGGAGCTTGTAACAAAAGTGTCTGTTCAAAATTGTTGATTATGATATCTGTCAAACTGGAATATTAATTTCTCACTTAGTTTGACATCTAAATTAAAAGATACATGATGAAGAAAAAAATCCATGGAGGAGAAATGAATAATTGGTTGGAAAGAACATCCTTCCAATAATTATTAGTAATATGCTATCAAACTGGAAGATTATTCACTGTCATTCCTCAAAGGGGTCTGCTTTATTTCCAGTGTTGTTCACTGAGTTACAATTTATTTAGTGAAGAAAAGAAAAATTTTAAACACTGCGTGTGGCCAGACTACAGTTCAAAATTTCTAAGTTAATAAATTTAATCTCTGGTCCATAATATTGATGTATACATTTAAAAGCATTTTCTTGGGGGAAAAAAAAAAAAAAAACAACAAAACAAAAAAACAAGAGAAGAAATTTCTTTGCAATATTGACTTTCACGCTATAATTTAGCAATAAAATGCCCCAAGGGCCAAGGGTATAGGTATACCTATGGGCCTATACATGCCAAGAGGTGTCTAAGAGAGGTGATACTGCTTCTTAAAGCCAAATAGTTACACATGGGAGATGAGGCACCCAGCCTGCAGAAGATTAGATATTATTCCCTTCACTTAGATGAAGGAGGGTGAGAAACATAAGGTAATGAACTTCAGGAAAATTTAAGAAACAATAAAAAATGTAAAAGAACCTTACTTGAAAATTAGTTGCACAATAATTTAGAGAGTAAACTTTCAGAAAGTAACCTGGAGGTTCTTCAGGCGTTTCAAGACACAGAAAATTGTGCTGTTGTAAAAAAGACAAAAGACATCCTGGGAATACTAACGAAAGTATTGTATGAATGACATGAAAGATGCTAAAGCTCTTTTCTGGAAAGATGTGGTCATTTTCTGTCACTCTCTCTTCAAAGATAAAAGGACACTGGAGAGTGATATCTTTATTTTGTTATGCCTGTATGCATACATACATACACACACACTTTTGCAGACTATCCTAAACAGAAGTGCACATGTTCCAAAACAACATGGTGCAATCCAGCTTCAGTCCAAAAGCGTGTTGCCACATTGGATGTCAGTGTGATTGAGATAATTAGCCCAGTTTCTCAAGTGTATCATTGTTCTGGCAGCATAGGAAGCTTTGAATCAAAGCTGTGCCATGTTGAGCCAGTTTGGACAAGTAGAACACACTTGAGTCTATTTCCATGAGACATTACAGATACATTTCCAGGGGTACTGGGAGTGAAAGACAGTAAATATACTACAAATGAAGTATGAGCAGTATTAAAAAAAAAAAAATAAAGAAAATAACCTTGTCTTTCAAACTAGTTTTATTGCATGAAGAAAAGCAAAAAGCGTGGGTCAAAATGTGATTTTTAAAATGTTATTTTAAGGTTCATTTTGCTAATTTCTTAAAGGGTAGTGGGAAATACACTGTAGGTTTGTGTTAAAGTGCTATTTTTCTAGCTATTATTTCCCTGAAGCCATTAAAATGTGTCACTGACATGTCTGAG
Organism: Lanius collurio; assembly: GCA_020086605.1. Lineage (NCBI taxonomy): Eukaryota > Metazoa > Chordata > Aves > Passeriformes > Laniidae > Lanius > Lanius collurio. Next base: position 5,163,678 of record JACBWW010000048.1, read on the forward strand.
GCAGCACTTTTTAACATTCGTTTAAAAAAATCTGTGTAAAAGACATCAGCTAATCATAACAGGATAGCAACTGCTTCACTTGCAAACATTCACCTTCAAATCTAAGGCAAAAGGTCATAATTTTCTTTAGTTATCAAAAACATTACGTGAAAATCTTTCCAGTTTCTTGACTTTTTCCTTAAATTCGGTCACAGGTATGTCATGACCTTCAGCTTTGTTCTTTTACAAATATTGAATTTCTTCTAGGGTTCCTTCTAGCTCCATTAGTCAATAAAAAATGGTTAGATTACCTCAAAAGACTTGTTTCTAGTCAAGCTGTTACTTCATCTGGCTCACAGTTCCCACTTCTTAATCCCAGTGCATAACCTCCTATTGTTACTTAGGATTTCTTTTCTGTATAATTCAAGATAGCAATAAGGGGCTAGTTTCAGTCACATATGTTCTAACATTAGTTCAGTGAAAGAGAAATTAGTTTAGGTTTCTCAATTCCTTTTTTTTTTTGTTTTTTTCATGGGAATGCATCACTATTTTATGACTTAATTAAAAAACAAACAAACAAACAAAACAACAACAACAAAAAAACCACCACCACAAGAAAAAAATAAAAAAACAAAACAAAAAAAAAGGAAACAAAAAAGCCAACCAACCAACCAAACTTGAATAATTTCTGGGTTGAATTACAGTTCAACCCAGACCACTCAGTATCTCAGTGGTTAGAGCATTGATTCTGTTCATGTCATAGAATTACAGAGTTATAGAATGCTTTGGGTTGGAAGGCATCTTAACATTCATCTATTTCAAACTGACTTGCCATTTGCCACAGGGACACCTTCCACTAACCCAGGTTGTTCAAAGTCCCATCCAACCTGGCCTTGAACACTTCGAGGGATGGAGGATTCAAAGTTTGTTGGGGCAACCTGTTCCAGTGCCTCACCACCCCCATTGTAAAGATTTTCTGTCCATTAATACTGAAGACTTCAGAAATTTATTTCAATAATTAATTTAATATACAGATGTAATTTTGTTCCCATTTATATACAGATAAATTTAAAATAAATACATTATTTTTCTTCAGCAGAATCTAAATATCTTCTATGAAAGTTTACTCAGAAGATGCCTGAGTATCTCCAGCATGAAAAATCAAGAAGGAATCAGAAAACATATATTTAACTCTTAAAGGACACTAGTGAATGTAGTAGTTCTTTAGCTCAGTAAAGATTAATCTATGTGAAATTTAGTTTTAAAAACAACTTTTAAAATAAATTATTGGACAGCACCATAAAACTTATAAAGTGCATATCTTTAAATTGAATTATTTTGAAATTCACTTAATTTAATTCCTTTTTGTCTTACTGTGTATATTGCTAATTTTAGTTTCATCTGTTATCAACATGGCCACAGAAAACTGTACTTAGATCCTTTCATCTTGTCTCACAGTGATATTTTAATCTTTTAATCTATTCCTTTAAATGGTCTGCTCATCGAGGACCAAAGTCTAGATTAATTACCGATTTCTGCAAAGACTTATTTTCATTCATGTATTATATTGGTCTCATCTGTTCAGAGCAGAACAGGATATACAAAAACTGACATTCTGTTTTGGGTGCTGAATAGTCTGGGGAGAAAAGCCCCTTTATATGCATATAAGTTTATCACAGCATAATGCCTTCCTCCAAAAACTGGGTCTCCACAGGGAACTACTGCTAAGAACTAGCTTTGTATCCAAAGGAAATTATATTGTTCTACTTTCAGAGATAGTACAATAAAACTGAAGCCAATTTGCTTACACTAATATAAAATCAGAGTAAGCCTAAGGAGATATAGAAAAATGGCTCTTATAATCATAGAGGACTTGCGGGAGGGGGAAAAAAAGCCTCAGTTTATCTAGAAAATATAGAAACTAGAGAAATAAGTGTGACTCACAGTTGTTCTTTAGCTACCATTTCAGCTACTCATGTACAGTGTGACACGTATGCAACATTTGTGGAGACATCTCAATCTGCCTAAGGCTTCTTAAACGCCATTAAATGCCTTTATCTAGGTATTGAAGTGCAATATGTACATGTGAACTAAGAAAGGGGTGCAGCTACCTATCATTATTGTTCTAGCAGGACTAAGGCCTCTAACAGTTCCAGGGCCACACCAGTCAGACAGGAGGAAGTGTTGACTCAAATACATCAATGTCGCTAACCATAAATTTAGTGTGTGAAACCCATGTTAAAGTGTCTAGGTTACTGCTGCAGTAGAAGGTAATTTTTAGCTGTGTAAGAAAGATTATTTAGTTTCATTTGACAAGTTCTTCTATATCTCATATACTTTCCAGATACTACTCCAGGAAAGTATAAATTTCTGTTGTCAGAATTACCATCTTACAGATGTCTTCTCAAGAGCACTCCTCCTAATGATATATGTCTGTGTTCTAGCAACTGAATCACATCATTGGACTCATGCCTAGCCAATTACATTTGAAGACTAAATTTAGATCTAAAACCTGGTGATGAGCCCACCTCAAGCCTCAGTTCATTAGCCAGATCTTGGGCATCCAGGTTACTAAAACTGGATGCATGAATTTTAATCAGCTAAAATTAACTGTGATAAATTTTACCATTGGAATCAACCCATCTAGACTACCTAAAGGAAAAAAGATTATGTACCTAACACAGTATAGATAATGTTTACATTCTTACATTTCTCATAAAACAATTTCATTTATTCTTTGTTTTTTAAAGCAGTAAAATGATAAAAGAAGCCATTTAGGAAACTAAGACTTGCAAGATTTTCATTAATTAATAAGTTGGGATTTTTATCTAAAATTTGTTATATCTATGGATGACATCCAGAGAGGAGGTATGTTCAAAGTAATATGCAATTTTTAATGAATCTGTCAAAAATCAATTATAAATTTGGAAGTGGTTTATGCTCCTAGTTCCATGTACTTCCTACGTCATTAACCACTTTCTTAAGCTAGTAGGTATAGTGTTTATTGAGGCCATCACACAATGGAAACAAAATTAAATTAGTTGACAGAGTTGATTTACCGTGGAACAATTTTATACTGTGTATTAAACAAATGAAAAAAAGGGATTAAAATGCACTTTCCAGTGTTTTTCAGACCTACTCTAGTGCACAGCACTAGTAATTACTTGATTAAAATCAAATCTGACATGTTGATAATATTTTAATTAGTAATACTTCTATGACTTGCTGGGAGGTGACATGCTAATTTTGGCTTGCTGCTTGAGAGACTGGCTGGGAAGCAGATGGAGATAACTTGGAGAGCGGTCTCCCTCCTGCCTTCCATTTTTATGGTCCGTGGTAAAATGAAGCTCCTTGGTAGGGCTGGAAAAGGTGGTATGAATTCCCATTCTCAGAAAATCATGACGAATCTTGGCCTTTCTGGTTTATCTTAGAATTTATCAGCACAGCAGAAATCTATGGAACAGGTATATTGCTGAGAATGTTTATAGAATCATAGAATAGTATTATTTGGAAAGGGCTGTTATGTAGTCCAGCGCCCCTGCAATGAAGAAGACATCTTCAGCTGCATCAGGCCTGTCCAACCTGATCTTAAATGTTTCAAGGGATGGAGAATCTACCACCTCTCTGGGCCTCCTGTTCAATTCTTTAACACCTCTCAAAAAAAGGTATTACACATAGCTAATCTAAATCTATCTTCTTTTTATTCAAAACTGTTCACCTTGTCCTATAGCAAAAGGCCCTGTTAATTTTTTTCCCCCATCCCTTTTATAAGCTCCATTTAAATAATGAAAGGCAACAATATGACCTTCCCACCCCCTGTTCTCCAGGCTGAGCAATCTCAAGTGTCTCAGACTTTTCTCATGCAGAGGAGTTCCAGCCATCTGGGAATGGCACTCCTCAGAACCCACACCAACAGGATGTGTCTTTCCTATATTGAGGGCCCCGGACCTGGTGCAGCACTACTAACAGCATCTTACAAGAGCACAAGGGCAGAATCCCATCCCTTGCCCTGCTGCCCTCACCACTTTGGATGCAACCCAAGATACAACTGACTTGTATGCTCTGACAAGCCCCTGCCATGGCAGGAAGCCCTTGTTTAGATAAAGGAGACTGCACAATCTCCAGATGCAGGGTCTGACAACCCCCTGCCCTGGCAGGAAGGCCTGGAGATAAGGAGGTTGCACAATGTCCTGCAGACCTCTCTTTAAAAGCCAGTATATTTTGGTTACAGCAAGAGAAGACAGACCCATGATCCTCTAGGAAACTACATGTAAATTCCCTTAATCCCTATTGGTTTTTCACCCTTTCACACCCACCTCTGTACCCCCAAAAAAGAGACCCCTCCACCTCGAGTCAGCAGAGGATCCGTCTCTGGTCACCCCTTCGCGGAAGATGGAAGAATAAAGCGACTTCTGCAGAACCACCAGAGAGTCCTCTCCTCTCTCTATCCGGGCCTGGCCAGGGGGGTTTGCCTTGCAGAGCAGAGCTGAAATCACTCCCTGAATCACTAAGAGCTGATGGCTGCTGAGCCAGGCACCTCTGCAGGCACCCCTGGCCGAGAGCTGAGAGAAGCCACGAACCCCTGGGAGACGGTTCCTCACGGGAACACCTCTCCGTGCCAGCCACGGCTTCTTGGGTTGGAGCTCCAGACCTCAGCTGGCCCCCACCCCGGCAATACTGACTTCTTGTGCTACAAGCACACATTGCCAGCTCATGTCCAGATTTGCATACACCAGCACTCCCAAATCCTTCTCCTGCAGGACTGTTACCCATCCCTCTGTCCCCCATCCTCTCTGCATACTCGAGTTGCCCTGTCTAGGTGCAGGAGACCTTGTACTTGGCCTTGTTGAAACTCATGAGATTCCCATGAGGCCTTCCTGTTACAGAAGGCTAAGAGACTTGGGATTGTTCAGCCTGGAAATGAGAAGGCTCTGGGGTGACAACACTTCTCCTGTGCATGTTTTCAAGATCATTTAAGAGGTATGTTTATAAAGGTCTTGGCTAAACTCCATTGGTTTTCTGTCTCTGCTGAGGTATTAGGCTCATTCACCTCAGTTCAGGGATGAGATCTTTGCAGATGAAGTTTACTTTCAGCTTGGAAATTTCAAGCACAACACAGCAGGCTCACGACTCTATTATGAAATACCCCTATTACATCATGATAGTTCTATTTTTTTGTCAGTTGGAATTATTTCCCACTTATTTTATGCATGTAAATTATTTTTCTTTAAATAATTTTTTCATTTGTTTCTCAAAGTATATGAGTATCTTTTATATGCCATACTATTTCCTTTAAATTTACATTACTATTTGTAATAAATTGTGCATACATTCATGAGCTGGCTCTTGCTTGTATTTCTGTTAGAGGTAAATGACACAGTGGAAATATGTTTAATAGAATAAACCACTCTGCTTCCAAGAAGGACTATTAGAAAATAACAGATATTTGAACATAAGCCAGTCTGGCTGAAAGTGCACTAGATAGGAGGGCCAAATTAAATCCAACAATTGTATGGAGCTAAAAGAGTATCTAAGATTTTAATTAATTAAGGAAATCAGTCATTTTGTCAGATTAAAAAAAAAATGTAACTCCAGAGGCAAGTATAACAAAGGAATTGAGGCAAGTCAGTGATTCTCATTAGACATTAGTTAAATTACAGTTCCACAGCAATATAGGCTTTCAGGAACAGGCCTTAAATAATTGTTTTGCTGACATTAACTTTATACATTCAGGTTAGGTACTGCAGAGACTTCACAGTGGCCTTCAGCATGGCTACACAGAGGAAAGAATTGCTCCTGCTCTGATGCCAGAACAGCAAAATTGTAGAGGTAAGCAAGGCAGTGGTGATAGAAGATGTCACTGTAACAGCAGAATAACTTTTGACTATGGGGGTTTTCTTCTGTATTGTGTGATGAATCCTTGAGCAATTTGGGGGAACAGGCATGATATAATCTTATAAAAGCAATTGAATGGATAGAAAATGGAGCCTGCTCTGGTTAATTTTAGTAGGAAATGTCTGAAGAGAACAATGAACCACAGACAGAAAAGAATAATTTACTGCTATTTCATAAGTGTTGCAGGAAAAAGAGAGTGCTACAGTGGAACTATTTCCTCTTAGAAGTTTTATATACTAACACAAAAAAAATGTATTATTATTTTTATAGATGATTACTTAGTCAAGAAGTCTAAAAATATACAATCAGATAAAACCTGCAAAATATATTCTTGAAATGATGACTATGACAATACAGTTAAAAAATAAAGATGTTATAAAATTTGAATTTGGGTGCCTATCTTCACCAACATCCTTGGAAAATGAGTTTGTTCATAACACAGATTTTATTTTAAAAATTTACATAACAAAAAAAGAGCTCAGCATTCTATTAATAAAATCTCTGTACTGACTGACCTCTTAAAATTAGCCAAGTGCTATTCCAAAAAGAAAAACCATCATATGATAGGAATATTAATATACAGTGATTTTAATTATTTACTGTACGACACAGTTGAAATGGATTTGTAGCTTCTCAGCTTCATTGGTGCCTCCTCTATTTCAACCATCAGTAACTTATTTTGAGAAGAATGAATCAAGTTAAAATTAAAACTACCTAAAATAGAGTAAAATCAGACATAGCAAAGTAAACTTTCCTTAAACATTTAAATAAGAAACATTAGGAAAAATTATCAATATTATTAATTTTTAATACAGCTACAGATACCTTGCCCATTTTTCTGTTAAATAGAGAGCTGTTAAAGATACATAATATATACAATAAATGTATTAACAAATTTATTACGTAAACTATATTAAATCTATTACATAATATGTTATTATTTATGTTTGCTAACTGATATTTAAATATATCTATGAATATGTTTATGTATCTGTATGCACATATAAACACATGCATATACATGTATAACATATATATTTCAAATATATTTGCACACAAGATGTCCATTATTTCTGACACAAGGAAAAAAATACTTGTGTAAGGACTTAAAGAGAGCAGTTTTATCTCAAACACTGTTAATGCCACAGAAGGACTTTGCCATGAGACAAGCACAGAAGGGGTGTGCTGTGGATGTGCAATAGGATGGTGCTGATTCCAGGCCTGGCAGAGGCAAGATCTGGTTAGCACATCCTGGGCACTGCATCTGGATAAAATTCCCACTGTGGCAATTTGTAAAGCAATTTCTTGTACCCACATCAGTGGTCAAACAAAGGTTATAGGACAGATGACATCTTCCCCCTTCACCACAAATGTCTTTGTGGATACCTGGAACTTGGACTGTAAATTAAGCCACTTTGACAGGAATTGAGACAAGATGAAGGTGATACTATTGTCCAAGAGTTAAGAGGGTGGTTAACAAACCTGGAGGAGAAGAATAGATCACTGATAATGGACTAAAAGAATGAGAATTTATGGGCCACAAGAAAAGGCAACTCACAACTGTGCTAAAATCAGCTCAGAATGGGTAAAAGGTAATTCCAGCAGGGGGAGACCACAATCACCAGCCACTGACTCAGGACACCCAGAGACTAAAAAGAAAAGACTGAACATGTGGACTGATTAATATTAGAATTGGGGGAATAATTTAACCAATAGAGTAAGAGAACTGCATAGGCAATGAGCATTAACTCCTCTGTTAACTAAAATCTATAAATAGTGAAGAATTTTGAACAACCTTGGGACCCCCCACCACTGAGAAGCCCAAGGTGATGAAGCACCAATGGGACACCACTAGGTCCATGGATAGTGACTCTTTTCTGCTGAATCCATCTGTCTCTCTGCCCCCCAAACTTTTCTATTTCTTTCTGCCTCTCTACCTCACATATTTTTGTTCAATAAAACCCATATTATTGACTCCATCATATGATCTCATTTGTACCTTTATTCAGGCAGAGGCATTTCTTAGTAAATGGATCTTAACAACTTGATCACTTAAGTTTTTTTGCCCTGTTATGTCTAACACTACTGAAAGCATTCATTTTTTCTCGAGTTACCAATGAACATTAAAAGACCAGGTAATAGTTTAGTGTAGGTCTGTTAGCACTTCTCATAAAGAGCAAATTCTTGGAAAGAGTATTTAAGATTGTTTAATTGCAGCACAGTGTGTATTTCCTAAATGTCTTAAGGACAGCAAAATATAGTCTTTACATTAGATGCATCTAATGAAATAAGAAAAAATAAAAGGACAAAACATCATAAAAAAATTAAACTGCTTGGATAAGAAGGAGAAAATGGCCAATAATAATGTCAAATAATACAGCAAAAGTAAATTCAAAATCCTGTACCTGGGAAGAAATAAGTCCATGCATGAGTACATGCTGGGGCTGGACAGCTGGAAAGCATCTGGAGAAGAGAAAAGCCTGACAAACAGAAAATTGAAACTTAGGCAGCAATGGTCTGCTGCAGAAAAAGAGGCCAGCAACCTCCCAGGCTCCATTTGAACACTGTCAGGAGGCTGTGGGAGTTAATTCTTTCCCCTAACTCTGCACTGAAGAGGCTGCCTCTGGAGTGCTGTGTCAGGTTTTAGCTCCTCAGTTGAAAGGAGACGTGGACATAGGGGAGGAAATCTTGAAAGGATCATGAAGATCATTAAGGACTTCAATTGTCTGACATGTGAGGAGAAGCTGAAAGAGCAGGGACTGTTCAGCTTAGAGAAGAGAGGGCTTGGGGAACTCTTACCAAGGTGTCTAAATACCTAGTGGGATATACCCTGCTGGGCAAGTGAGGAAAAAAAAACGTCTCTCAGCAGTATTCAGTGAATGGACAAGGCATAATTTTATATGCAAGAAATCATATGTAAGCACAAGGAAAAGTGTTTTTTATGTAAAATTGCCAAACACTGAACCAAGTTTCCCAGAGGGGTTGTGGATACTCCCTTTTTGGGGACATTGATAACTCAACTTGGACATAGCACTAAGTAACTACTGTAATTTATCCTGCTCTTAACAGAAACACTGAACTAGAAGAATTCCAGAGGTTCTTTCTTACCTGAACAATTCTATGATACTTTGGTATGCAATTACATTATACTATGAGGAGCACTAATTTGCATTGATTTCAGCAGCTTCTCTAGCTATGCCTTCATACATTGCTCAAATGGGTTGAGGTAAGATTGATGAGACTGATACCAATCTCTCTAGAGACTTGTTTTAGTTCTTATTTCTGTGATTTTATTGTTTGTTTTTTGTGTAGAAATCTGCAAAATGAAAATGTATTTTGGTTGTACTCTTTGAAAAACTGAGAATATTAGTACCCTTTCTTTTCAAAAAGGCTCAGTACCCAATGCCAAGTCACACTGTGATTTTTTACTTAGATTAAATTCATGCTGAGCGTTCTCAGTTTGCCAAAACACTCAAGAACTTTCAAAACAAATGCAGTGTAAGCCATAACTAAAAGAATTGTGACTGTGTTGTCAGTTTGATGAAATAAAGATAAAAACAGTGGTAATGCCCAGTGTTTGTAACTTCCCATTGTGTCTTTGTTGCAGACCTTTTGAGCAAACTGAAATACAATCTTCCTCTGTCTTACACATTAATTTAAGGCTATGTGACTTTGCTGTCACAGTGACACAAATGAAATTAAGTTGCTGAAATGGTCGTCTTTGACTCAAATAGAGAAGTATATATATATGAATCTTTCTTTTCTATTTCGTATGAAATGAAAAAAATATTTATTTTTTAATATTTTGTAGCTTAAGAAAACTGTCTGGCATGCACCCTTGGAATAGTATGATAAAACATACCTACGGCATTTTTTTTCAGAAAAAAACCCCAAAGCTCACCTGTTATAAGTTTGAGAATATTCTTGTTTTAAATCTTTTTTCAAGATATAGCTATTATTTTAACTTGAAATTAGAAACTCTGGAAAAATGAGTTACTGATTTTACAGGAATCTAATAAAAGTAAAGATTTTAATGTGAAAATACATTTATGTTAAGTTTGGATCTTGTTTAAATTAAATGCAAACTTGTTTTCATTGTCCCCTTCCACCCCCCAAAAAACCTGAAAAAACAAAATAATTAAACAGCTAAAAAATGTAGGTATTGACACAACTTGTCTGAAATGTCTTGTGTAGATGATGGAGATGTGCAGTGCAGTTGACATTCTTGCCAATTTCTTGTCTATAAAGACATAATTTCAACTTTGCCTGGTATACTTCAATATCAAGGGTTTCAAAAGGTCTTCAAAAGATCAACAGGGCCCATTGATCCAAATATCTATAATGCTCTTTTTACCCAAGCTAATAATTCAGATTAACTTTAAGGAATTGGCACTTCTAGAAATAATCTTATTATAAAACATACTTTAGCAACTGATCATCCATTTGAGTTCTGTTCCTGACTGCATGCCTCAACTATGAGGAGTCAAATATAACCAGCTCAAGAAGATACTATGCTGAACATGGTTAAAACCAATGAGAAAAAGACCCAGGTTTCCTAGTAAGAACTAAAAGTTCTGGAAGAACTGGATTGACAGCCAATTGGGTGACCCCAATAATTTTTTACAGTATCAGTGACAATGACGGTTCAAAATTTGTGTAAAATAAAGACTGTTAAATTAATGCTGAAACTGAACTGCTTAGAACAGTTTTGCCCAGAAGGCAGAAACATGGTTATACCTAATGCTTTTGAGACAGTCTTTAAAGCTTCCACAATTACTATTTTATGTGAAACATGCCTAAAAACATCTGATTGCACAAACTGTGACATTTTATCATCTGTTCTTTGCATTTATTATTTGCTTGGCAGACATTTAAAGCTAACACTGGTATCTCTCTATGCTGTGAAATATATAAGGCGAATCCTGAGGTTAAATAGACATAAATATAACCTCTGTATGTGAGCCTCAGATAACAAAACAAGGATAAGCACACACATAGGCACAATATACGTAAGGACCAGCCAAAAGAGATACTATAGAAAAAAAGAAACAGAGCAAGAGAAAAGCCATACCCGGAGGACCAGTCATGCTGACTGTGCTTTCAGAACCTGACAAAAGTTGCAAATGTTAAAAAAACGAAAAGCACTGGCAGTATGACAGAACTTTGGGACATTATTCATGGAAAATAGGGTGAAACAATTGAATTCTTCAAAAAGGAAGCTAGTTCACTGTACTGAAAGGTAGCTCTGGCTTCTGAAATGTCAGCTTTTTCTTGAAATTTGGTGTTCATGAGTTGAGGAAAACAAAGACTGCATGTGTCCTAATGTGGGAACTCAGCATTTTTATACAACAAATCAATGTGATTATGCAGAAACTTCTTATTGTTTAACATATGCATCACCTCTTTGGGCATCATGCGGGAACTCACATCTGCTAATTTGTTCAATAATAGCTACTTATCACCTCTTTTGTGTATTAAGCTTACTTATCCTATGCTTACACATTATACTACTTTTACATATTTATACATAACCTATATAGCACACTTACTTATACTTACTTAGTTAACACAGCACTTATACATTTACTAACTTATCCATAATACAACAATACACATTTTACTTACTTAACACAGTACTTATACATTTACTAACTTATCTATGATACAGCACACATACATTTTGCAACTGCTGTACATGAGATTACACATTACTTGATTGGTCTCTTTACTTTGTCCAAGAACTTACACACACACTTTCAGATAATACAATTGGTTCCTAATCCAGTGCAGCACAGTCCTCTTTATCCATTCCTTGCTGTCTTGGTATTTAGCCTTTCAGCTTCTCCTTTCTCAATTCCAATTTAGCACAGTTTATCTTTCAGTACCTCTCAGTCCTTGATGCTCCAGATCCAGGCAAGCAGAGTCAAGGGGATGGCAGCAACAAAATCCACCCAGTGATCAGCCGCCAAGTTAGACCAAGAAATCCAAAAAACAAGCGGGCAGAGGACAGATACAAACCCCTCTCATCTCTCTCTTCTCCCTGAACCTTCTGACCGGGCTTAAAAACCCTCCAGGAGCTGACCTGCTACACCTGAAGGTGGATGCCCAGGTGAAGCTGGTGAGGGTAATTCCAGCCTGGTCTCTCTCTGAGGGCTCCAATAGGAGTGACTACGGATGGTTTGGCTGGGGCACACTATCATGATTCAAAACACCTTACAACATCCTAAGTATCAAAGAGTAGCAAAAATAAAACTAAAAGGTAACCATGAAGAAAGCACAGAAAGATATACTCTGTCATTTAATATGCTGAAGGTGCTCCTGGTAGATCACTATTGCACCAAGAGAAGAGGTATTCCAAAGCTCCTATATCATATCAATCAACCCTCTGATGATGCCTAATTTATCTCAGCACACAGGTAACAACTCTGGGTGGACTGAGACAGTCTGGACCTTCAGCTCTCTAGGCAAAATCAGCAATACCAACAGGTCCATAGGAAAACTAGGGAGCGTAGAAGTAACATAGGATGTCAAAACAACATGTCAGCTGATATGCAGGCTGCTCTGTTCTTTACTAGTTTCAGTTACCAGGCTGATTTAATTCCCTGAAGAGCTCATTACCATACTCTAGTTTGGAGTATTTAAATTACCGTCATGTAATTGATTAATAAGGAAAACAGACACATTATCAAGTATAGTAAATACAGGAAGTTCAGAATTCCCTAAAAACCTTATCAATAAGTCCATTAAAGCATAATGCAGGAAAACAACAAAAAAACCCAGCCAACAACCTCCACCCCCCCCCAAAACCTAAGTGACCTAATGGATATCCCCTTTAGCACTTCAAAGACAAGCTTAAAAGCTATTCAGATTGCTTTTTTCTCACTTCATACACCAGGCACGATGCCTCAATTTATAATCAGTTTTGTCAACTATTTATAGTCAGCTAGAAATTATTCAAAGTGTCCTCATTAAATGTTTACCCATCATCTCTGTTAAATATGCTTCATTTTCCCCATATTAGTAGAAGTATTTGACATCATCTCAGTATTTTGAGAAATGCAAAGCAATTTGCAATGAGAGCAAAAATACTGAAATCAAGACAGGAACTCAGATATCATTAGCTTTCTTTTTAAAATGCAATAAATATTTCTCCATCATGTAGATAAGTTTTTATTATTCATAGAACCACACAATTGCTAAGGTTGGAAAGGACCTTGAAGATTATCAAGCCCAACCATTAACCCAGCACTGCCAAGTCCACCACTAAACAATGTTGCTAAGCTCTACAGGTAGAGGTCTTTTAAATATCTGTAGGAATGGGGACTCAGACACTTCCCTGGAAAGCCTGTTCCAACACTTGGCAACTGTTTTGGGGTAGAAGCTTTTCCTAATAACTAATCTAAATGTCCCCTGGCACAATTTGAGGCCTCATATTTAATCTCACCATGTCACTTGCTAGCTGGGAGAAGACACCAACCCCATATCACCACATTGGTCAGAGCTTGATGCTAATAATGCCAAGGTTGAGAGTTCAATACCCATGTGGGCCATTCACTAAAAAGTTGGATTCAATGATCCTTGTGGGTCCCTTCCAACTCAGGATATTCTGTGATTCTGCACCTTCTTCTCACTTGTGGTAGAATGGAATAAGGTCTCCCTGAGCCTCCTTTTCTCTGGCTAGACAACCCCAGCTCTCTCAGATGCTTCTCATAAATCTTGCTGTTCAGACTCTTCACCAGCTCCGTTGCCTTTTTTAGACACACTCCAGCACCTCAATGTTTTCCTTGTAGTGAAGGGCCAAAAGCCAAACACAGTTCCTTACATCCCCATAATTCAAAAACTATTTTCATTATTTCTATGCCAAACATGGCCTTCAGCCATCACATCACCCACCAGTTCTTGTCTTTCCACAAAAAGCAGGTCTGTGGGGCACCTGCTGTGGTTGTTTCATTCTCCAGATGTGTCTGCAAGTTATCTTCTTTATGGAAGCAATTTTGATACAGGTTGTAGGGCAACTTAGCCTCAGCAACACCCTCAGTTTAGATGAACTTTTATGCTTTTCATTGTTCAGTTTCACTTGCAAAACTTTGTGCCTGTGAGTCATGGGCCATCTGCTCTACCAGGCAGAAATTTATCACTATTGCCCTCAATCACTTGAGTCAACACATTCAACCAGGTGGAGAAAAGACAGGGAATCCTCCATATCATGCATCCCATCTGCCTGTCTGATCTGTCCCAGGGAAGGCAGTGTGTTATTCCAGCAGTCTACCTTTCAGAATCTCTGATGCTCCTCATCTTAGTCACCTCCTCCTTGATACCCATTACTAAGCAGAGAATTTCCTCTGTACCAGGACACTCATCCCACTGGTGTGCTCAGTGCTGCATGTCCAGTACTGGCATAAAAGCAGGGCACACCCTGCAGCTGAGACCTGGCTGTGCAGCGTGTTCCCACCAGAGCTCTGTCTGGGCAGCTGCATCAGTTGTGGGTGGGTGCAGAGCTTAGAGAGGCCATGGCTTTGTGATGGACAGATGCTGTTGCTCCTTGGTCAAGCTGGAAGGGCTGCAGCACCCTTCCTGTGTGCCCTCCTATGTGAACTGCCACACAAATGGCTGTACCACGCCCTGGTTTACTCACCCTGCCTGTTTGCCCACCCTGTTCATGGCAATCTTTGCTAGTGCTCCCTAAGTGTTCTTTTGTAAATGGGGAGGCCTGGTCACCAGTGCTTCTGGCCCTGCTCAGGTCCCTCATCTGCTGTTCCACAAGCTGTGGGCTCCCAGTGGCTGCCCCTGAGGCTGCTCCAGTTCAGGAACTCCCCTGTCCACTGTGCTAGAGTGCTCTGCTGTGGATCATGCTGGCACTGGAGCTGCCTGTGTTGGCAACTGAGTAACTAATGTTACAAAAAAAGATTACTCCTGTTTTCATACTTAACTAGCAGATGATTCTTACATGTAGTAAATGTGGTAGGTATGTGAAGTAAAATTTAGACTTTTTTTTCATCTAACAGAAATCTGCTGACATGGAGAAAGAACCACGACTAGTTGAGAAATACTAAAAAAAAAAAAAAACAAAAACAAAAACAAAAAAAAACCACAAAACAACCCAAAACCAAAAAAACAGCAACTGAACAATGGTATCTAGTAGGAGTAATATACATCTTTCTTTCACTAGATTCTTGTGACATTTTTCCTTTCACATGTTGTCATCCTTAAAAACCCTACTTGGATATATATTTAGCAAACACATTGAGATAAAGCATTGTTTGAAACAGAATATAATTCCATTTATGGAAAAGCTTGAAATAAAAGGAATTGACATCAAATCTTCCATTTTTCTTTTTCCTTCCCAGGTAAGGCTCTGCTTCTTCCTTAGTTCTGAGTTCAGAGACTCTCAGGGTTTAACTGTACTGCAATAAATTCAACTCCCAGAAAGATTTCTTTTACCTTTTTTTTTTTTGGATTGGTTTTATTTCCTGACTTTTTTCTCTTTGTGTGATTCCATATTACCTTACTGTCATCTAACTTTCCAGATTTCTCTAACTACTCATTATAATTTGTCTACAGAAAAATAGCAATCTCTTTTTCCTTCTATGCAACTTCACTTAATTCAGAAAGTGCTATCTAACAATAAGGTAAACAGGGGGTTGTGTTTTTGGGTATTCTGCCATATGCTTTGACCAGAACAAAAATAAAAAAAAACACACAGAGTTTACTCCAAAGAAATTAAACAGTTACATCACACACTTCAGTTCAGAAATTCTTATCAGACTGTGTAGGAATATGAATTAAATCTTTCATTAAAATAACTGTAGTAAACCCCCCCCCCAAAAAAAAAAAAGCCTTTGATAACCTTTCTAGTAAAATATATGGTAAAACTAAAAGTATTAAAAAAAACCCCAAACAAATAAACAAATAAAAAACTCCCACCAAAACAAAAAGTAATAAAGAGAAATGTAGCTGATAAATCCAAATATTTCAACCCTTTAAATATTTATACTTTCTTTTGAAGATTTTAATTTAACTGAAACATAATTATGCCATTAATTCATTTACTATGGTGTAAAATCCACCATCATAACCACAAAAATAAAACCTTTAAGCCTTAAAAATTTGTAGATCATAAGGTGAGTTCCATCTGTCTGTAGACAGAATATTAAGCCCTCTAATGCTATATTTCCTGTTATATTTGAGGTCTGATACACTTGTTGGAATTAGATTTAAGATCCAATGGATTGTAGTCTTTTGCAGTATTGTATTCTCTGTAACCGCCACAGAACTGTTTCAAATGTTTCTTGCCATTCAATGATTGCAGCTGCAATGAAAGCTGTTCCATGAGAACTGGTTATATCTCCAAGCTAATGCAGTTGTGAATCAATTCAGTAGTCAAACAATTTATAAAAAAGAAGTAGGAAGAGAAATGATCTTTTTTTTGTCTGTTTAGATTGAAGCTTGAGCATGTGTATGAATTTAGGCAACTTGATAAAATAATAATGTAGTGATAAACTTTTCAAAAACTTGCTCAGCTCTTTCTAAAGCTGAAAGTCTCCTATGCAGAAATATGTTTCTGTATGTTTTCCAGAGATTCATGACAACTGGTGACCCAAGCTTGGTGAAGCCAAGTTTATTCTCAGACCAGCGATCTCTACAGATAAATTATGTAATGGACAGAATTGGAAGTAGTACATATTTTCAGAGTCTATATAGGAAATAACCTTCAAGTTGCCTCTTCTGGACTTCAGAGAGCCAGATGAAAAATCCATGTTTCCTCATGTAAGGAATTAATCAGTAGCTTAGTATGTATTACAGGTGAGGATGAAATTTTGGACAAATTCCCTAATCCCTCTGTGTTAGCAGGAACTTGTGTGTAGAGCTGGCAGAGTTTGCAAAGCCAGAAAACAATATGATCAATCAATCAGATTGATATCATGTGGCTCACTATTTCATGTTTCAAAAGTAAATGGAAAGGGTTTCTCCCTTCTCTCCAGAAGTCTATTTATTAAGAGGTAAGCTGCTTATTGGGGAAAGACCCTTTCCCATCACTGTATGAGGGGAAAAAAAAAAAAAAAAAAAAAAAAAAGGGAAAAAAGTCTTATATTTTGAATGTAAACTCATGGACTCTAACTGGCTGGCTGTGTGTTTGTGGGTAAAAACTGAATTCTTGAACTTTCAAAGGGAAGCCTGATACTTGCTAGCTGTCCCTGGTATGAACTTGTTGCAAATTTTGCCAACACTTGGTTTAAACAGATGTGAATCCTCCATTTAATAGAGACAGGAGACAAAAACCCCAGAGATTACAAAACTAAGAACATTTGCTCATATACACGATCAATTTTCATTGTGAAAACCAGGCACTTGATGTTCCATAAAGAAAGTGCTACAAAAAATAAGGAATTCTGAAACAGGTGGCTGAGGAAAGGAGAAATTCAGAAAGAATAAGGGGAAGATTCTAGCTGTAGGAAAGCTCTCAAAATTGCAGGAAGGTCATGGAGATGAGAGGAAAGCATGGAGGCAAATGCCTGACCTTAGCTAGTGATGCCCAAGACTGGTAACTACCAGCAGCTGCATAGCAAGAAGCAGCACAACTTTCTACCTGATCTTCCCCCAGCAGCAAAAATGTTCCTGCAGGGAAAGGAAGCCAACATCTAGCGAACTACTTTATGATCTCTAAGGTTTTTTTTAACCTAAATGATTCTATGACTCTATAAACTTAATATTGTGGGAAAGTGAGGGAGATAAGCAGAATAAAAGTTTAACTTCTTTTATTTATTTTCTGTAATAAATTTGCTTGACTAAATAAAGATCTGTTAGCTCAGGGACTCATCCTATACCTTCTGCCATCCATATTGGCCTCCAAATCACAATCTTTTTGTTTTATATTCTCTCTCTTCTCACAAATATTTTGGCAAACACATACCAGCACACAAATATTAAACTGCAAAGGTGCAAGACCTCTATTGGTGTATCCAAAGTCTTCATAACTAAGGCTTTCTCTGAATGCTTTAGAATAATTTTGTCTATGCTTTTTGAATAGGACTGGTAACACTTGTTGCTTTTGGGAAGGATTGGAAAAGGGTGAAATATTTATTCTTTCTGTCCCACTCCAAACCAAGTAGCTGAGAAATTATTCACTTCTAATTGATAATTAAGAAGAAGACTTTTGTGAAATTCCTGAACAGAAACAGGTCACCACTCCTGACTTTAAATTAACTATTCCTATCTGTTCCCCAGAATATCACAACAGGAATGACAATAACTCATATGACTCAATGCACAAGTAATCCCCATAATAGACCAGCCTACTGTGATTTTCTGCAGACAATTGAAATGCCTAGTGTCTGACTTGCTGCTTACTATTTAGGAACTAGAAAATTTTTTATATTTATTTCTGCACTGTGGATGATATAGGAAAATTACTTGCCTAAAGACAAGCTATTTTCCAAATTGTAGCAATTGAGTTAAATAAATACTATCAGGAACTTTCTCCCTCATCCACCATCATTCCTCTTCATAGAAAAATCTGTGAAGCATAATTCTGGGTATAATATCGCTAGAGAATTCCTTTTTATTATTTCTCTGTTGTTGCTGATGTCTTGCAATCAAATAGTCAAATGTTTATTTGAGAATAGAACAAGTAATACACACACCTAACACAGAACTTCCCCACTCCTTTGACATCATACATGGCAGAAAAAGATTTAATCTCCTTTTCCCAACTTTGATGGTCCTAAAATATTCTTAATCTCCTTCCCCATCCTCACCCAGTATTTTCTAGGCTTAAAACAGGTGTCTGCTGTCACTGTTATTAAGGGTTTATTCTGACTGATAGAGAAGAGGCAGCAGTGGCAGTCATACAGCTATCTCACAATCCCAGCAATGGAATTTCAGAATTGTTTGAAAGTACTGTCTTTTCTTGACACTTCTCAGAAGACTGCTGAGAAGAAATGCTCATTTACTAAAGTGACTGGAAAACTCTGTCACTCCAAATCAACATAACCATTTAATGAAAACAGGCTTTTCAGTAATATAATAGATTCTGCCAAAGCAGCGATCAAAGAGAGAAGAAAGGGAGTGAACTAAGGAACACAAGCTGTTCGAAATTTCAACTGTGTTTTGTTAAGCTGTCTGCCACAAGATGATATCTGTCCCATTGCATAATTTCCTTCACCAGCTCCAGCTACTTGAAAATGTCTCCACATTTTTTTCCACAGACCACATATTGGTTAATAAGGCGAAAATTTTGATTTCTGTCATGTTAAAATTAGTCATTAATATAAAAGTATTTTTAAAGTTGCTTTCACTGCAGCTGTTGTTCAGATGATGTCCAAGGAACATCTTTTGGTTTTTGTCTCTTAATTTTTTCCTTCTGAAACTAGTGCTCCCTCTTCCAGGTTCATTAATTACTATGAGAGTTATCTATAGGTTTATATAATAAAAAGCTAGATATGTGTCTAACTTTATCTTCTACAGTTTTTTATGATTAGGTTCACTATTTAGTTGTTTTTTTTTTTTTTTTTTCCATCTTGATTGAGAAAGAAAATCTGAAATATGCATTTATTTGATGAAGTAACTTTACATGATGAGACTACTACTGAAACTAGCTCATGGGGGAACATTTAAAGTCATAACAAAACTATCTAGAATTAGAACTGTAACAATAGGAGTCTGGTTATTCAAGTAAAAGGAAAAACAAAAAAACAAACAAACCAACCAACCACCTACTTTGGGGATAATCCAAGAGTTTTTTTCTCACTGTGAAATATTATATTTTATTAATTTACTCAATTCTCTAATGAGAATTGTTTTAGATGAAAATTAAAATGCTAGTTTCTTTTTCCACTTAATCCATCATTTCTGCCAGTTACTTCTTTCTTGACTCACTTGAGTACAAAGCAAATTCAGGAACACTTCTGGCTGACCAACAGTGTAGGTTTCAAAGAATAGTTCACCCACTAAATCTTCATTGGTCTTAAAAATGTAATGCTAATATACTTCTAAAGGAAGTTTGATATTTGAGGGCTGATGAAATGTGTCTTAAAAATCAATGAGGGAAGCCTAACATAGAAACACAGTACTCAAATCTGTTAACTAAAACATTATTTCATCTTGCTTTTGAAAATTCTAGTTCAGACTGCTTAGTATTTACATACTCTCAGCAAACTGTTTTCACTCAAATTTGTGACTTAAATTTTATCACATTAGTAGAGTGTGTTGATTTTCCTTTTGAAATATAGCAACTTTCTGAGGGAGAAAAGGCTTTAAAAAAGGTGCTTCTCTTCTCTGTACTTTTCTCCTGTTATGCACAAGTAATTCCATTAAGTCTCTCACACTATGGTGAAACCTACATAAAATAATAACATTGATTCATTTATTTTAGAATTTAAGAAATATTTTCAGAAGCTTAAAATATTTTTTTTTCCAAAATACATACATGCCATTTATTTTTACCCATGTCACAGCTGAATCTGTGATGAAAACCAATGATCAGTTTATATTTTTTAGAGAACTTTCAGGGGATACAGGATGAAAAAATACTCAAACAGTATTTTCCATCACATTCTGTCATTCTAACTTCCTAGAAAATCTGGCTTATACATACATAATTGATGCCCATCTTTGTAGGTGACAAAATCTCTTCTAACATCTTCAAGGTTGTATGCATAATTGAATCTAAAGACTCTGCTCAGACAACTTCATGGCAATCTTATCAGGAGCAAGAGGCATCTATGAAGTGTAAGGAGAGGGTGGAAAAAAAGGAGTTCTCAAGTTCTTAAAATAAATTTTTTCCTCTCTGTGTCAAATAATGTAAATGCTTCAGGCAGTATTAGGATTCCTACTCCGAATTTTCCTAGGTTTCTTAGATGGAATTTTTGCCCGTCACAAATACATTTGCAATCGTGTTAACATCTAAAAAAATCTCAGTATTAAGCTATAAAGAAAACATTTTCTCTTCTTTAAATTTAGTTCATTCTAAAGATGCTGCATCACAAGTATCTTCTTCCCTCCAGTTGTATTCCTGTCCCTTCTTCATTTTTTTCTAACCATGATTTTTAAATATATTATTGTTTCTTCATTTAAACCTCTACTTCCTCATCTAACTCACTTCTGCTACAACATCGACAAGTTTTGAATCTTTAAAAAATGTTAAAAGCAATAAAACTTGAATGACTTCTCCTCAATATATATTAGCTTTTTTATCTATTTTATGGCTTGTAATTTTCAGGGTGTTTGGATGAAACTCATCCTGTTTCATTATTATCACAGCAGGATGCTGTGAATATGTAGTTTTGATTTTTGTCTGATTCTCTTTAATCTGTCTCCAGTTGCCCCTCATATCTTCCACCCTGTGATTTAGTGTCTATTGATAATCCTTAATAGTCAACACATCCCTTTTGCTCTCCATAATGGCCAGAGACAGAATACTAAGAAGTAACTTAGTCAGAAAAGTGTCATTGTTATAAAACTGATAATGTAGAAAAAAACAGATGTTATCAAAGTCCTTTAAATAGTAGCTTGCCACTTAGTAGTTGATGATTTACAACAGAAGAATCCACTTCCAAGTGGTTAAAAATTAGGTCTATTGGAAATAAGAAATAAGTTAGGAAATACCCATTTTTTTAAACGCCTCCAAATAAATAATGTAAAAAGATTGTCAGTTTTTAAAAAGTAATTTTGAAAGGAATGGTGCTGGAAAAGTCTTTAATGACTGGTGTAGCCAAGGGTGTATCATTGAATGGCCCCATACTTGCAAGGCAACAGCTGTTAAAAAGCTTTTAATTCAAAGTACACGTGTAAGGGATTAGCATGCACTGAATTTTCTCTTCCCTTTGCTCCCCCTGACTTGTGCCCGATATCGGTTTTATGTTGGAATAATCTTGTGATATCTTCCTGGTTAAATATTTTAGTCTCCAAACTGAAAAAAAAAAAAAAAAAAAATGAAAAATTTGCTCAAACCATTTGTTAGCCATTTGTTTCTACATTACTAATGACCCAGGACATTAGTCAAATACACACAGTCCAACTGCTCGTTTTACTGCTTAGAATGGTAGTTACAGCCCAATGCCAGATCTGGTATGTTGGCTTGTCAGCCCTAGACTGCAATCCATTTTTCTTGTGAATTACAGTTTAGCTGATTAAAGCTGATGCAGCACGAAGACAAAAGCTAATCCTTTAATAAATAAATGAACTTAAAATAAATAAATAAAAAAAGTCTTGTGAATCTTCTGATTCATTCTTACTGCTTGCCTCCTCCCTTGGGGCTTCATATTTTATTCTTCACCTTTTGGTAAATATTTCTTGCTGTGGAGTTTATGTCTACTCTCTGTAGATTCCCAAATTACAATAAACTTCAGTGGGCTTCACCATTAGTTGTCTCTCACTGCATCTGGGTTTTTCCTAATGACAGTAGTTTTCTGTGCTTCTATATTACAGTTAGGGCATGAAGGGAGGGCTGTGGTGCACTACTGCAAAAGCAGCAGTGAAGTATCTATGCTCTGGGTATGTGCATCTTTTTTGAAATCAGTGCATATGAATAAAATGAAAGGGAATTTAAACACTCAGGCAATTATAATAGCCAGAATAATAAGCACTGGGATACCTAAACCCAAGAAACAACAAAATACCAGAGGCTAATGCAGGGAATCTACTCCTCAAATGAACAAAGATATCCAAGTGAAAATTATAAAGAGAGAATAGAATTATGCTACCATAAACAGCAAAGGGTCAAAATTAGCCATATTTATTAGCAGGATCACAATTTCTCTTAAAAAGTTTCACCTAGATTTTTAATGGATTCTAATTAAGATGAAATATTCAGATAGATATTTTTGTAAACTAACAAACTACAGTTTTTACTCAGAAATCTCTACATAACACTTCAAGTTTCAAAACTTTTTTAGAGAACTGTTTCAAAATTCAATTTTAATAAAATAGAAACCTTCATTTAAAAAGTCTAGGATGAAAATAAACATACAGACTTAAAATTTTTCAGCTTTACTATTCTGTAAGAGGATTGGTATTTATTTCTTGCCTTTTTATTTTTTTTAATGTTCTCTAACAGTACCCTTGCTACTTTAAAGCTTTCTTCAGCAGTGAATATTAATTACAAAAATTACTGCTAATTTAGTGGGTTAAAAAGACCAGTGCATAAATAATTTCATTTAAACATTCAGTAGGGTTTCTAGAGACTTTTCAAACAAAACTATTATGCAAATTTTCATCCATTATTTGCTTGATTTTCACTTACTTTTCCATTTTCTAACAATTATTTCCTCTGCCAAGTATATCAACACTGAAATCTGGATGTCTTTTTTCAAGCTCTCCACAAACAAAGGCAGAAGGAAGGTAACAGTTTCCTAACATTCCCAGGTGCTAGGAGGGAGTGTTCAGTGGGAAGAGTTGTTTGTTCATTTATGTGGGTGGATCAAGGGAGAATGAAAAATAGGGATTCTCTGTGTGTTCCTTCTATACTGCATTTTAAAATTAATAGCAATTACGAATACTAAGGAGGAGACAATCAAAATCATCAAGGCAGAACAATAAATATGTAGATATGTACTAATACATATATAAAAATTCATATATGTAACCAGGCTTGTGATCACACACAGATTCAGAAATTGAGTCAACCTGCTCCACTGCTGCCTGAGCTCGCTTGACAGGCATCAATCTGTTTTAAAGTATTGAGTTTAGTTAAAAGAGGAAGTGGCACTGATCTTGTGCATGTCTCATGACTGGATAACTCAGGAAGCACTGAGAAATTTATGTGACCTGTAATGAAGTCTATGACAGGACAAGATATAGATTTACTCCATTTCTGTATGTATTATGCACCGCTTTTTGAAATAGCTTGTTCCTCTTGGAAGAAAATTCATAGTATTAGCATGGGGATTGTGAAGTTTCAGAGAAATTCTGATAAGAGTACTACAGTGGCAGAAGGCATAAATGTCATAAGTGCAGAAACTCAGCACTTCTGTATGACATGATTACACAGAAGCTTTAAAATTCTCTAAAATATGCATCACCTCTTTGGGCATCATGTGGGAACTCACACATCTTTCAACATTGACATAATACCTTTCTTGTACATTTTGCTTACTTATGCACTCTACCTACTTTTACATACCTATGCATAACCCATACAGTTCCCTTACTAATACATTTTACCCTACTTATACATTTCATTTACTTATACATCTCATTCATCTTATATATTTTATAACTTTTACCTAACACAATACTTATACATTTTACTCGCTTATCTTATACTATTTATGTATGTTACTACTTTTCCATAATACAGTAAATACACATTTTGCAGCTGCTGCGCCTGAGATCACACATTGCTTGATCAGTCCCTTTACATTGTCCAAAAGCTCCACACACACTCTTCAGAAAACATGATTGGTTTTAATCCAGTGCAGCACAGTCCTTTTTATCTCTTCCTTGCTGTCAGGGCATTCTTTCCCAGTTTAGCACAGTTTACCTTTCAGAAACCTTGATGAATTCCTCCAGGCTCTCACAGGTGTGGCTCCAGATCCAAGCAAGCAGAGTCAAGATGATCAGCAGCCAAGTTAGCCCAGGAAACTCAAACAACATGACAGCAAATGAGAGGGAGCAGACATAAATCTGTCCTTTTTTTTTTTTTTTTTTTTTTTTTTTTTTTTTTTTTTTTTTTTTTTTTTCTTTTCTCTTCTCTTCTCTTCTCTTGTCCTTCCTCCTCTGACTGACTCTTCTGACTGGGCTTAAAAACCCTCCAGGAGCTGATCTGCTGCAGCTGAAGGTGAAAGGCCAGGTGAAGATGGTGAGGATAATTCCAGCCTGGACACACTCTAAGGGCTCTGGTAAGAATGACTAAAGATGGTTTGGCTGGGGCACACTATCAAGGTTCAAACATCTTACAACACACAAGCAAGAAAGAAGAAATATTTTCAAAAATTTTTAATCATTAGTCCACTTATTACTATTCCTTTCTTAAGTTTTATAATTTTAAGAGAGAAAAAGAATGTATTCTGTACAAATAATATGCTCACAATTTCTAATCAATACTGGTGTCTTTAAAATTCTGGAAACTTATTTTCTGGCACTTTTTTTTCTTTTAAGAACAAGAAAATATTTTTAAGTCAGGTTTAATGACTGAATTTTGTGTAATTTTTCTCCTCTGATCAGCAAATTTCACTCAAATTGTGAACTTCAGCCCAAAAGCACTAACAACCCTTATATCACTGTATATGATAGGAAAGTCCAGTAGGTAATTCAGAAGAAGAGAAAAATTTTAGATTTTTTTTTTTCTTTTACATCTGACCCTTTACAAGTACTATGGAGCCAGTTCTATGAAGTCATCTTGTACAGGATAAAATTAGCTTTTGTGAATCCATCTTTTATCTCTGCTCCCTTGGCTTCACCTGGGGTTTTTGTCTTCTCTCAGTTCCTTTTTCCTGGGAGTTCTCTCCTACAGTAGGTCAGGTTAAATTCCACCTGTTCTTTAAAAGCCATCAGAAACTTTCAGTATCTTCCTCTGCTACTCATGAAACTTTAAATCAAGGAAAGCCAAAAAAGTACTTCGAACAGATCTCCTCTTTCTGTCTCTGGTTGCAGAGATGTGAGAGAAATGAAGTTGCTTTCTGCTCTGCTGATATCTGATAACCAGAAGAAGAAGCGTAAGTAATGTCTTTATTTTTTTTCTTCCTTAAAATTAATCAATCTTTCTTTGAGAACACAGAAGGTCAGTGTCTGTCAGCCTTATTTTTACTGATGTGGTGAGAAATATTGAATTTCTACCTTAGACATAATTATATTCTTAGCAGGTAACCTGGTTTGAACCTCTCTCCTTTGATTCTGGGTCTCCTAAATCATTAACCTTTACTAATTGTCCTCTGGAGTTCTGTACAGAGTCCTTGACATTACTCATTGTTTCCCATGTATTTTCACTTGTGTCACGAATGAAGGATTTGGTTGGCTAAAAAAATCACTATCAGAGTTATTAGCAAAAGTGGTTTTAATATGATGTTGAGTGTGTCCATCACAACTTGCCTAATTTCAAATAGTGCCATAGAAAAATACTCTACCTTTGTGTAGGGGGAGAAAAGGAGAATTAAAGACACCAAGATGTTTCTGAATATTTTGCCACGTTTAGGTTTTGCTTGGACCTGATCATTGACCTGGAGGCCAGGCTGTGCAGACTGCCTGGGTTTGGGGTCAGACATCTTGTGCTTAACCCCTTCTTGAGCAGCTGGGCTACACCCACAGCCCATGGCCTTGAGTCTCCTTGAATCCTCCATGGCTCAAAAAATATGTTTGCTTTTTTTATTTCACATCATCTAAAATAATATAATGGTGTCACCATAGTGGTGACTGTAGGAGGAGTGTTTTTCTAACAACAAAAGAGCAGTGTGACAACACAGGGGGGAGTTTTGGGGTTCAAAGTCTTCTGTAACTCTGCACAACAGCTCAGAAGGTTGGATGGGGCCAAGTCCCAGCTAAGATTCATCTAGATTTCACAATGGGAGCTGCCCTCGGAGTAGGCCATTCACAGAACCAAGAATGTATTTCAGAGGGAAAAGGCTGACTGATTTCAAAGTAGTGAACTTGCATTTATACAGCATAAATGGTGAGGCTACCAAGACCCAAGGATGAACTAGGGAGCTATTAATTAGCAGTGTGAAATACCTACAGAGAAAGAGAAAAATCACTCGTAGTACACAGCAAGAAAGATAAAAGGTACAAAGAGAGCAAGAGAGCTTTACTTCTGATGGATTTGGAAAAGAAAGGAAAACTTTAAAGAAATTGCACAAAACTAAATGTTAAATAGTATTCTTTTAAATTCTCAATTAATTTCATGTAACTTATTTCACATTAGACTGAAAAACTTTAAGAACTATTATTTATTTTTTTAAGAGACATTTGTGGAAGACAAGTATATTTAGCTCCAATCCCAGAGGTATGCCATATAATATTATTTCTGGAATATTAGAAAGCTATGCTGTTCAGCCTGCCCATATTTACTGATTGTTTATCTTAATGATTTTAAATTCATATTTCACAAATTATATTGATACTTCTACTTCTTGAAATTAGAAGTTTAAAATAAATAGTTTGTTTCTGCATAATAAAAGGCAATGCAATACAAATCTTTAATTATGATCCAAAATGGTTATACGCATTAACTGTAGTTAATTTTATTAATTTATTTTAGGTCAACAGTCTTGCCAAAAACTAATATTTCCTTTTTTTGCAAAAGAAAAAATGTATGTTCTGTAAATTCTGAAAAAGAACATGGAGTGGCTATTCCAAGTCTAAATAATTTTCTTAAGACAATGTTTCCCACTCAAAATAAATTAATAAATCTTCTGAGATACAAGAGCATTGCAGCCACTCAGTTTCACTACATTTCTCTGAAGAAAGATTTTATTTAACTTTTGCCCATTAATTCCACTTTCTCATGCTATATGAATCCTCTTTTTGCCTTTGACCTGTGACTTTAAAAGATTCAATGGAAGTATAAAGTCATTTAAGTAACATGAAAAAATAAAATTTCTGCTTCTTCTTCATTCATAATCACAAACAACAGGGAGAGAGTATAAACACACATAAACGTGTTTAAATCACAGTACATGTAGAAATGTGTACATAAGACTCTCAACAGTAATATTCAGATTTTGGCAAAGCATTTGTTAATGTCTCTCACAGGATCCTTCTGGACAAAATGCCTAGCATCAGATGGAATAAACACAACATGTAATGGGTGAGCAACTGGCTCAAGGGTTGGGCACGAAGGGTTATAGTAAATGGGGTGACACCAGACTGGTGATCTGTCACTAGTGGTGTTCCCCAGGGTTCCATTCTTGGCCCTGTGCTCTTCAACATCTTCATAAATGACTTGAACACAGGACTGGAAGGGGGTACTAAGCAAGTTTGCAGATGATACAAAACTGGGAAGAGCTGTTGACTCCCTTGAAGGCAGAGAGGCCCTGCAGAGAGACCTCGACAAATTAGAGAACTGGGAAACACCAACCATATGAAGTTCAACAAGGGCAAGTCCTGGATTCTGCACCTGGGATGGAGCAAACCTGGTTATGTGTATAGACCAGGGAATGAGAGGCTGGACAGAATTGCTGCAGTGAGAGACCTCAGAGTCCTGGTTGGTCGCAAGCTGAATATGAGTCAGCAGTGCCCTGGCAGCCAGGAGGGCCAACTTGGGGTACATCAGGCACATTTCCTCTCCTCCAGGGAGAGGATTGTCCTGCTCTGCTTTGCACAGTGGCAGCCTCACCTCTAGCCCTGAGTGCAGGTTTGGGCACCACAACATAAGAAAGATATCAAGTGATTAGAGCGTGTCCAAAGTAGGGCAACAAAGATGGGGAAGGTTCTGGGGGGAAGTCTTATGAAGAACAGCTGAG